>SJYX01001845.1:136740-207273 GCA_006410675.1 Oreotragus oreotragus | reverse complement strand
GCATATCTGAGGTTACTGATATTTCTCCCAGCAATCTTGATTCCAGCTTGTGTTTCTTCCAGTCCAGTGTTTCTCATGATGTACTCTGCAGATATGTTAAATAAGCAGGGTGACAATATACAGCCTTGTCATACTCCTTTTCCTATTTGGAACCAGTCTGTTGTTTCATGTCCAGTTCTAACTGTTGCTTCCTGACCTGCATACAGATTTCTCAAGAGGCAGGTTAGGTCGACCTGAAGCCAATATAGTGTTATATGTCAGTTATACCACCATTAAAAAAAAAAAAACAAACCTGATAGGCTATGAGTTAATTTTTATGCATTATATCTTTATGGAATCACTGTATGTCTATATATTGTATATAGTTGTGTATTATTAAGAACAGGCTCTAGTTATCTATACATCTACATATTAAAGATATAAATTGTATCAAATGTATATACTTAGATATAAATATTTTAAATATATGTTAATATATCTTTACATGTATATATGTGGTTCACACACACTTACTTTGTATGGTACTTTCTGAGAAGGTGTACTTGTTAAAAGCGTCTATTTTTTGTTTCTAATTTTTTTAGCTATGTTTTGAGTCAGATATGAGAGCTGATTAGGTGAAGTGTTATTATAACATAGCCGAGTAGCATTTTTTGTGTGTGAAAGTCCTGGCTTTAGATCCTAAAAGCTATTTGATTTCCTCCCAGTGAAATGAAAATGTGTTGTCCCCCAAAGGTTCATTGTTAGAAATACATTAACCACAGTAATCAAAGCAGCAATCCTTAGTATATTTCGGGAAACTAAGTGGGTATTAGTTTGTATAGATAGTAAAGTCTTCTTTCATATTAACCAACCATTGGAACATACTCAAGTATCACACTGTTTAATGTGCTGTTCTTCAGACATTTATTATACACTTATATGCTCATATAAGCTGCAGATATCTGTGTTAATATGCATGTTAATTTGATTTTCAAATGGCTGCATTTACTATCACTGCTGATTATCATTTTCACCATGTGGGTCAGTTCAGTTCAGTTCAGTCACTCAGTCATGCCTGACTGTGACCCCATGGACTGCAGCACCCCAGGCCTCCCTGTCCATCACTAACTCCCTGACCTTACTCAAACTTGGGTCCATCAAGTCGGTGATGCCATCCAGCCATCTCATCCTCTGCCGTCCCCTTCTCCTCCAGCCTTCAATCTTCCCCAGCATCAGGGTCTTTCCCAATGAGTCAGTTCTTCTCATCAGGTGGCCAGAGTATTGGAGTTTCAGGTTTAGCATCAGTCCTTCCAGTGAACACCCAGGACTGATCTCCTTTAGGGTGGACTGGTTGGATCTCCCTGCAGTCCAAGGGACTCTCAAGAGTCTTCTCCAACACCACAGTTCAAAAACATCAATTCTTAGGTGCTCAGCTTTCTCTCAGCTCTCACATCCATACATGATTACTGGAGAAACCATAGCCTTGACTAGACGAACCTTTGTTGGCAAAGTAATATCTCTGCTTTTTAATATGCTATCTAGGTTGGTCATAACTTTCCTTTCAAGGAACAAGCGTCTTTTAATTTCATATCTGCAATCACCATCTGCAGTGATTTTGGAGCCCCCCCAAAATAAAGTCTGACACTGTTTCCACTGTTTCCCCATCTATTTCCCATGAAGTGATGGGACTGGATGCCGTGATCTTCGTTTTCTGAATGCTGAGCTTTAAGCCAACTTTTTCACTCTCCTCTTTCACTTTCATCAAGAGGCTTTTAAGTTCCTCTTTACTTTCTGCCATAAGGGTGGTGTCATCTGCATATCTGAGGTTTTTGATATTTCTCCCAGCAATCTTGACTCCAGTTTGTGCTTCATCCAGCCCAGTGTTTTTCATGATGTACGCTGCATATAAGTTAAATAAGCTGGGTGACACTATACAGTCTTGATGTACTCCTTTCCCGATTTAGAACCAGTCTATTGTTCCATGTCCAGTTCTAACTCTTGCTTCTTGACCTGCATATAGGTTCCTCAAGAGGCAGGTCAGATGTTCTGGTATTCCCATCTCTTTCAGAATTGTCCACAGTTTGTTGTGATCCACACAGTCAAAGGTTTGTCGTAGTCAATAAAGCAGAGATAGATGTTTTTTTCTGGAACTCTCTTGCTTTTTCGATGATTCTGTGGATGTTGACAATTTGATCTCTGGTTCCTCTGCTTTTTCTGAATCCAGCTTGAACATCTAGAAGTTCACAGTTTATGTACTGTTAAAGCCTGGCTTGGAGAATTTTGAGCATTAATTTGCTAGCATGTGAGATGAGTGCCTTAGTTTGAGCATTCTTTGGCATTGTCTTTCATTGGGATTGGAATGAAAACTGACCTTTTCCAGTCCTGTGGCACTGCTGAGTTTTCCGAATTTGCTGACATATTGAGTGCAGCCCTTTCACAGCATCATCTTTTAGGATTTGAAATAGCTCAGCTGGAATTCCATCACTTCCACTAGCTTTGTTCTTAGTGATGCTGCTTCCTAAAGGCCACTTGACTTTACATTCCAGGATGTCTGGCTCTAGGTGAGTGATCACAGCATCGTGATTATCTGGGTCATGAAGATCTTTTTGTATAGGTCATCTGTATATTCTTGCTATCTCTTCTTAAGATCTTCTGCTTCTGTCCATACCATTTCTGTCCTTTATCGAGCCCATCTTGGCATGAAAAGTTCCCTGGTATCTCTAATTTTCTTGAAGAGATTTCTAGTCTTTCCCATTCTGTTGTTTTCCTCTATTTCTTTTCACCGATCACTGAGGAAGGCGTTCTTATCTCTTTCCTGTTCTTTGGAACTCTGCGTTCAAATGGGTATATATTTCCTTTTCTCCTTTGCCTTTCACTTCTCTTCTTTTCACTGTGGTTTTCCCTACTTTCTTCAATTTCAGTCTGAATTTGGCAATAAGGAGTTCATGATCTGAGCCACAGTCAGCTCCTGGTCTTGTTTTTACTGACTGTGTAGAGCTTCTCTGTCTTCGGCTGCAAAGAATATAATTAGTCTGATTTTGGTGTTGACCATCTGGTGATGTCCATGTGCAGAGTCTTCTTTTGTGTTGTTGGAAGAGAGTGTTTGCTATGCCCAGTGCGTTCTCTTGGCAAAGCTCTATTAGCCTTTGCCCTGCTTCATTCTGTACTCAGAGGCCAAATTTGCCTGTTACTCCAGGTATCTTCTTGATGCAGGGATCGAACCTGGGTATCCCCCATTGCAGGCAGATTCTTTACCCTCTGAGCCACCAGGGATGGGGCTTATCCTAATTACTCCATCTTAATTATACCTGCAAAGATCTTCCCGGCTCCCCTGAATTGGCAGACTGACCCCCCTTCCCCCACCAAGCCACCAGGGAGGCCCCTCAGTATTCATTGTTAAATGAATTCTATCTTGTTGATATTTAAGAATGATTCAGTTAAAGTGTCATCGTAGACTTCTGAGGGATTTCTTGCAGAAAGGCTTTTAACAAGGCTTTAAATAAAATGGTCTTAGGTTAATTCTGATTTTTCCCCCAAAGATTATTTATCTAACCCATTACGTTCTTCAGCAAACTCTCTGATTTGACGTTTTATGTTTGAAATCACAGTGGAAACTTAAATCTGAAATCATAGTATTGTAAGCTAGGAAGTGGGTAAATATAGAATGAAAATACAGCAGAACTCATTGGTTTTAATTTCATAGGTTCTTTGGTTTCTTTTTTAGAGTAGGGGATAAAAGGGTGGGAGTATAGGCCCTTGTTCCTGAGAAGCTTGTGGGCCCTGAAGGAGTAATAATCTGTGTGTGACTTGTCTTGACCCCAGATACTTGAGGTCTGTTTCCCACCATGTGTCTATCAACCTCACTTCTACTAATTTCAAAGTATTCTAGCCCTAAAGCTTACAGGCCAAGTAACATTTGTCCTGTTGTTTGCTAAGATGTTTTTGTGAATTTTTATTGCATTTATGCCCTTACCAAACTGATTATGTTGAGGAAATTCCATCTGTCTTATAGAATCTCAGCTTTATCTTTTGCCTCAGTGATAATTTCTTCTCTGAAAGTGGAGATAGAAGGAATTGATACTTGAAACTTAATTCTGTTTGAGAAATAACTGATTGGCAATGTTGGAGTGATAGAAGTTTGAGAGAAAGTTGCCTTGTCATTTTGGTGTTGCCTTTGTAGATTTTTCAGTGTGTGTTTTATCTTTCTCTTCTTGACTGTAAGCTTTTCCATGAGCCTAAGTTTAGTAAATAATAACTGAATGTAGAATGTTATTTTCTCCTTGACCTGTGTCTTGGTTTTGTATACCCAGCTCTGCTACTTACACATTCTTGAGTACATTCTGGACTTAAATTCTCATATTTATTATAAAAGGTGTTATACTATATGATTTTAGTAATCTGTAATTACCATTATTTGAAATTCTTGTGTTAAATTATAATCTATAAATTATAAGTGATGAAAAACTTAGAATTTTTCTTACATTTAAATACCTACCAGAAAAAATTTAAATGGAGAGATTTTCCCCTCGCTTTTCTGCAATATTATTAGTAAAGTAATTGTTGAAAGACAGCTTGTTCATCATACAGAATGAGATTGTGAAATTTATTTGAAAAATGAGACAAGTTTTTAGGATATGTCCTAAGGAGAATATTTTCTCTTACTATTTAAGTTATATTCTTGATGTAGTGTAACTTAGCAGATGACTTAAGCAAAACTGCTACAATTAGCATATTGTCTCTGCTACCTCACAGCTGGGTGAGGTGAGCAAGTTAATCTCTAATCCTCACTTTTGATCTGTCAAATAAGGATAAAAACTTTACCTACTTCCTAGGGTTGAGGTAAGGATTGCATAACCTTATATGTATAGGCCACTTAAAACATTGCCTATCATATAATCAGCCAGTATAAGTGTTGGCTGTTTTTATCTAATTATATAATCTCCCTTTGGGGAAAACAGTTCACTAAGGAATGTTCCTTCTTTGAACATTTCTTTTACTGATAAATAAATGTTTGTTTAAAATAATACATTAGTGAAATTTTTTTATGACTTAAGTAGGTAATTTACACAGTGATAGAGCTTTACTCTTTTTCCAAAGCCATGTATCTCAGCTGGCTTTTAAACTATAGTTGTTTTAAATTATTCCTTTACAGAATAATAATACAATCTTTTAAAACTTTTTATTATGGAAAATTTCAAGTTTACATAATGTACAACACTACCTTTATAGTTTCACTGGGAAGGAATCTATTTGCTTCTTCTTTTTCCTTGAACTGAAAGAAGATGATGTCGTTATTTGTTCCCCAATTGTGCCTAATGGATTTTGATTGAATGATTCAGCACAAATCAGTTACCATCCAAATAAACACTGAAATACTTGTAACATTTAACATATATTACACATTAAACCAGTTTACTATGCCAGCAGGGGGTCATTAATAGTATGAAAATTCTTGAATTAAAAATTGGCAGACTAATAACCTGTGTTTAAGACTATTTTTATATAGCATTGCTGTAGCTAAACCTCATATTTGATTTGAAATCCCAGAAACTGAATTTAATTATTTATTAAATGTATGTTAAATACTAGACATATACTCATTATCATGAATTATTTGCATTTGTTATACAAAATAATATTTTAGAATAATGGTGCTTTTATGCTTGCACTTGAAAGCTGAGATAATGCTCAAAATTTTTGGCATTTTCCTATTCTCAGAGTTCCAATAAAATTATAATAGTTTTTAATATTAACTCATTTTTTCATTTTTTAATATCTCAGATGCTGTTTCTTAGTAGAGTATGCTATATAACCTTTTTAATATATTTTTGACTAAATGTCACTGTTAATACTACTTCTGACAGTATCTGGAAGTAGCTTCTTTGTTCTCTGAAGCAGAAAATTATAATGTTATGAAAACTGGATAGAGAGACAAGTATGCCTGCTTTAGGAGCAAAAATAGGCTTTATTGTATTCTATGAGTTGGAACAAATTATCTAGATGAATACAATTATATTCTAAAAATACACAAATTTGAATTAACATTTTTTTAAATTTGAAATTTATCTCTATTGTATACACCATTTTGAGTTTAGAAATTCTCTCTTTTTTTGTTTTTATCATGGTCTTAACAAGCAGTAGTAAGCCACATTGGTTTTATTCACTGTGATAAGCCTTATTTAAGATGGCACACATATCTTTAAGATATAATTTATTCTATAATAACTATAGCTAATACTAGCATTTACTGTTTACTACACATTTCTAATCCTCACATAAACCTATGATGATAGTACGGTTCTCTCCCCCAGTTTAACAGATGAGAAATTACATCACAAAGAAATAAATACCTTGTCCAGGGCCCCACAGCTAGTAAGTATTAGAACCGTGACATAAACATAGGCTTTCTGAGTTTAGAAGCTGTGCTCTTAATCACTTTGTATGCTGCGTTAGCCTAAATCCAGAAAATGGTTTGAGTGTAAGGCACAAACTAAAAGCCTACATTTTTCACAGGAACTATAAAAATAGTCTGTTTCTAAACTGTATAATCAGAAAGGAGGTGGATTGAAACTAAAATTCAGAAGTTATGTATGTAATAGCAAAATGCTGATAAAAATAGTAATAGGGGATTGGATGATAGGCTAGGAGGTACTACAGCTTATTCAGCCACAGAGGAATACTGTGCAACCTTAGAAAGAAATGAAGACAACATCTATATACAGTTTCAGAGTGATTTGAAGCTGTAAGCAAAGAACAGAGTCCAGAGTTTTCCTATGAAGAGTGCACATAGATAGCAATGGAAAAATAAACCAAATTAATGAAAGGGGTTAAGTAGGGGAAAGAGGGGCAGAGAATGCAAACTGAGAATGCAAGCTAAGTCTTTCAGAAAGTACATTTTGTACTTTAGGGGTTGGAGTCATAGAGATGTTTTACATGACTTTAAAGTAAAAGCAGTTCTATTTTTAAAAAAGAAAACATTTGAATCTAACTATACTGTGTTAGTATTGGAGAAGGAAATGGCAACCCACTCCAGTATTCTTGCCTGGAGAATCCCAGGGATGGGGGAGCCTGGTGGGATGCCGTCTATGGGGTCACACAGAGTCGGACACGACTGAAGTGACTTAGCAGCAGCAGCAGTAGCATACTGTGTTAGTGGCATAAGTCATCTGAGAATATTTCAAGTAATTTAATATACAGTACTTTATATGTATGTTCCTGGTGAGATATAACGTTAAAACAGAAAGAAACATGAGGAAATTATAAATTGCTTTCAGTATTGTTATCGTTATCAGTAATATTGGTATTGTTATTTTGAAACCCATATGTGGATATTTTGTTCATAGCAGTAAGAAGCAGATAAGGTTATTCGAATATGATATTTTTCAATATAAGGGAAGAATGATGAAATGATAAAATCAAAGTTACATAAAATGCTGTGGACGGTGACTGCAGCCATGAAATTAAAAGACACTTACTCCTTGGAAGTAAAGCTATGCCAAACCTGTGCTGTGCTGTGCTTATTCATTCAGTCGTGTCCGATTCTGTGAGACCCCATGGACTGTAGCCTGCCAGGCTCCTCTGTCCATAAGGATTCTCCAGGCAAGATTACTGGAGTGGGTTGCCATGCCCTCTTCCAGGGGATCTTCCTAACCCAAGACAGTGTATTAAAAAGCAGAGACCTCACTTTGCCAGTAGAGGTCCATATAGTCAAAGCTGTAGTTTTTCCACTAGGCATGTATGGATGTGAGAATTGGACCATAAAGAAGGCTGAGTGCCGAAGAATTGATGCTTAAACTGTGATCCTGGAGAAGACTCTTGAGAGTTCCTTGATAGCAAGGAGATCAGACCAGTCCTAAAGGAAATCTACCCTGAATATTCACTGAAGGGACTGACACTGAAGCTAAAGTGCCAGTACTTTGGCCACCTGATGCAGAGCCAACTTGGAAAAGACCGTGATGCTTGGAAAGATTGAGGGCAGTTGGAGAAGCAGGTGACAGAAGATGAGATGGTTGGATGGCATCACCAACTCAATGGACATGACTTCAAGCAAGTTCAGGATGATAGTGAAGGACAGGGAAGTCTGGCATGCTCCAGTCCTTGGGGTCGCAAAGAGTCAGACACGACTTAGCGACCGAACAACAACAATGTAAAATGCTGTAATCTTAAATTGGACTTGGCGAATTACGGTATATTGGTATATTCTCTCAGGAAGAGAAATATAGATTTCCTAATTCGTGTAAGCCAAGACCTAGAAGCAGTGTCAGTTCAGTGCCAATAAGCACCTCGGGACGTAGGTTAAATACTCCAGTCTATGAATACTGTATCCTGCTGCTGCTTGACTCCAGAGCTCAGGTGGGAGGGATACAAGATAAACCGGAAAGGTCTCCTGTGCCAGAAGGAAGAGAAGATGGGATTCTGTCTAACGAATGCAAGAGTCAACCTGAAGGAACTCCCACTGACTAGTAAGGGTACAGTTTGAACACAGAAACTAAAATAAGTGCATTAAAACACGTCGAACATGTTAAAATCTCTGAGGACATAATCATTCTGCCCCCCACCCTCCAAGAGGAGTAAGTTACGTTTTAATTCTCTTAATATTGTAAATTATCTTTTAATAAAACTACCTGTTATTTATTATTGTAGTTCTCTTTAGTATTATTTCCTCTTGGAGATGTTTGGCCATCTAGGTATACATGCATTTTGCTTAAAATATGCAGAGTTGTTTATTACCACTGAAACCACTAGATGTGTTTTTCAAAAATCTTGTTTAGAAGCAAAAGATAGGATTTTGATCATTATGCAAGAACCTTCTTTTTTCACTGTGTTAACAGTCATAATTTGAACTCTATGATTTTTCGGTCACAGCTGCAATAACTTCGCTGAAAAGTGGACCCTATGGAGTGTCATGAGTGTGAAAATAATATAAGACCATTCCCATGTGGATTTTCCCACAGGAAGAATTATCTCAGGTTCACTGTGTCTAAAACAAAGCCTCACTATTATTAATGGCATAACAATTGTACCCATTGACCATATGTGAAAATGAGTATTCCCAGACTTCTTCACCTTTGATCAGCTGTTCAAATTCTTTTCTATATCTGATCAGTTATACTTTCTGAATTTTCTCTTAATTCTGATCCACAGTGCTTGCCTCCAAGTCTGATAATGGCATTTTCCTGTATAATTCTTCAGAAAGGATCTCATAGTTTCTATGGTTCCTAACCTTTTTGATTGCAAAGACTCCTCCATTTTAGTTCTGAAATAAGTGAATCCTTTACACAACAGTAACTTTACCTCTGTATATAAAGAAAATGCCTAATGGCAGAGAGCTGGATTGTATTGAATGGTACATTTCAATGAATTTATATATTAAAAGTCTTAATGTTTAGCATGTGATTACTTTTCCATTTCTGCATAAACTTCTATAATGTTTGGAGCTAATAAATTTTTTGGTGTAATTTTTTAAGTGTGCTAAATTGTCTGCAACTTCTCTGTTCCACATATTCAGACAGATTGATCCATAGGGGTTTTATTACTGTACTTCAGTTTTCTTGAAGAAGTCTCTTTCAGAGTCGGGCTGACTCCCCCTGCCTGTTTCCCCTCCCCAACTTGTAGCTTCTTTTTATTGTTCTTGGTGTTCTGAAATTTTACAAGGATGTGCCTTGATGTAAGTTTTATTTCAATTAATAGTACCAGGCACTGCTGGGCCCATTTAGTCTGAAACGTCTCTCTTTTAGACCCTTTAAAGAAAATAAGTTGTCTTCTCCTGGGGTGGGGAATCCCCATTGGTCAGTTGCCCAAATATGCAGACGGGAATATCTGGCAATTTTTTTTCTTAAGTAGACTTCCAACCAGTCTTATTTTTAGCTTTTCCTTTACCCTCCTTTCCAGAGATTTATGGCTCTGCTAATTCCTGTGGTTTTTGGTGAGAAGAGGTAGTTCAGTTCAGTTCAGCTCAGTCACTCAGTCGTGTTCGGCTCTTTGCATCCCCATGGACTGAAGCACTCCAGTTTACCCTGTCCATCACCAACTCCTGGAGCTTGCTTAAACTCATGTCCCTTGAGTCAGTGGTGCCATCCAACCATCTCATCCTCTGTTGTCCCCTTTTCCTCCTGCCTTCGATCTTTCCCAGCATCAGGGTATCTTCTAGTGAATCAGTTCTTCACATCAGGTGGCCAAAGTATTGAAGCTTCAGCTTTAGCATCCATTGAATATTCAGAACTGATTTCCTTTAGGATGGACTGGTTTGATCCTTTCGGTGTCCGAGGGACTCTCAAGAATCTTTTCCAATACTGCAGTTCAAAAGCATCAATTCTTCAGTGCTCAGCTTTCTTTATGGTCCAACTCTCACATCCCCAATGGGCTTCCCTGATGGCTCAGAGAGTAAAGCATCTGCCTGCAATATGGTAGACGCAGGTTCGATCCCTGTGTTGGGAAGATTCCCCTAGAGAAGGAAATGGCAACTCACTCCAGTATTATTGCCTGGAGACTTCATGGATGGAGGAGCCTGGTAGGCTACAGTCCACGTGGTCTCAAGGAGTCGGACACAACTGGGCGACTTTACTTCCCTTTTCCTTTTCTCACATCCGTACATGACCACTGGAAAAACCATGGCTTTGACTGGATGGACCTTTGTTGGCAAAGTAATGTCTCTGCTTTTCAATATGCTCTCTAGGTTTGTTGTAGCTTTCCATCCTAGGAGCAAGCGTTTTTTTTTTTTTTTTCTAATTTCATGACTGCACTCACTATCTACAGAGATTTTAGAGCCCAAGAAAATAAAGTCTGTCACTGTTTCTGTTGTTTCCCCATCTATTTGCCATGAAGTGATGGGACGAGATGGCATGATCTTCGTTTTTTGAATGTAGAGTTTTAAGCCAGCTTTTTCACTCTCCTCAAGAGGCTCCTTAGTTCCCCTTCACTTTCTGCCATGAGTGTGGTGTCATCTGCATATCTGAGGTTATTGATATTTCTCCTGGCAATCTTGATTCCAGCTTGAGCTTCATCCAGCCCAGCATTTCACATTATGTACTCTGCATATAAGTTAAATAAGCAGGGTGACAATATACAGCCTCGATGTACTCCTTTCCCAGTTTAGAACCAGTCCGTTGTTCCATGTCCATTTGTAACTGTTGCTTCTTGACCTACATACAGGTTTCTCAGGAGGCAGGTAAGGTGGTCTGGTATTCCCCTCTCTTGAAGAATTTGTAGGGAGAAGATAAAATTGATACACATCGAGTTGCTCTTGGCTTTCTGTATTGCAGCCTTAGGTTTCAGCTTTCTCTCATCTGGTAAGTCAGTTACTTCTTGAATTTCTGTTTTGTACCTTCCAGTATTCATCTCTCATTCCTTTTGTCCTTTTAAAATTATTCCCCCTCCCTTTAAAATCTTCATACTCTAATTTTAGTGGAGTTTTAGGAAGGTAAAGTGGGTCCAGCAGTCAGCAGATGGCCTTACTTCCCATTCATAGATAAAATTTCTAGTGACATCTACCTCTGGGTAGCTTATTTACACCTTCCCCCCTCTTTATTCTGAGTCTGATTTTTTTGACAAACCTTACTGAGCTCAGATTTAATTATGTTCTGAATCTCATCATTTCCTTTGGCTTTTAATCATAAACTGTGATTTTTTTTCCCTTGTATCTCTTGGTAGAGAGCATAGTGTTTGGCCCACAGTAAAAGTTTTTGTATTTTTAAACTTTGTTTTGGACATTCCTTTTTTCTCATGGAGAAAAAAAGAATCTTGTCATTCATTGTACTATTTGCTTACCTTGAGAATGTTTTGAAATGCACAAGGTGTATTTGGTTGTCACTGTATTGGGAGCATGCAGTTGGAACATAATGAACAGAGATCAGAAATGCTTAAAACCCTTTGATAGGTGGAATATTCCTGCACAGTAAACACTTGTCCCACTGGGAATGCCAGTAGTCAGTCCTGAGAACCATTGCTGGAAGCTCTTCAGGGAAGCCTGCCTCTGCCTTGAGATTGGCACTTGCCCGCAACCCTCTCAGATGGTGTCTGTGTTCATTCTTACCCCTCAGGCAGTGGGACCAGAAGTATGGGCATTTCTTCTTGATCCTCACTGCTGCTTTCTGACCACTCCTTCCTCACTCCCTGCACCCCAACCCCTGCCCACCAAAACAAAAATCCCAGCCCAGTATGAATTTCATGGTGTATTTGTTTTAGAAGGAACCCATCTCACTCATATAAAAGAACTTTATGTTTCAGATTTTCACATGTCACAATCAGTGTGCATGGTTAATAATCTGTATAATTATATTATAAATACAGTAAGATTATTTCTCATTTAATAAATACGCAGTTTATATGCATTTGTTTTCCATCCAGTTGACTGATAAAAGTGCACCCAAAGCCGGTGCTCTGTGATAAGCTGGAGGGATAGAGTGGGGAGGGAGGTGCAAGGGGGGTTCAGGATGGAGGGGACACATGTTTGCCTATGGCCGATTTATGCTGACGTATGGCGAAAACCATTGTGAAGTAATTTTCCTCCCATTAAAATAAATAAATAAAAATTTTAAATGTAGGCTTCATTTTGTATAGTGAGTATAGTTGTTACTAATTTCGCTTTTCACTATTAGAATACTTTTGAAATGGCTTTTGCCTCTATAAGCCCATAAACTAAACAAATATCAAACATTAACCAAGCATCATTAAACATTTTGTAAGGGTTGTTTGTTTAAAATGCAAAGATAAGAAGTACATTGACATCATGAAGCTTGTTTTATCAGAATGTGATTAATTAAAATTCTATGTGAAATATATAGCTGTGTCTAAATATTATATCCTTAAAATTGAATTGTAATTTTTAATGGACTATCTTATAGAAGTGTGTCTAGTGTCAGGATAATGAATATTTCATGTGTTTGTATGTATGTGTATCTAATATATTGTTTTCTTTACGTGTGTTTTGCATAAAGCATTGACCTGTATTACTAAGCATTACCATTGTGTCATTTTGGTTTTTAGGTTGTGGAAAATGCTCTTAAGGTGAACCCAGTATTAGGCCCGCAAATGTTTCAACCAATTCTACCCTGTATTTTCAGAGGTATTATAGAAGGGGAGGTAAGATTTTTCTTAAGCTTCTAATGTTAATGCTAGATTCTAGGGTTCTATTTTACTTATTTTCCTTATTCTTTAGAAAATTACTTCTTATTCATTGTTAGATATTAAAAGGACTTACTGTTTGATTATTTTGAAGTAAATTACCTCAATTTCAGGGTGGTTATACAGCTTTGCTATTTCTGTCTCTACATAGGAAAGTATGAATTTCCTTTGCTGGCTCATGTCTTTCACTCATATGCATGTGTGTTCATACACAAACATGTGAAGCATAGGAATGGGAAAATAGTGCTAGTTTTGTTACATAAAACGATGTAATATATGAAATATATGAAAATGCTGGTTTTCTTCTAAGTTAAGCTCTTTCAGTTCAGTTCAGTCTCTCAGTCGTGTCTGACTCTGCGACCCCATGAATCGCAACACGCCAGGCCTCCCTGTCCATCACCAACTCTGGAGTTCACTCAGACTCACGTCCATCGAGTCAGTGATGCCATCCAGCCATCTCATCCTCGGTCATCCCCTTCTTCTCCTGCCCCCAATCCCTCCCAGCATCAGAGTCTTTTCCAATGAGTCAACTCTTCACATGAGGTGGCCAAAGTACTGGAGTTTCAGCTTTAGCATCATTCCTTCCAAAGAAATCCCAGGGCTGATCTCCTTCAGAATGGATTGGTTGGATCTCCTTGCAGTCCAAGGGACTCTCAAGAGTCTTCTCCAACACCACAGTTCAAACGCTTCAGTTTTTCGGCACTCAGCCTTCTTCACAGTCCAACTCTCACATCCATGCATGACTACTGGAAAAACCATAGCCTTGACTAGATGGACCTTAGTCGGCAAAGTAATGTCTCTGCTTTTGAATATGCTATCTAGGTTGGTCTTTTCTTCCAAGGAGTAAGCGTCTTTTAATATCATGGCTGCAGTCACCATCTGCAGTGATTTTGGAGCCCCCCCCAAAAAAGTCTGACACTGTTTCCACTGTTTCCCCATCTATTAATAGACTCTAAATATGTATGTTAGGAGCTTTTAAAGTAATATAAATGTGTAAGTATGCCATTGATAAATATTCTTTTTTTGTTCCTCTCTTTATTATATATATACATATATAATAGACTTCACTTTCACTTTTCACTTTCATGCATTGGAGAAGGAGATGGCAACCCACTCCATTGTTCTTGCCTGGAGAATCCCAGGGACAGGGGAGCCTGTTGGGCTTCCATCAGTGCGGTTGCACAGAGTCGGACACGACTGAAGCGACTTAACAGTAACAGCATATATAATCCATATAAATATGTACATAATACATATATATTTCCTTATGTGACATATATATTTAGTAAGTTAGTTAGAACTCAACAATATTGGCAGTTCATTCTAAAGAAGCAGTATGAAGAAGAATATTATTTCATATCCATGTTGATTGTTAATTTGTCAATGATTGTTTATTATTGTTTATACTTGTACCGTAACATAGTTTTAAATGTGCTGTATTTTAATTGCACAGAGGTATCCTGTAGTAATGTCAACATATCTTGGAGTTATGGGTCGAGTCCTGCTACAAAACACTAGTTTTTTTTCTTCACTTCTTAATGAGATGGCACATAAATTTAATCAAGAGGTAAGAATCTATGTACTTAAAGAAAATCTTTATCCAAATAAAGTTTGGAAAAGTTCTGGTGAACTAATGTGTCTATAAAAAAAACCTTGAAGTATTTAAATTTTATTTTTTTATTGCCTGAATCAAATTTTATTATTATGTTCAAGAATACAAAATGAAGTGGTACATAGCTGAATCATTCACAGAATTACTTTCAACAAGCATGATCTTGAAATAAGTATTTTCGTTATTTTAAATCTTTAATAATATATGCCATACGATAATTTGGGAAAAAGAAGAAAGATGAATCTGTGAGTGGCAATTTGAAACTTAAAATTTTGTTCTCTCTCAAAATAGACAGTGTTGTTCTGCTTAACTATAGGGTAGAATTTTGAATTGTTTATGGTTGTAGTCTTTGTTACCTTATACATAAAATGAAAGAGGAATACTTGACATACAGTCATGTACTATCTTTCTTTCATTTCTTTAATGAGCTTGTTTTTAATGTCATGCAGTGTTTCTATCATCATTACTGTAGGAAATGACCTTTTCAGCGAAGTTTATTAAAAACATATTAAATTGAAACCAATCACCTGAGTAAGTTTGGAATAGGTTGGTTACTTGAGACTACATACATTATAGTAAAATATGATTTTTATATCTTAATTGATTAATCTGTTAATGTTTATAAAACGTAGAAGGTAGAATGTACTTGACTGATATCTCTAGAATGGAGGGGCAATTTGTGAAAAAATTAGATTTATGGCTAAAACAGATATTACCATTTCCACTTTTAATGAAAATCCAGAGTAAGGAAGTGCAAATTGTAGAATGTATGTTAGTTTTTACAGAATTAGACTAACCTAATTAGAGAACCTAGACTTCATTTTGATGAATAAGACAGATTTTTCATTAGCTTCATTAAATTTAGCTGTGATGGAATAATGTGAAAAGTTTAAAGAGTGTATTCAGTTGAGTTCAGCAAAATCTATTGAGTGATATTAGTAATAACTGTAAATTTTTTGTATTATTTTAAATCCTCACAACAACCCAAGGAGGTAATAATATTTTTATATCTATCTCACACCTGAGAAAGTTGAGACTTGGAGAGATTTGGTGACTGGTCACGTTTCCAAAGCTAGTAAGTGATGGCATTGATATGCACACCCCAGTAACCTCACTTCATCTCAGTGACCACATTCTGCTGCCTCCTGTACATCCTGAAATAGGCACTTCTCCACTGTATACTGGAGACACTTGGTTTGACAAGCTTGCTTTTTAAAGGGAGCGTACTTTACAGGCCATTTTGTAATGTTATTATAAGTCCTATGTTAGAATTATGTCCAGTATGCTATGGGAAGTGAAAAGTTACTGTTAAATTTTTTCTCTAGTTATTTTTTTTTCCTTCTGATAAGATACACATAGCATAAAATTTACCATCTTACCTGTTTTCAAGTATGCAGGTCAGTGGTATTAAACATAATAATGTATAATCTTCACCACCATCCATCTCCATAACTCTTTCAGACTTATAAAACTTGAACCTCTGTACTCATTAAACAATAACTTCTCATTACCCTTTCCCTGTAGCCTCTGGAAACACCATGGTGCTTTGTAAAAAGTACCATGGTACTTTATAAAATGTACCATGATTTTTGACTACTCTAAATACTTTATATAAGAGGAATCATACAATATTTGTCTTTTTGTGACTAGCATATCACTTAAGCCTAATATTCTGAATGTTCCTGGTGTGTGCGTGCTTAGTTGTATCTGACTCTTTGCCATCCCATGGACTGTAGCCCGCCAGGCTCCTCTATCCATGGGATTCTCCAGGCAAGAGTACTGGAGTGGGTTGCCATTTCCTTCTCCAGAGGTCTGAATGTTCATAGTATTGTAGAATATGTCAGAATTTGCCTTCTTTTTAAGACTAATATTCCATGGGGTGTGTGTGTGTGTGTGTGTGTGTGTGTGTGTGTGTGTGTGTGTAATATTACTATAAGATAATGGCTATACGTCCCTGTGCTATACAATATGTCCTGTGGTTTATCTCTGACTCATTTTGAGTTGAATTTTGTATATGGTGTGAGGTAAGGATCCACCTTCATTATTTTGCATATGGTTATTCACTTTTTACAGTGCCATTTATTGAAAAGATTGTCTTTTCCCCACTGAATGATCTTGGCACTCTTGTCAAAAATCATTCAATCATTTATGCAAGGGTTTATTTCTGGGCTCTCTATTCTGTTCCATCAATCTATATGTCTGCTTTTGTATGATTACCACATAATTTTGATTATTAAACCTCTGTAATGCATTTTGAAATTCAAAAGTGTGAGTCCTATGGCTTTTTTCATCTTTTTGGAGATGATTTTGTCTATTCAGGATCCTTTGAGATTCTCGATGAACTTTAGGATGGCTTTTTCTATTTCTACAAAGAAAAAATATCATTGAGATTTTGTTAGAGATTGCATTAAAACTGTAGATTGCTTTGAGGAGTAGTTGTTGAGTCGCTCAGTCATGTCCGACTATTCGCTACCCGATGGAATGCAGCACACCAGCCTTCCCTGTCCTTCCCTGTCTCCCGGAGTTTGATCAAACTCGTGTCCTTTGAATCAGTGTTGCCATCCAACCCTCTTGTCCTCTGATGCCCCCGTCTCTTCCTGCCTTCAATCTTTGCCAGCATCAGGGTCTTTTCCAGTGAGTCAGCTCTTTGCATCAGGTGGCCAGTGTATTTGAGCTTCAACTTCATCATCAGTCCTTTCAGTGAATATTCAGGACTGATTTCCTTTAGGATTGACTGGTTTGATCTTGCAGTCCAAGGAACTCTCAAGAGTCTTCTCCAACACCACAGTTCAAAAAGCATCAATTCTTCGGCACTCAGCTTTCTTTATGATCCAACTCTCACATCCATACATGACTATTGGGAAAACAATAGCTTCAACTAGACAGACCTTTGTTGACAAAATAATGTCTCTGCTTTTTAATGTGCTGTCTAGTTTTGTTGTAGCTTTTCTCTAAGGAGAAATCATCTTTTTATTTCATGGCTGCAGTCACCATCCACAGTGATTTTGGAGCCCCAAAAAATAAAGTCTGTCACTGTTTCCATTGTTTCCTCATCTATTTGCCATGAAGTGATGGGACAGGATGCCATGATCTTCGTTTTTTGGGTGTTGAGTTTTAAGCCTGCTTTTTCACTCTCCTATTTCACCTTCAAGAGGCACTTTAATTCTTCTTTGCTTTCTGCCTTAAGTGTGGTGTCATCTGCATATCTGAGGTTATTGATATTTCTCCTGGCAATCTTGATTCCAGCTTGAACTTCATCCAGCCCAATATTTCTTACGATGTACTCTGCATATAAGTTATATAAGCAGGGTGACAATATACAGCCTCGATGCACTTCTTTCCCAATTTTGAGCCAGTCCATTGTTCCATGTCTGGCCTACCTGTTGCCTCTTAACTTGCATATAGGTTTCTCAGGAGGCTTGTAAGGTGGTCTGGTAGTCCTGTCTCTTTCAGAATTTTCCACAGTTTGTTGTGATCTACACAGTCAAAGGCTTTAGCTTAGTCAATGAAGCAGATGTTTTTCTGGAATTCTCTTGCCTTTTCTATGATCCAGTGGATGTATTGACATTTCTTAATATTGTCTTGCAATCCATGAATGTGGGATATGCTTTTATTTATTAATTTCTTAATAGGAAATGTTTAGTATTTTTTGTTATATGTCTTTCACCTCCTTGGTTAAGTTAATTCCTAAGTGTTTTATTCTTTTTGATGGTAATATAAATGGAATTGTTTTCATACTTTCTTTGTTAGATTGGTCTATATGAGCAATGAGTATAGAAATATGAGTATAGAAATGCAACTGACTTGTTTGTTGACTTTATATTTTGCTACTTTGCTGAATTTATATATTCTCACAGTTTTTTTGGTGGCATCTTTGGGACTTTCTATATATAAGAACGTATCATCCACAAAACATAATAATTTTGCTTCTTCCTTCCAGTTCTGATGCTTTTTATTTCTTTGGCTTGTCTATTTGTTCTGGCTAGAACTTCCAATACTGTGTTGAATAGAACTGATAAAGTTTGGCATCCTTGCCTTGTTCCNGGTGTGTGTGTGTGTGTGTGTGTAATATTACTATAAGATAATGGCTATACGTCCCTGTGCTATACAATATGTCCTGTGGTTTATCTCTGACTCATTTTGAGTTGAATTTTGTATATGGTGTGAGGTAAGGATCCACCTTCATTATTTTGCATATGGTTATTCACTTTTTACAGTGCCATTTATTGAAAAGATTGTCTTTTCCCCACTGAATGATCTTGGCACTCTTGTCAAAAATCATTCAATCATTTATGCAAGGGTTTATTTCTGGGCTCTCTATTCTGTTCCATCAATCTATATGTCTGCTTTTGTATGATTACCACATAATTTTGATTATTAAACCTCTGTAATGCATTTTGAAATTCAAAAGTGTGAGTCCTATGGCTTTTTTCATCTTTTTGGAGATGATTTTGTCTATTCAGGATCCTTTGAGATTCTCGATGAACTTTAGGATGGCTTTTTCTATTTCTACAAAGAAAAAATATCATTGAGATTTTGTTAGAGATTGCATTAAAACTGTAGATTGCTTTGAGGAGTAGTTGTTGAGTCGCTCAGTCATGTCCGACTATTCGCTACCCGATGGAATGCAGCACACCAGCCTTCCCTGTCCTTCCCTGTCTCCCGGAGTTTGATCAAACTCGTGTCCTTTGAATCAGTGTTGCCATCCAACCCTCTTGTCCTCTGATGCCCCCGTCTCTTCCTGCCTTCAATCTTTGCCAGCATCAGGGTCTTTTCCAGTGAGTCAGCTCTTTGCATCAGGTGGCCAGTGTATTTGAGCTTCAACTTCATCATCAGTCCTTTCAGTGAATATTCAGGACTGATTTCCTTTAGGATTGACTGGTTTGATCTTGCAGTCCAAGGAACTCTCAAGAGTCTTCTCCAACACCACAGTTCAAAAAGCATCAATTCTTCGGCACTCAGCTTTCTTTATGATCCAACTCTCACATCCATACATGACTATTGGGAAAACAATAGCTTCAACTAGACAGACCTTTGTTGACAAAATAATGTCTCTGCTTTTTAATGTGCTGTCTAGTTTTGTTGTAGCTTTTCTCTAAGGAGAAATCATCTTTTTATTTCATGGCTGCAGTCACCATCCACAGTGATTTTGGAGCCCCAAAAAATAAAGTCTGTCACTGTTTCCATTGTTTCCTCATCTATTTGCCATGAAGTGATGGGACAGGATGCCATGATCTTCGTTTTTTGGGTGTTGAGTTTTAAGCCTGCTTTTTCACTCTCCTATTTCACCTTCAAGAGGCACTTTAATTCTTCTTTGCTTTCTGCCTTAAGTGTGGTGTCATCTGCATATCTGAGGTTATTGATATTTCTCCTGGCAATCTTGATTCCAGCTTGAACTTCATCCAGCCCAATATTTCTTACGATGTACTCTGCATATAAGTTATATAAGCAGGGTGACAATATACAGCCTCGATGCACTTCTTTCCCAATTTTGAGCCAGTCCATTGTTCCATGTCTGGCCTACCTGTTGCCTCTTAACTTGCATATAGGTTTCTCAGGAGGCTTGTAAGGTGGTCTGGTAGTCCTGTCTCTTTCAGAATTTTCCACAGTTTGTTGTGATCTACACAGTCAAAGGCTTTAGCTTAGTCAATGAAGCAGATGTTTTTCTGGAATTCTCTTGCCTTTTCTATGATCCAGTGGATGTATTGACATTTCTTAATATTGTCTTGCAATCCATGAATGTGGGATATGCTTTTATTTATTAATTTCTTAATAGGAAATGTTTAGTATTTTTTGTTATATGTCTTTCACCTCCTTGGTTAAGTTAATTCCTAAGTGTTTTATTCTTTTTGATGGTAATATAAATGGAATTGTTTTCATACTTTCTTTGTTAGATTGGTCTATATGAGCAATGAGTATAGAAATATGAGTATAGAAATGCAACTGACTTGTTTGTTGACTTTATATTTTGCTACTTTGCTGAATTTATATATTCTCACAGTTTTTTTGGTGGCATCTTTGGGACTTTCTATATATAAGAACGTATCATCCACAAAACATAATAATTTTGCTTCTTCCTTCCAGTTCTGATGCTTTTTATTTCTTTGGCTTGTCTATTTGTTCTGGCTAGAACTTCCAATACTGTGTTGAATAGAACTGATAAAGTTTGGCATCCTTGCCTTGTTCCTGGCAAAATAGAAATAATAACCTGTGGCAGGTGCTGGTGCTGCTTCAGCCTGTTGACAGTATGAAGGATTGGAGAGAGATGTTATAGGGTCAGGTTTATTTCTGTCACTGTAGTAAGAGCACTGGCTTTTCATGGGACACTTATTTTTTTCACTTCTCAATGTGAAGAAAAAATGTTTTTCACAAAGAATTGGCCAAAAATTGTCAAGCCATCATGTTTGAGTCTATAGACTATGTGAATGAAAGACAGTGAAATATTACTGTAGTTCAAATGGCTACTGGTGACTGTGAGCACAGTTTTAAAGCACATCAGAATTAAATAGGACTAGGACTGATGCTAAAGCTGAAACTGCAATACTTTGGCCACCTCAGGCAAAGAGTTAACTCATTGGAAAAGACTCTGATGCTGGGAGGGGTTGGGGGCAGGAGGAGAAGGGGACGACAGGGGATGAGATGGCTGGATGGCATCACTGACTCGATGGACATGAGTTTGAGTGAACTCTGGGAGTTGGTGATGGACAGGGAGGCCTGGCTTGCTGCAGTTCATGAGGTCGCAAAGAGTTGGACACGACTGAATGACTGAACTGAACTGAACTGAGGAAAATGAGTTCCAGTAAATCCAGATAGCTTTGAACAAGCAGAGATGTTGCAGAAGGGTTTGTCTCTTCTAAATATTTGAAAACAGTTGTCAGATAGTAGAGAAAACCAAGTTAATTATGAGTGATTTTCTATCTTTAGGTAAGAAGTTGGGCTCATTGTAAAAGTCACTGTTAGAAGAGTGCACCTGCTTAGTCCACCTCTAAGCATTGGCTAATCAAATTCTTTCAGAGTCATTTTCTGTCTTGAATGAAGAATACTTTTTAGATGAAAACCTGATTCAGTTTGGAGCCTAGAGTATTAGGAATGGTGCTTTTGCTGTAGGGAAATTTGCTAGAAAATGACAGTCTTTGTAGGCCCCTTTTCTCTTTAGACTTCCTTTTTCTTCCAAGGGATAGCATCTTTCTTCTGTAAACACTTGTTGTGGAATTCAGGATTGGGGGAAGGGCTTGGGGATTATGGTTTTTCACCACTCAGCATCTTGATTTTCATTTAGATCGTCTAATTTTAGTTTGTTTCTCACCTTGTCTTCCCCCTGTTCTTGATGCCTTGAGTTGGAACTTCTCAGAATTTATTTTTGCAGATACTGAATGTTTGTACTCCCAGAGGAGTGGGGATGGTGATCTGGAAGTTTCTAATTGTTCCTTATACAGATTCTCAGCTAGTTGTCCTGTTTTTGAGCTCTATGCCTCTGTCTTCTTTGTGGCTTGATAATTGCAAGATTCAAGTCGGTTTGCGTTAGACTGTTTTCCCCTGGCAAGCAGTGTGTTTCCAGGCTTTGTTGTTCTGCTAAGTCACTTACTAAGCACTCTTTCATCCACTTGCCGTCTTCTAAGAAGTTGTTGCCATCTTTACCAACTGTAGTTTCTTCTCTTGTATAGACCCTGTGGGGCTGTTTGTTTGCTTTTTATATTTATTTACTCTCATTTTAGTGGAATTTCAGAGGGAGTGAGCAAATGTTCAGTGCTAAACTGAAATTGTTTTCACAATGTCAGTATGCTTCTAGGGTAAATAACTTTTTTTTTTTAAAGATTCAGTAAGTTGTTTGTAGCTGAATAATTGGAATAATATCTGTTTATCTTTCTACAAAACTAAGACTGAACTATACCTTGAGTATTTCTTTGTTTTTTAGAAACATTATCATCTTACTCTTTCTGGCAATACCCTTTAATTTAGACTTTGTAAATTTGGGGAGAGTAGTGAAATATTTTGATAACATACTTCAATTCTATGAATTTTTCATCTTGAGGAGATGACTTTCTTCAAGACCTGCCACTTAGATTATCTTCCCCTTAATCTGTTTTAAGTATTTGACTTGAAATAGCACATATCTTTCTGATACTGGAGAGATTGAAGGTACTTTTTTATTTCTACATGATGAATGATTTTTCATGGAATCTTATGTAAAAATGACATTTTATTGCTTGAATAGCAGCTGTTATGAAGGTTAGATTAAGAAGACAACATTTAAAAAAGATCTCTATTTGCATAAACATTTTATTCTGTTCCTACAGGGAATTAATTATATAAAACTACTTAATTCTTACAGAAAGCATAAGTCATATTCTTTAAAGTTATAAAAGCAATAGAACCAGTCAGAAATAAAATATTTTCTTTCTACAATGGGTATTTATTTAATTGTGGTATCTTTAGCATGACCTGCCAGGGTAGATTCTGGCATTTGTTATCAAGGTAGAGATATCTCATCATCTTTTTATTATGCTGCTTAAGAAATACTTGTAGAAATTAATAGTTCTCTGAAATACTGCAGAATTTGTTTGCCTCATGATTCACTATAGCTAGTCATCAACATGTTACAGTTGTCTTATTTCTGTTTTTATTATGTGTTGTTGTTACTTTTATAATAGAGCAAGTAAATGTAAGTTATAAGTAGTATTAGACCATAGAGATGTCTGTCTTTGCCGATTACATCTTCATTTCAACCACATGTTACTCTAGCTTTAGTCCTATATATTAGATTTTAGTAACTTGATACTTTCTTTTGTATGGTTATGCTTTGTTTTTAAAATATTGCTTACTTGATATTAATTGCAGTAAATCTGTAAAGCATCTGAGCTATTTGTTTCCAAATTAAGTGAACATCGAAGACACATGGTATAAATCAGCAGTTACTAGACTGTATTGCTTCATGGTGCCCTTAATGTGTTAGTAACATTTTCACAATGCCTCTAGGGTAAATATCTAACTGTTCTTTTGATTATATAATCCAAACAACTTAATTTGTATCCATGTGCTTATAACTTTGTATCTATTGAAAATTATATGCAAAAATCTAAAGAATAACATCCTTATTTCATTCTTAAATAGCCGCAGTTACTGATTAGTGGACTAGGAATGGCCACTGGGCACCACCAAGATTCTGAAACCTTAGTTTCAGGTTGGACACCTCCACTTGCATCTTCTGTTCTACCCTGACTTTTTGGTAGTATTGTGCAAAGATAGGAAGTCATCAAAGGGAATATAATGTTAAAACTGGGAACTATATTGAACTAGTAGTTCTTGCAGTAATCAACAGATGTCACTGTGTTTCTCTGAATAATCTTAAATACTTTGTGAGTTCACTGTGGCATCTTAGGACACAGCACATTGTCTTGAACCAATAAGTGTTCACTTGACTGTTTATTATCTTTTAAACTGTGTTGGAAAAAATATATTGAAACATTTCTTGGAAAAATGTGGAAGCACAAAAGTAGGAAAGTATGGGAACTCAAGGTTGATCTTATGTTACTAAAATCTCTGAGGTGCAGATTTTGGTATTAAATGCACTTTTTAAAAGGTGTGAGAAGTGTGCAAATGTTTATAAGCAAACCTGAGACCCACTTCCAGTCTACATGATGAGTATACTCGGTCGTGTTTCATTATATAGATTCTACCTATGCATTAGTTAGGGTTCTTCAGAGAAACAGAGCCAGTTCTGTGTGTATGTAGAGAGACTGAGAGATATACACACATACAGTTGCACACACATGAGAAGCGGTCAGTCAGTCAGTTCAGTCGCTCAGTCGTGTCCGACTCTTTGCGACCCCATGAATCGCAGCACGCCAGGCCTCCCTGTCCATCACCATCTCCCGGAGTTCACTCAGACTCACGTCCATCGAGTCCATGATGCCATCCAGCCATCTCATCCTCGGTCATCTCCTTCTCCTCCCGCCCGCAATGAGAAGCAGACATGGATATTAAAGGAATTGGCTCATATGATTGATTGCAGGGACTAGCAATTTCTAATTTTGTAGGGCAGGCTGAAAATAAAAACTTGGGCAGGATTTCTGTGTTACATTCTTGAGACAGGGTTTCTTCTATTTATAGGAAACCTTAGTTTTTTCTTAAGGCTTTCATCTGATTGAATGACACTGTACTCACATTATCTAGGGGAATCTACTTAATGTCAGCTCATTGCAAATGTAATCATATCTGCAAAATACTTTCATGGCAGCGTCTAGACTAGCATTTGACCAAACAAGTGGGCCCTTAGCCTAGATGAGTTGAACAAGTCTATTTGGCACTCAATTAATTGGCTCTCAAGATTAATTAGATTCCATTTCTGATTTTGCTCTTTTTTTTTTCCCCCAGCTCACAGCTTGCCTCACATTCTTGTATTCCAGTTCTGTAGTTTGTTGGAATTGTACTTTAACCTTTTTTATGAGGTTTTTGCCTTTAACAGTACTTATAAGTAAAGAGCATTTCAAATATTTTGAGATGCCTCCTGGTCTTTTTTTCAGATGGACCAGCTTTTGGGAAATATGATTGAAATGTGGGTTGATCGCATGGACAATATTACCCAGCCTGAAAGAAGAAAACTTTCAGCTTTGGCTTTGCTTTCTCTTCTGCCATCTGATAATAGGTGAGGAAATGTTTACTTAAAATGTGTTTTGTTAAAGCATCAAAGTATTAGCACTGTTTTGGCTATTGGTATTGCTCTGTATTGCTGGGCAGTGCTGTTTTGTGCATATGTATGCTATTTTTTTTAGTTGATAACCAACCAAGTGTTGATCTGGATCTAAAAAGGTGGGAATTGTGGGCATTGCCGTTTAATTTGTTGGTGTTCATTTTACCAATTTATTTCATTTTTGTCTGAATTCCCATTTAAAAAAATAACCAGATTATATTAGGTTTAATTTTAGGTCCTTGTTTTATATAAATATATTAAATAAATAATATTTCAATGTCAGTAACACTTCATAAAGTGTATTATCCTCCTAGTAATTCAATAGTTTGTTACATAGTTGTTAATTTTGGATTATCTCTAAAGAAGCTTACAAGTTATTTTTTTCTCCTTACATAGATGAAGTCATTATATTATATTTTACAAAGTTTATTAAAATTCTCATTTCCATAAAGCAAAAAATGCTTTGATTTGGGCATTTAAAGAAGAGTAATTTTCTTTTCTTTTTTTTTTTTTTTTGGCCTTTATCCCTGTCTTTGTTTGGCATTATATTTCTTTTTGGGGTATTTTTAATTTTAGAAGTATAAAAGCAGGCCTTAAGACATTGTGTTGTATGAGAAGAAGAATACATTAGATTTTTTTTGTCTTAGAGAATTTTTACAGCACCTGTATCCTAGTGATAAATTAGTGAAATAAGTGCAGTCAGCTTTAGAAATTCTTTTAAAAAACTTATTATTATTTCTGGTATAGTAGTTTGGATTAAGAACACAGGTGATTACTTAGTCTTCACATCATACTAATATGTGCTATTGTATGTTATTATAAAAATAGATAATAATTTTTGAGCCCTTACTGTTACCTGAAACCTGGGTTTACCTCTTGGTGAGTGTCTAGCCAAAAGATACAGCCAAGTCAAAGACTGGGAGAATGAAGGATTTAGTACTTGCAACAAGTAAGGAGAGTACCAGGATCTTCCCCAGTGCAGTGTCTCCATGAACAGCAACTTTGGGAAAGCCTGAAGCTGCCGGTACAGCATAATTATGAAGGCGCATGGGTAGTCCACAGAGTCCAAGCGTTGGCTGGTTGGTTGGAGTCACGAGGGTCAGTAAAGGTGAACATTATCATCTCTTAGTTTCCAGTTATCAGGAGATTGAATGCCTGGGAAGTGTAAATTTTGCAAAACTGCTCAGGAAAGTGCTTCATACTGATCTTTACTGTTGAAACAGACCTGTGAGTTTTTACAGCTGATTTGTCATGTTTGCCTTTGTTATGTTTGCCACTTCTCTTGCTTGAAAGCAGTTTGTTCTTTTGTTCCCTTAAAATCGTTATTATTAAATTCTTCTCAGTGTTAAGCATTGTAGCCAGGCTTAGATTACAAAATGGCATAGGCCAAAAATGGCTTCTGTTTTGTCAAGAAAGCCATGCCTCATTCTGTTTCTCTAGGGACCCCCTACCTTATATGCCTTATGTTTCGCTAAGTACTTTACATTTATGTCTCATTTAATTTTTAAACAGTCCTGAGTTAGAGACATAATTGTCTTGTTTTTATAGAGCAAAGAAATAACTTAAAAATGTTAAATAACTTGCTTAGGGTCTGGTAAGTGGCATGTCAAAGGGAAGATTTTGACCTTGGGCAGTTGATGCCAGAGCTTGCTCTTTTAGCTCCCAGGTGGATGTACACAAGGGCAACATTATTTCCTCTGTGAAACTGAGTGGCATCTTACTTATTTTTGGAAGCCAAATTGAAGCTACCAACATTTTAACATACTGGTCTTTCCCTTCTTTTTAGTAGAAAAACAGTGACTAGAGATTTAACAGGCCTTTAAAGTGGAGATGTTAAAGAACCTGTTCTTTAGCAGTAATCAACACTCGGTAAACATTTGCTCAATAAATTAATGAATGGAAAAAAAACTAAGGTTGATAGAACGTGTTAGGGTGTTCTTTAACATAAAGTACTGAGAGTAAGAGAAAACTTGAAATGACCAAGGTTAAAAGATGAAAAAGATATCTAATTGTATCTCAAACATATTTGTTTTATCCTTTTCGATATTATGGTTGACTTCAATATTTAATTTTTTAGAACAATTTCCAAAAATATTTTTGATATGTAAGTTGTGAGAATAGTTGACTTCTCTGAAGAAAATTAAAAAGGCTTTTGTTAAGGTTAAAGAAAACTTGGACTGGGACCTATGTTAGTTTACATAAATTAAAGGGCAAGATTTTATTAAGGCTTGAATTTCTCTTAAACATTAATTTTTTTAATTTAAAAATATGATATTGGGCTTCCCGACGGCTCAGTGGTAAAGAACCTGCCTGCTAATGCAGGGGACACAGGTTCAGTCCCTGAGTCAAGAGGATCTCCTGGAGAAGGAAATGGCAACCCACTCCAGTATTCTTGCCTGGAAAATCCCATGGATAGAGGAGCCTGGCAGGCTATATCGTCCATGAGGTTGCAGAGTCGGACACTACTTAGCGGCTGAACACAGCACAGTAATCTATAATGGAAAAGAATCTGAAAAACAATTTATAATCACTTTGTTATACACCAGAAACTAACACAACATTGTAAATTAACTATTCTTCAATAGAAAAAATAAATTTTAAGAATATAAAAAAGAAATTAAAAATTGTGACGAAATAGCTTTCTAAATAGGAAAATCAGGTCTTATTTCTGTTTTTAAAATGAGGTATTGAAAAGTCTATTGAGTGGTTGTGAATTCATATCATTTTAAGGGTACCTAGGTGGCTCAGAGGTTAAAGCGTCTGCCTCCAACGTGGGAGACCCGGGTTCGATCCCTGGGTTGGAAAGATCCCCTGGAGAAGGAAATGGCAATCCACTCCAGTGTTCTTGCCTGGAGAATCCCACGGACGGAGAAGCTTCGTAGATTACAGTCCACGGGGTCGCAAAGAGTCGGACACGACTGAGCGACTTTACCTTACCTTACCTTACCTTAGAAAGTCTTAAAATAATGTGGTAATAGAATTTTAAAGAATAAAGATTTAACTTTATAGTCCTTGATGGATTAGTGACTAAAGAAGCATTGATAGATACAGGAAATGTGTCCATTTGAAAAACAAACAAAACAACTTAATTGCTCTAAAAATTTGCCACATTATCATTGGCCCATGACATAGCTTTGGAAAATTTAGGTTCAATTGCTTTAGTGGAAGGGAATGTTGACAAACTATCAGCAGTTTTATCATTTCCTGTTATAACCTTTCTTCTGTTGGGTTGGCCTAAAAGTTCCTTTGAGTTTTTCTGTATGGAAAAATTTTTTGGCCAACCCAGTACTTAAAACTACATAGTTGATAGAGTTTGAGGAAAATTCTCCCCCTTTCATGTCCCCAGTGATATTTTCTGGTTAATCTCCCATATAATAGTGATTTCTTCTTCCTGTGTTTCTTTTAGGCTTTGCAGTGTAAGATTTCCTTTGCCTGAAATAAGCAGATCTAGAGAATAATGTGTTGATGGTGATATTTTGAATTAGGCTACATTGGGAAATGTTATTTTCTTTTTTATTATAACGGATTTCCACATGCAAGAAATAACACTGTTCTAAATCAGGGTTTCTCAACCACAGTACTTTTGACTGTTTGGACCCAGATGATTATTTGATACTGGGGCTGTACTGTGCATTTTAGGCTGTTTAGCAGCATCTGTGGCCTCTACCCACTAGATGCTGGTAGAACCACTGATCTGAAGAATGGCTCTTTGGGAAGCTATAAGCTATGTTTTACCATGATCCACTACCTCTGATTCAGATATCTGGCAAAGACTGTAGGCGTTAGGACCACACTCAAATTCTAGTGCCACTGGTCACTAATGACCATGGCCAAATAACTTCCTGTACCTAAGTTACCTTGTTTTGAAATGAGGATACTAATAGTATCTTCCTGATGAGAGTGTTATAAAGATTAAATGAGTTTACGTATTGAGGTCACACAGTCTAGATAAATGAAGTTAGCTGTTTTTGTTTTATCCCTTTTCTTCCTCTCAACCATTCATCCATTTCCTGCAGTCTAAGTTCTAAAAGATTAAGTCTTTTTGTGTACCTGTAATCTTAAATTCAGGACATTTTCAGTATATTGAGTATTTATAAAACTGTTAATTAATTCATTAAAAATATGTTAACGACATATGTCAAAGATATATCACCTTCAGCTTAATGACCCTTTGTAGTATTCTTTCTGCATTGTTACTGACTTAAAAATATATAATTTTGTCTTTGCCTTTGCCTTTTAGTATATCTTTTAGGCATTTTTAGTATATCTTCTTGGTCACCTTCTGAATATAGTACAGTCTTTGTTTTGGCAGTTGTGTGGTGCAACTATCTTGTGTCCTTTTTCTTTTATAACTGGAGTGATTCCAAGTTTGAATTTTTCCATTTCTTAAAGTTTGTATTATTTATGCACAAAGGCAGTAATATTTCTTCTGCTAATTTTTATATGAAAATAACATTATTTACATATAGCTCTTCTAAAGTTTTCCAAAGTTTTTGTCCAAAGACATAGATTAAATAAAAGCTTTTTTCATAGATGAAAATGAGAATAATCAAACTTTCCTTTGGCTCTATTCTCTGAAATAGTAATTCATTCTCTAACTTCAGAGACATATTTATATAATGTAGTTCTAAGACTTTCAGATGTGTATCTCTGAGATCAAATGTTTTAAGAATTTAATTTTTCTTTTTTAAGATTTAAGAAAGTCACCCATGGGGAATGTTTTTCTTAAGCTAGTTGAATAATTCAAAAATAGATTGACAAAGCAGCAGGGTTTTTAGGTATGATGGCTTGCTTTCCAGGAGAAACTGCCTTATAATAAAGTCCTCTGGGTATCAGATTTACTAGACATGTTTGGATTGGTCACTTAGTATCTCTCCATAGTTCTCTTTTATCTCAAGAATAGTATAAATAAAATATCAGTATTTAGAAATTTATTATTCTGTACAAATTCTCTAATATAATACAATTTTCTAGTAAACTAGTTTACAACTTTTAAAACAAGATAGTAGAATCAAGATGACAGGTTCCAAAGAGTAATGCTTTGGTATAGTTTCAGTTCAGTTCAGTCGCTTAGTTGTGTCTGACTCTTTGCAACCTCATGAACCACAGCACACCAGGCCTCCCTATCCATCACCAACTCCTGGAGTTTACCCAAACTCATGTCCATTGAGTCAGTGATGCCATCTAACCATCTCATCCTCTGTCATCCCCTTCTCTTCCCACCTTCAATCTTTCCCAGCATCAGAGTCTTTTCCAGTGAGTCAGCTCTTCCCATCAGGTGGCCAAAGTATTGGAGTTTCAGCTTCAACATCAGTCCTTCCAGTGAACACCCAGGACTGATCTCCTTTAGGATGGACTGGTTGGATCTCCTTGTAGTCCAAGGGACTCTCAAGAGTCTTCTCCAACACTACAGCTGTATCAATTCTCTGGCATGCAGCTTTCTTCACAGTCTAACTCTCACATCCATACATGACCACTGGAAAAACCATAGCCTTGACTAGACGGACCTTTGTAGACAAAGTAGTGTTTAAATATAGTTAAATAAAAGGCAGTTTAAATTTTTGAAATTGTGAATGTGTTGTTTTACCAGAACTGTGTTTGGTTTAAACTGACCGTTCCTAAGTGAGTGTTTAATGTGACAAAATTTTATTTTCTTCCTTTAAAATAGGATGCATTTTAACTTCTAGGTCATGCATTCTTATTTAGCATTTTAGAGTATTTTCTTTTATCAGTAAATTCTTAACCTAATAGTTTAGTGGGTTTTCTACAGTAAAAATTAGTTCTCATTTTTTTTTTTTTACATCTTTCACAAGAAAAATGTCTTAGAAGCACCTTGTGTGTGTGTGTGTGTGTGTGTGTGTGTGTGTGTGTGGTAACAGCTTATTAGGATATAATTCAGTTCACCCATTAAAGTGTACAATTCAGTAGTTTTTAGTATATCCATGGACTTGTGCATCCATCACCACAGTTAATTTTAGAGCATTTTGTCATTTCCAAAGGAACTATGTACCCTTTTTCTTTAATATTTTTCTCTTTATTTTTTAAATTATGAAAGTATGATAGCACATTTACAGGAGACTTGGAAAATACAGAACAAAGTTACAGATAGTTCCATTATATAATTATTTTTTTGATAAGTTAAAAGTTTTAGTTGGAGTTTCAATATCAGACTCTCTAAAATTAATAGAATTAATATGCAGCCATGAAATTAAAAGATGCTTACTCCTTGGAAGAAAAGTTATGACCAACCTGGATAGTATATTCAAAAGCAGAGACATTACTTTGCCGACTAAGGTCNGGAAACAGTGTCAGACTTTATTTTTTTGGGCTCCAAAATCACTGCAGATGGTGACTGCAGCCATGAAATTAGAAGACGCTTACTCCTTGGAAGAAAAGTTATGACCAACCTGGATAGTATATTCAAAAGCAGAGACATTACTTTGCCGACTAAGGTCCGCCTAGTCAAGGCTATGGTTTTTCCTGTGGTCATGTATGGATGTGAGAGTTGGACTGTGAAGAAAGCTGAGCACCGAAGAATCGATGCTTTTGAACTGTGGTGTTGGAGAAGACTCTTGAGAGTCCCTTGGACTGCAAGGAGATCCAACCAGTCCATTCTGAAGGAGATCAACCCTGGGATTTCTTTGGAAGGAATGATGCTAAAGCTGAAACTCCAGTACTTTGGCCACCTCATGTGAAGAGTTGACTCATTGGAAAAGACTCTGATGCTGGGAGGGATTGGGGGCGGGAGGAAAAGGGGACGACCGAGGATGAGATGGCTGGATGGCATCATGGACTCGATGGATGTGAGTCTGAGTGAACTCCGGGAGATGGTGATGGACAGGGAGGCCTGGCGTGCTGCGATTCATGGGGTCACAAAGAGTCGGACACGACTGAGCGACTGAACTGAACTGAACTTCTTTCTTTCTGGAGTTATTTCTCAACTGATCTCCTGTGGCATATTGGGCATCTACAGACCTAGGGAGTTCCTCAATCAGTATCCTATGATTTTGCCTTTTCATACTGTTCATGGGGTTCTCAAGGCAAGAATACTGAAGTGGTTTGCCATTCTCTTCTTCAGTGGACCACATTCTGTCAGACCTCTCCACCATGACCCACCCATCTTGGGTGGCCCAACATGACATGGCTTAGATTCATTGAGTTAGACAAGGCTGTTTTCCATGTGATCAGATTGGCTAGTTTTCTGTGATTATGGTTTCAGTGTGTCTTCCCTCTGATGCCCTCTCGCAACACCACCGTCTCATTGGGTTTTTCTTACCTTGGACGTGGGGTATCTCTTCACAGCTGCTCCAGCAAAGCACAGCCACTGCTCCTTACCTTGGACAAGATCACCCCTACTGACCTTGAACATGGAGTAGCTCCTCTGATCCCTCCTGCACCCACACAGCCGCTGCTCCTCGGACATGTGTTAGCTCCTCTAGGCCACTGCCCTTGACCTCGGACATGGGGTAGCTCCTCTCGGCCGCTCCTGTACTGTTACAGCCTTAGTTCACTTAGTACAAAACAGTTATTAATCAATATTAATATGATTAAAAGTATTTCTGCTTCCCTAATTTAATAGCGAACTAGTAAAATCATTTGTGTTTTATTTTTGTAGTTCCTATACTTCCTGAATTTAGAGGATCCATTACTTTAGAATGAGTTCAACAGAAAAGGTCCATGTGATAGTTAGAGAGCATCACCAATTCATGCAAACTCCAGGAGATAGTGGAGGACATAGGAGCAGGCGTGGTACAGCCCAAGGAGCCACAGAGACATGAATCAGCAACCAAATAGCACAAGTCATACTGTCTGTGTGTGTGTGCTCACTCAGTCATATCTGACTCTTTGCAGCACCATGGACTGTAGCCTGCCAGACTCCTCTGTCCGTGGAATTTTCCTGGCAAGAATACTGGAGCTGGTTGCTGTTTCCTACTGGTATCTTCGTGACCTAGGGATCCAACCTGAGTTCCTTGAGTCTCTTGCTTTGTCAGATGGCTTCTTTACAACTAATGTCACTTGGGAAGCCCTCATACTGTCTAAGGTTGCAATATATTTTTTCCACCCTCAAGGATATAGGATCATTCTAATTACTTCAATTCTAATAAAAATATTATTTTTACCACTATCAGAAAAACTACATATCCAGTTGTCTATTTAGTTTGATTTCTGTCCCTCTTCTTTGTTTTTTTTAAATTAATTTTTATCAAAATAGAGTTTACAATGTTATGTTAATTTCTGCTCTACAGCAAAGTGAATCATTATACACATATAATACATATGTGTGTGTATATCTATATATATATATATTCCTTGGAAGGAAAGTTATGACCAACCTAGACAGCATATTAAAAAGCAGAGACTTTACTTTGCCAACAAAGGTTCATCTAGTCAAGGCTATGGTGTTTCCAGTAGTCATGTATGGATATGAGAGTTGGACTATAAAGAAAGCTGAACGCTGAAGAATTGATGCTTTTGAACTGTGGTGTTGGAGAAGATTCTAGAGAGTCCCTTGGACTGCAAGGAGATCCAACCAGTCTATCCTAAAGGTGATCAGCCCTGAGTGTTCACTGGAAAGACTGATGTTGAAGCTGAAACTCCAATACTTTGGCCACCTGATGGGAAGAGCTGACTCATTTGAAAAGACCCTGATGCTTGGAAAGAATGAAGGCAGGCAGAGAAGAGGATGATGGGGGTTTAGATGATTGGATGGCATCTCTGACACAGTGGACGTGAGTTTGAATAAACTCCGGGAATTGGTGATAGACAGGGAGGCCTGGTGTGCTGCAGTCCATGGGGTCACAAAGAGTCAGACACGACTGAGTGACTGAACTGAACTGATATATATTACACGTATAATGCATGTACACATCTCTTTTTCAGATTCTATTCCCTTATAAATCATTACAGAGTATCAAGGAGAATTCCCTATGCTATACAGTAGATTCTTATTAGCTATCTATTTTATATACAGTAGTGTATATATGTCTGGCTTCCCAGGTGGCTTAGTGGGTAAAGAATCCATCTGCAATGCAAGAGATGTTGGAGATGCTGGAGACATGGATTTGATCTCTGGGTCAGGAAGATCCCCTGGAGGAGGGCATGGAAACCCACTCCAGTATTCATGCCTGTGAAATTCCATGAACAGAGGAGCCTCTCAGTCTACAGTCCATTGAGTGGCAAATAGTTGGATACAAGTGAAGGAACTGAGCACACATTCAATGTGTATGTCAATCCCAATCTCCCAATTCATCCCCTGCCCCCTTTCCCCTTTGGTAACCATAAAATGTTTTTTTTTTTTCTTCTCCTACATTTCATACTAATTTCCACCCTAAGATCATCTCTATTAACTCAAAAATTATTTGGTTGTAAAATTTTATATTTGTAAAATATATATTTGAGAAGAATGCTTGCTGAGTACATGTGAAACAGTGAACAAAAAGATAGAAGGATTGAAATTGAAAGGGAGGAAGAAGAAGGTCATTCTATGATGAAAGTCCTTGGGAATAGTGGTTACTGAAATTCATCTTTTCATTTGCTACCTTCCTTGAGGTCCTTTGTTCTGTTACAATCTCCTTGAATTGGAGAGTAGCTACTTAACATCTCTGTCACTTTGTGGTTCAGGACCTTAGATAATGGGAAGCAGATATTTATTATTTGCTTGCAGCCTGTTCATTGAAGTCAGTCAGATTCTAAATTAAAATTGCTTTCTTTTTCTCACTGCCTTTGCATCATCTCTGTATGAACTTTTTTCCTGAAATNGCTTGAATTGGAGAGTAGCTACTTAACATCTCTGTCACTTTGTGGTTCAGGACCTTAGATAATGGGAAGCAGATATTTATTATTTGCTTGCAGCCTGTTCATTGAAGTCAGTCAGATTCTAAATTAAAATTGCTTTCTTTTTCTCACTGCCTTTGCATCATCTCTGTATGAACTTTTTTCCTGAAATTTGACAATATTTTCCGTTTGTCCCACAGCTTTCTGGTGACACTCATTTATGAAAAATTCTAGACCAGACTAGTCCAGGTAAATATGTCAATCTCATGTCTAGTTTACATTTATTTCCTTGCCTTTCCCAAGCCCCAGCCAGTATTGAACATGATGAACATAAGGATAAGGATATGGTCCAAGTTGCTTCTTCACTTCTTTCCTCCTGCTATTTTTAGCTCTTCTGGTCTGGGGGTCTAGGAGAAAGGCATGGAGTATTTTTAATTAAATTGAGATCACATTTTTAATACTGTCTTGGGTGTACTTACTTCCTGGCCAGTGTTGACTGGTAATTGGCAAGCTATAAGGATATGGATCACTAGTGAAGTATGTGTGTATGTGTGTGTGTGTGTGTGTGTGTGTTGCTGGGCATTTAAGGGGAGACTAATAGGGACTTTCCAGTCCACTACCACTATACAAGGCACCTCTTCTTGTAGCTAGACCTGAGATAGGAGGAAACCATTTCTGTTGAGTACAGGTAAGAATCATACATTTAACAAAAATGGATGCAATCTCTGTTCTTAGCAGCCATTCTTGGCCTTTCCATCTCTCCCTACTTCCTCTTTTTACCTCTATGCAAGGCAAGAGGGAGATACAAAATTCTGATGGGACACGAGACACCAATATTTCCTTCTTGTCATCATTTCCATGTCTCTGTGGAAGTGATTCTCTGAGAGTCTTCTCCATTTGGCTTCTGCCTGGAGAAGTAGCCAGCTCCCTTCTACCACAAGAAAGGAAGGAAAGGCCAAGTTCACTTCAGTTGGCTTATAGCTAATGCCTCTATGAGTCTTCTCTCTTTCTTCCATGTTTCCTCCCTTTTAAAGAGTGAGGGAAGAAAAGGAATAAAATGTCTGCAGACAACAAAGCCTGTTTGGTAACCTCTTAGTAATTACACAAGGAAATAGCATCCCGATTATTCGTTCTCTTTAAACCTGTGATATTTGGTGTCTGTCTGTCTTCAGCTCTACACTCCACTCATTCCAGAGCAGTAGTCAGCATTCTGCTCGATTCCTAACATCCATGTTTCAATTTAGTTGCTGTTATGCTTGTTTACTTTTTAAAAATTTATTGAAATATAGTAGATTTACAATGTTGTGTTACTTTTAGATAATAATAAAGTGATTCAGTTATATTGAAAAGAACCTTTTGAAGGTTCTTTTCCATTATAGTTTATTGCAAGATATTGAGCATAGTTCCTTGTGTTATACAGTTTGACCTTGTTGGTTATCTAATTTATATATAGTAGTGTGTATATATTGATCTCAAACTCCTGATTTATCCCCTCTCTCCCTTTCCCCTTTGATGACTGTCAGTCTGTTTTCTATGTCTATGAGTCTATTTCTGCCTTATAAATAAGTTCGTTTGTATCACTATTTTAAGATTCCACATAAAAGCAATGTCATATGATATTTTGTCTCTCTCTGTTTGACTTACATCACTTAGTATGATCCTCTCTATGCCCATTCATGTTGCTGCATATGGCATTATTTCATTCTTTCTATTTATTTAAGTCACTTCAGTCATGTCTGATTCTGTGCGACCCCACAGACGGCAGCTCACCAGGGCCCCCTGTCCCTGGGATTCTCCAGGCAAGAACACTGGAGTGGGTTGCCATTTCCTTCTCCAATACATGAAAGTGAAAAGTGAAAGTGAAGTCGCTCAGTCGTGTCTGACTCTTAGCAACCCCATGGACTGCACCCTACCAGGCTCCTCCATCCATGGGATTTTCCAGGCAAGAGTCCTGGAGTGGGGTGCCATTGCCTTCTCTTCCTGTGGCTGAGTAATATTCTATTGTGGTTATATACCACATCTTCTTTATCCATTCAGCTGTTGATGGACAGTTATGTTGCTTCCATGTCTTGGCTAAATAGTGCTACTGTGAACACTGGAGTGCATGTATCTTTCTGAATTATAGTTTAGTACTTTTGAATTTTCCATTCAGTTTTGTGATCTTGGATTTCTCCCTATGGCTATACAGGAAACTGTTTGTTTGAGTGTCAAAGTATTTTAATGTTAATTTTCAAATAAATCTGATACTAAAAAATAAAAATATAAGGAATCCAAACAGATTCAAGTACATTTAAAGCTTAAGGACACTTGATGGTTGATCTCATCCCCAAAGCATCTTTTGTAAGAAAAAAATATCCATTGAATATATTTTACTCTTTACCCCCAAATCCATATAATAAGATGTCTTGACCCTTGGAAGAGTCCAGGACAGGTAAGACTCATGAAGCGATTCAGTTTTGTCTGTTAGAAACACAATGTGAGCAATTTAAATTTTCTCATGACCGTGTTGTCTTTCCTGGTGGCTTGGTCAGTAAAGATTGTGCCTGCAACGCATGAGACCAGGGCTCAATACCTGAGTTGGGAAGATCCCCAGAGAAGGAAATGGCAACCCACTCCAGCATTCTATCTTGGAGAATTCCATGTACAGAGGAGCCTAGTGGCCTACAGTTCATGAGCTCACTAACACTTTGTATTGAGTGACTAACACTTTGTATTCTGTATTGTAATGAACATGTTAAAAAAGAAATATATGAAGTTCAGTTCAGTTCAGTCACTCATTCATGTCCAACTCTTTGTGGCCCCATGGACTGCAGCACGCCAAGCTTCCCTGTCCATCACCAGCTCACAGAGTTTACCCAAACTCATGTTCATCAAGTCGTGTATGCCATCCAACTATCTCATCCTCTGTCATCCCCTTCTCTATGTGCCCTCAATATTTCCCAGCATAAGGGTCTTTTCAAATAAGTCAGCTGTTGACATCAGGTGGCCAAAGTGTTGGAGTTTCAGCTTCATCATCATTCCTTCCAATGAACACTCAGGCCTGATCTCCTTTAGGATGGACTGGGTGGATCTTCTTGCAGTCCAAGGGACTCTCAAGAGTCTTCTCCAACACCACAGTTCAAAAGCATCAAATTTTTGGCACTCAGCTTTCTTTATAGTCCAACTCTCACATCTATACATGACTACTGGAAAAACCATAACATTAACTAGATGGACCTTTATTGGCAAAGTAATGTCCCTGTTTTTTAATATGCTGTCTAGGTTGGTGACAACTTTCTTCCAAGGAATATATGCCTTTTAATTTCATGGCTGCAGTCACCATCTGCAGGGATTTTGGAGCCCAAAAAGCAAAGTCAGGCACTGTTTCCCTATCTATTTGCCATGAAGTGATGGGACAGGATACCATGGTCTTAGTTTTTGGAATGTTGAGCTTTAAGCCAACTTTTTCACTCTCCTCTTTCACTTTCATCAAGAGGCTCTTTAGTTCTTCTTCACTTTCTGTCATAAGGGTGTTGTCATCTGCATATTTGAGGTTATTGATATTTCTCCCAACAGTCTTGATTCCAGCTTGTGCTTCTTCCAGCCCAGAGTTTCTCATGATGTACTCTGCATATAAGTTAAATAAACAGGGTGACAATATACAGCTTTGATGTACTCCTTTCCCAATTTGGAACCATTCTTTTGTTCCATGTCCAGTTCTCACTGTTGCTTCCTGATCTGCATATAGGTTACTCAAGAGGCAGGTCAGGTGGTCTGGTATTCCCATCCCTTTAAGAATTTTCCACAATTTATTGTGATCCCACAATCAAAGGCTTTGGCATAGTCAATAAAGCTGAAATTGATGTTTTTCTGGAACTTTCTTGCTTTTTTGATGATCCAGCAGATATTGGCAATTTGATCTCTGGTTCCTCTGCCTTTTCTAAAACCAGCTTGAACATCAGGAAGTTCATGGTTCACCTATTGCTGAAGCCTGGCTTGCAGAATTTTGAGAGATGTGTATAAGAGACAGCAGGGAGGCCTGGTGTGCTGCAGTCCATGGGGTCACAAAGAGCTGGACACGACTGAGTGACTGAACTGAACTGAACTGAAACATGTATGTCCATGAGTTGAGTGTTAGTCACTCAGTCATGTCTGACTCTTTGTGACCTCATGGACTTTAGCTTGCCAGGCTCCTCTGTCCATCAGATTCTCCAGGCANTGACCTTTTCCAGTCCTGTGGCCACTGCTGAGTTTTCCAAATTTGCTGGCATATTGAGTGCTGCACTTTCACAGCATCATCTTCCAGGATTTGAAATAGCTCAACTGGAATTCCATCACCTCCACTAGCTTTGTTCTTAGTGATGCTTCCTAAGACCCTCTTAACTTCACATTCCAAGATGTCTGGCTCTAGGTGAGTGATCACACCATCGTGATTATCTGGTGTTTGAAGATCTTTTTTGTACAGTTCTTCTGTGTATTCTTGTCATCTCTTCTTAATATCTTTTGCTTCTATTAGGTCCATACCATTTCTGTCCTTTATTGATTCCTTCTTTCCATGAAATGTTCCCTTGGTATCTCTAGTTATCTTGAAGATATCTCTAGTTTTTCCCAGTCTATTATTTTCCTCTATTTTTTTGCACTGATCACTGAGGAAGACTTTCTTATCTCTCTTTGCTATTCTTTGGAACTCTGCATTCAAATGGGTATATCTTTCCCTCTTCTTTTCCTATCTTTCCTTGTTTTCTTTTCATTTCTCTTCTTTTCACAGCTATTTGTAAGGCTTCCTCAGATAGCCATTTTGCTTTTTTGCATTTCTTTTTCCTGGGGAATATACAAAGTCACTTTTAAATATTTATTTTACACATTATATTAAAAACATTATTTCAACTTTTAAAATATGAATTATTATTATGAGATATATTACTATATTTTTTATACAAAATCTGATGTGTATTTTACATCTACAGCACTTCTCCATGGCCACCTGTGACAAGTAGGAATCATGATAGATACACAGCAGAGCTCTGGCCTAATCTGTTGCCCAGTTCATCACTGCACTTCAAAATACCACCAACATCACCCCTTTTGAATTCTCTATTCAGTTTTTATTTTTGTTTTTGTATTTTACTGACATAATTTCCATAAGAACAATGCTCAGTTTAATTTTTAGTTTAAACTTTGGTACTGACAGAGCATGACCACAATAGACCTCAGTAAATACAAGCCAATGATTAGAAGGAAGTGTGGCCTAGCCTCAACAGGGAAGAACTGCTTAACTATCCTACCAACTTAGATAGTGCATGCAAAAATCTGAAATGCATGTACGGACAATTACACAGGTTAGAAGTCATGTAACAACTGAAAAGGCACATTAAATATAATGATGGGTAGGAACAAACCTTGAACATGACAATCAGCTATTGTACTAATTGTAGATATACTGTGGGAGGTGCCTGACATAGGGTAAGCACTCAATAAATTTCTAAATTAAAATAAATTTAAGCACCAAATTGTCTTCATTGAAGGAAGAAATTGGCTTACCCTAAGTTTGTCAAGAGTTGACTCATTGGAAAAGACTGATGCTGGGAGGGATTGAGGGCAGGAGGAGAAGGGGATGACAGAGGATGAGATGGCTGGATGGCATCACTGACTCGATGAACATGAGTCTGAGTGACCTCCGGGAGTTGGTGATGGATAGGGAGGACTGGCGGGCTGCAATTCATGGGGTCACAAAGAGTCGGACACAACTGAGCGACTGAACTGAACTGAAGTTTGTTAAGGTAAACTTCACAAAGAAGAAACTCAATGTCAGAAAATCTAACTAGATATGGAATTAGACTATTGCTAATGCAAAGAGCTGACTGACTGGAAAAGACCCCAATGCTGGGAAAGATTGAGGGCAGGAAGAGAAGGTGGCAAGAGAGGATGAGATGGTTCGATGATCACCAACTCAGTGGACTGGGTTTGAGCAAACTCCAGGAGAAAGTAAAGGACAGGGAAGTCTGGCATGCTGCAGTTCACAGGTTCAAAAAGAATCGTACACGATTTAGTGTACGATTATACAGTAGTGATTTCATTCTCTTTAAGAATTATCCCAGTGGGGGAATTAATCAGGGAAAAAACTCGGGAGTTTCCAAGTTCCCCTCCTCCTCCTGTGGATACAAGGAATATATAACTACACACAGAGCAATTTCTCTAACAGAGATCCAGAAGCTAGCTGAGCTTCCCCTACATGCTGGACAAATGAGAAAACACACACATTGCAATGGCAGGCGCTAGGTGCACCCCAGAGACCAGGGAAGCTGGAGAACACAACTGCCTTCTCCTTACAACCTACCCCAAACACCAGCATCTCCCTGGAATGAGCACGTGACTGTGTCCCAAATTTTATGGCTGCTTTCCCAGAAGTGAGTTCCCAGATGGCCTGACTCTGATAGCCAAAGGGACTTGCATTCATGAGTCCCACAGGACAGTAGCAAATGTAGAAGCAGTTCTTAACCAGCTCTCCTGCCAGGGCTTGTGGAGAAGGAAGAGGCAAAGTCAACTATCTTCCAGTATTTCCCTGAAAGAAGCTTATCTGTATACTGTAAAATTTGCTCCAAGGGCTAGGCTTCTAATTTAATAGGCATCTCTGCACAGGGTGAGATCTTCCCCATGAATAGGGAAACTGGTTGACAACTCTAACAATTTATCTCTCTTGCTTGCTCCAATAATAAAACCAAGTCACCAATATCTCCCTGAAGTAATTTGCAACCCATCCGGCAACTCAATTTTTGCAGCAGCCACCCAAAAATGGGTGCCCCAAGTAGTCTGGCTCTAATAGCCAATGGAGATTGCATTCACTGTATCAAACAAAGAAACAGTTCTCAGCAGGTGTTAGAAAGCCCCTTCCACTATAGCAAAATATATGCATCTCCCAGGAAGGGCATTAACTATATACTTTCCCAGCTGCTGCATTATAGTTCAGCTTCTAGTCTGCTTTATTTAGATCCTGACTGCAGTCTTCTTTTGGGATATTGAGATGCCTTAGCACACTCACAGCTACTTGGAGTCACAGAGAACAAAGAAAAAGGCTTGAACAGTACAAGAGTTTGAGAGACAACTAAGAGCTTGGACTAGGTTGATCAACAAGGTTCATCTTCTACACAAGACCATTCTGTCAGAACTGGGAAAGATATGTGTTTTACATAATGTGCAGAAACCAATATGAAGTGTCAATAAAAATTAACAGAATAATATGATTTAAACAAAATAGCAAGATAAATATCCAGAAATAGGTCTTAATAAGATTCAAGAATGCCTGGAGAAATATCAATAACCTCAGATAAGCAGATGACACCACCCTTATGACAGAAAGTAAAGAGGAACTAAAGAGCCCCTCGATGAAGGTAAAAGACGAGAGTGAAAAAGTTGGCTTAAAGCTAAACATTAAAAAAATGAAGATCATGGCATCCAGTCCCATCACTTCATGGCAAATAGATGGGGTGGGGGTGGGGGAACAATGGCAGCAGTGAAGGACTTTATTTTGGGGGGCTCTAAAATCATTGAAGATGGTGACTGCAGCCATGAAATTTAAAGATGCTTGCTCCTTTGAAGAAAAGCTAGACAAACCTAGACAGCATTTTAAAAAGCAGAGACATTACTTTGCCATAAAGGTCTGTGTAGTCAAAGCTATGGTTTTTTCATGTGTAGATGTGAGATTTGGACCATAAATAAGGCTGAGCACCAAATAATTGATGCTTTTGAACTGTGGTGTTGGAGAAGACTCTTTGAGAGTCCCTTGGACAGCAAGGAGATCAAACCAGTCAATCCTAAAGGAAATCAGACCTGAATATTCATTGGAAGGACTNATGGTTTTTTCATGTGTAGATGTGAGATTTGGACCATAAATAAGGCTGAGCACCAAATAATTGATGCTTTTGAACTGTGGTGTTGGAGAAGACTCTTTGAGAGTCCCTTGGACAGCAAGGAGATCAAACCAGTCAATCCTAAAGGGAATCAATACTGAACATTCATTGGAAAGACCGATGCTGAAGCTGAAGCTCCAATACTTTGGCCACCTGACGCAGAGTTGACTAATGGGAAAAAAACGTGATCCTGGGAAAGATTGAAAGCAGGAGGAAAAGGGAACGACAGAGGATGAGATGGTTGGATGGCATCACCAACTCCATGGATATGAACTTGAGATAGCTCCTGGAGATGGTGAAGGATAGTGAAGCCTGGCGTGCTGCAGTCCACGGGTTCACAAAGAGTTTGACACGACTGAGCAGCTGAACAACAACATCTTAATAAAATATAGATAAGCCCTTTACCTAATACTTTAGAATACTGGGCATAAAGATGTTTACATAAGTCCGGAGAGCAATGCATGAACAAAGTGAAAATTTCAATGTATAAATAGAAAATATTAAACCAAAAATTAATCATAGAGTTGAAAAATACTATCACTGAACTGAAGATTCAGTGGAGGGATTCAACAGTCTAGATCAAATGGAGTAACGGGTTTGGCAAACTCAAAGACAAGGCAGTGGAATTTATCCAATTAGAATTGCAAAAAGAAGAAGCTAGTAAAATAGAGTAAAGATAGTAAGGGACTCATGAGAAATCATCAAATGGTCTTATATATATGCATTACAATGGTCTCAGAGGAAAACAAAAGAGAAATAGGCAGAAAGCTTATTTAAAGGAATAATGACTCAAAACTTCTTTAATCTGGGAAAATAAAAAGACATGAAACCCATAAAACTGCAAAAAGAAAGAATCCAAAGGATCCACACTGAGAAATATTATAATGAAATTGTCAAAAATTATAAACAAAGAGAGAATATTGAAAACAGCAAGAGAAAAACAATGCTATTTGCATGGGAAACCCATAAGACTATGAGCAGGTGAGTTTCTGTTTTTGTTTTTGTTTTTAAGCAGACTTTACAGTCCAAAGAAAGTGGCATAATATTGAAAGAAAAAAATCAACCAATTAAGAATATTCTACCTGGCAAATGATCCTTAAGAGTTAAAAAAATAGAGAGTGTTCCAGACAAACAAAAGCAAGAATACATTGCCACTAGACCAGCTTTACAAAAATATTAATGGCTTTCTTCAAGCTGAAATGAAATGATACTAGTTACTAATAGGAAAACATATGAAAGTATGAAACTCATTGGTCAAGGTAAATATATATTTAAATTCAAAATACTCTACTGTTGTAATAGCAGTGGATAAATAACATATTTTTAAAAATTGATACAAATCAATAGCAAAAAATAAAAATTTTAAAAAAATTAAAAAATGGGCAAAGGACTTGAAGAGACTTTTTTTTTTTTTTTTTTTTACCAAGGAAGACATACAAAAGGTCAACAGGAACGTGAAATCATTTCAACATCATTAATCATCAGAGAACCACAAATCACAACCCAAATAAAATATCACGTCTAAAAGACTAGAGATAAAAATGCTGGGGAAGATGTGGAGAAAAGAGACCACTGCACTATTGGTGGGAAGTTAAACTGGACAGCCACAACTAAAAATAGTATGGAGGTTCCTTGAGAATTTAAAAACAGACCTACTACCAGCAATCTTACTTCTGGGCATAAATGCAAAGGAAATGGAATGTTCTCAAAGAGGTATCTGTACTCCCATGTTCATAGCAGCATTATTTATGATAGCAAAGAAATGGAAACAACCTAGGTGTTCATTGACAGATAAATAGAGAAAATGTTATATATATAGTTGCTGTTCAATGACCCAGTTGTGTTTGACTCTTTGCAATCCCATGGGCTGCAGCACTCCAGGCCTCCCTGTCCCTCACCATCTCCTTGAGCTTGCCTAAGTTCATGTACATGGCATCAGTGATGCCGTTCAGCCAGCTCACGCTCATACACACACACACACATATATATATGTATTACTTAGCCTTAAAAAAGAAGGAAACCTTGTCATTTGTAAGAGCATGGGTGAATGTGGAAGATATTATGCCAACCTAAATTAGCGAGACAAAGAAAAACAGATGTGGCATGGTATCACTTATTTGTGGAATCTAGAAGATACTTTTTTAAAAGTCAAACTCATAAAAACAGAGAGGGCAAACGTGGTTCCAAGAGTATGAATGGTGGGAGGAATAAGGAGAGTTTGTTAAAAAGGTAAAATCTTTTACTGAAAGATGAACAAAGTCTGAGGATATGATATATAATATGGTGGCTACAACTGATAACACTACATTGCATAATTGAAATTTGCTAAGAGAATGTTCTCACACACAAAAAAGAAAAATACATGAAATGATGACAGTATTAATTAACTCAATGTTAGGAATTATTTTTATATATAATTATGATATATATATATGTAGAAAGAGAGAGCGAGAGACAGTATCACATTGCACACTTTAAATATCTTACAATTTTATCTTTCAAGTATTCTCCAATAAAGCTAAGAATAAAACTTATTTCTCAACTCCTCTATTGTTTGCATGATTTGCAGTTGCAATATTATGGTCTTGGTCAGGGTACATGTGTCTCTACATAAACCCTGAGTTAGGGTCCCTATAATGGTGATGAGTTTAAGTGGGTTCCTGTCTTTCTGTATGTGCTACAGGGCATTCACCATTCTCTGGGCATTCAGTTCAGTTCAGTTCAGTCGCTCAGTCGTGTCCGACTCTTTGCAACCCCATGAATCACAGCACGCCAGGCCTCCCTGTCCATCACCAACTCCCAGGGTTCACTCAGATTCACGTCCATCGAGTCAGTGATGTCATCCAGCCATTTCGTCCTCTGTCGGCCCCTTCTCCTCCTGCCCCCAATCCCTCCCAGCATCAAAATCTTTTCCAATGAGCCAACTCTTTGCATGAGGTGGCCAAAGTACTGGAGTTTCAGCTTTAGCATCATTCCCTCCAAAGAAATCCCAGGGCTGATCTCCTTCAGAATGGATTGGTTGGATGTCCTTGCAGTCCAAGGGATTCTCAAGACTCTTCTCCAACACCACAGTTCAAAAGCATCGATTCTTCAGTGCTCAGCCTTCTTCACAGTCCAACTCTCACATCCATACGTGACCACAGGAAAAACCATAGCGTTGAAAAAATGCTTTCCTTATTTTTATGTGGCTGAAGAATGGACCTAGCATTTAATTCAAACAAAGCTTGGTTCCCTGGGCTCTGGGTATCTACTTACTGCTCTCATGAAATTCTTTGAGTTCTCAAAATCATGAATTGGCTTAGCAAGACTGAAATTTTGGTAGTCCTCAATTGTGAGGTCTCCAAAACACACATTATAGTATACTGTTATTCAGAGATAGCTTGATTTTGTTGATCAGTGGATATAAATGTCTTTATGTATATTCATACGCGCACGCGCACGTGTATGTGTGTGTGTGTGTGTGTGTGTGTGTGTGTTAGTCACTCAGTCTTATCTGACTCTTTGATACCCCATGGGCTGTAACCTGTCAGGCTCCTCTGTGCATGGAATTCCCCAGGCAAGGATACTGGAGTGGATTGCCATACCCTTCTGCAGGGTATCTTCCCCACCAGGAGATCAAACCCAGATCTCCTGCACTTCAGGCAGATTCTTTACTGTCTGAGCCACTGGGAAATCCTATCTAACACAAATATTTGCTCAATTCATTGAATTGGTTTGCTTATTCTGTTTTTATTATTTTATTATCTTTATAAAAATACTATGAAATAAGTAATTATGTTCTCACATTAGAAATGAGAAAACTGCTCATTCTGTTTCATCCTCAGATATGATATAGAATGCAATGTCACACCCATGCTTCCACTGGGCTTGTTGAAATCATATTTCTCCAAGATAGTTTGGATTGAACTACGCTGGGCAGAATTGCATTTATTTCTCCTCATTATCACTGGCATCCTTTGGGACAAGAACTCAATAATTATATATATTGCATAAACTAATGGATGATTATGTTTTCTTAAACAGAAGCACATAAAAAAGCAAACAAAATCAATGCCCCTTTAAATTCTACAATTAGAACCAGTAAAACAAGCTAGGAAATCTATACCAGATTAGTTTCCTTTGATTCCCCAAATATAACCCTCCATAGTAAAATTCTTCCCCATGGCTCCCATGGGCTAATAATCTATGGGCTAAAATTCCTTCATCTTCTGCAGAAACCTGCTCCTGAGGGTACCCCAAGATAGCTAGGCCTCTTACCAGGTAAGTTCTCCTTTCAAATGCAAATAAGAACACAAGCAAACAAATAAACATCAGTTCCTAAAGCATCAATTTGTGGTCTCTGGTTTCTACCCTTGAGTCTGGAAGATCCCTTGGAGATGGGAATGGCTACCCACTGCAGTAATCTTTCCTGAAGAGTTCCATGGACAGAGGAATGTGGCAGGCTACAGTCTACGGGGTCGCAAAGAGTTGAACACAACTGAGTGACTAACAGGTTCACTTGGAACACATTGATATCTCCTTTAAATACTTGCAGAGTAAGTAGGCATTCATTAATATTTTAAAAACTGTAAGGCTAAATAAATGAATTACTGGGAAGTGAACTAAGGTAAATCTTGCGTTGCATATTTGTTTTTAGCTTGCATTTTACTTTAAAAAGCTGAAGATATGCCATTTTCATATGTGAACACATTAATCCTTTCTAAGGAATGAACAATACACATAATGACCAAACAAGCCACAAAAATTGGGGAATCTAGTTTTCAAAAAAATGTATTGACCTTAAGAACAGTATATTCAAAGAGAAACAGTTGTTTCTCAGACTCTTGGCAACAATCTGCTAACATTTTAGCCCATTCCAATGAAAAAAGATGGTGCAGCAATATAAAAACAACAGTTCCATTAAAGTTAAATAGTTCTGGGCTTTACATTCTTACAATAATAATGTTGGCCTTTTGCCTCTGTTATAGCAAATGTATTAAATATTCATGCTGATATTTATTTTCTAAATGTAAAATGGAATTAGGATAACAAATTAAGTCTACCATCTGATGATAACATTGGATATATATTATATTTTTTGTTTCATAGACTTTTACATGTTTGATTCAAGGTAACTTACTGAATAATGCATAAACATCTTTAAAAATGCATTTCAATAGTTGAGGTTATAGTTGTTTGTCAGGTTCTCATCTTGAACCGAAAGTGTGATGATTTCCTTACTGTATAGAACAAAGCTATAAAGAAACCTTTAAAATCTAATCAGTGTTGAGTCAGAACATTTTTGTGATAGAGCTCTATTAGTGAGCTCATTTTTTTTTAAGAAACTGTGATGTTGTCTACAAGTGTTTGATTCCCTGAAGCATCTTCTTAGGAGAGCTTTTGCTTTTTGTTTGTTTGTTGTTTGCAAATAATATAGAAAAAAATCTAAAGTTCTAAGAAATAGCTATATTTATAAAATGTAAAATAACAAAATAATATAAAGCTATGGAAGACAACATATCTATTTGTAATCACTCTGCTGTTTTGAAGGGATAATTTTTATCTTTCTGTTCATCATAAGCTAGTGGTACCTGTTCATCCTTACTTTGAGGATGAACAGATTCTAAAGGTTTAGCCTTTTTGCATAGGACTTTCTAAGCAGTAACTATACGTACTATGGACATTTACACTGCCACATTTTGGGTTCTGATTCTCAGTTCTAAAGGTTCAGAAACAATTGTATAAACCTATCTTGTGATTTTTTAATATTTGGTGGCAAACCACCTTTAATTAAATAAACTCATTAAAGAATATTGATAATATAAAATTCCATTTTATTAATTTTCAGTGAGAAACATAACCGCAAATTAGACTCAGGATGAACTACATAATTGACAAGTGTGTTAGTCTCTTGGTTGTGTCTGACTCTTTGTGACCCCACGGACTGTGACCCGCCAGGCTCCTCTGTCCACGGAACTCTCCAGGCAAGAATACTGGAATTGGTTGCCATTCCCTTCTCCAGGGAAGCTTCTCAACCCAAGAATTAAACCCGACTCTCCTGCACTGCAGGCAAATTCTTTACCATTTGAGCTTCCAGGGAAGCCCAAGTGCAAAATGAAAATGCAGAGCCTTTTTTCAAAATAATGAAGAACTTCAAGGCAGCCACAGTACAGCATTAAGCCAAGCTCAAGGCCCACCTAAAAGTGAGGGCCTTGCATAACTGCATGGGTCACAAGCCCATGAAGCTGACCCTGATTAAACTCGTATATCTACCAAAGATTGCTTATGAGTATAGAGTTAGAGAAAGGGATCTGGTCATACACCTGTATTCCTGAGAATGCTCGTTAAATTTCTCTTTCAACTATAACAAAGTATGTGGGAACACCTTAGCACTTCCTGCTGTCTTTCCTTCCTTATTTAGTTCATTTCTCTTCTGTAAGAGGAAGGCAGGTGGCTTTCTCCATTATGTTACAATCCTGTTGTACTGCTAGCAGGTTTTCATGAAAATGCCCTGTCTTCTTCACTGGATTCAGTACATCACCTTAATCTCATCAGTTACACTTTTAAGACACATATTAGTGTGTGTGGCATTCTATACATAGCATGCTAAGTTTTAGTAGTTTCCACTTCAGAGGATGGCCTTTCTCAGTCTGATTCACTAGACTCTGAAGAAACTTATCACTATCATTTCCACACTGAGTAGGCTTCATTCATTCATTCAACACAGCTTTACTGAGCACCTGTATTAGATGCTCTGTTATTTAGCACATATTTTTCAATATATGTTGAAAAAATATATGTATTCAACATGCTATTTAGTGTATGTTATTTTAAGAATTCAACATGGATATTTGTCTGTTATACCAGGCATATATTTTAATCAAGACATGTTTATTTACATTAGCAAAATCCAACTCAAACTGTGCTAAAAATAGATAGATGGATAGGTAGATAGATAGACTGGTTTCAGTGGCTGCATATTTCAGGAATTCAAAACATGTCATCAGAACATCTTTCTTTGTCTCTTCTCTTTCTTTTCTCCTCTATCTCTCCCTTTTTGTCTGCTGTCCCAGTTTCTATGAGTTGGTGTTATTGTCAAGCAGGATCCCTCCATGTGGTAGCAAAAATAGACTCAAGTACCTCCGGGTTCATGCGTCAGAAAGAGAGAGCACCTCCTTTGTTTGACCATCCAAAATGATTATGTTGAAAGACATGCCTCACCTGAGTGAGGCCAATACCTACCCTAAACCAATAACTATGCCCTTGGTCTGGAATATGGTTATTTGTCGTCCATGAGATTATGATTGACAATTCCACTGGGAGGTGAAGGGGCAATTTACAAAAGGAAAAGGGAAGGGATTTTTTATCCAAGAAAGAAGAAGAAATTCTGTACAGGTGGAAACAGTAAGTTTTGAAGTCTGAAGAAAGGTAGTATGTGCCACTAAATCTGTTGTCGTTGGGAATGTGGTTCAATCACTGTAGCCAGAAGAACTAATCATTTTGATTCTCAAGGAAAAACATGAAGCAAAAAGACCTACTTGTTCCAGGGTTCTCAGAGGAAACTCTAAAATGTTGACAATTCAGAGGAATCAAGGTATCAGTTTTGTCCAGTATTGTTGTATATATAAAGAGATGCTATTTAATGTTTTGACCTTGGTCAAAGTGCTTACCCTTTAGGACCTAGAGTTGCTGGTCTCTTAAGTGATGTGAGTACTCCTACTATACAGCCAGCTGTCAAAAACAAAGGATGTTGGAGGCCAGCAATCCCAGAGTTACAGTTATGTCTTGGGCACTGATACTTCCAAGAGTTGCATTAATTCTTATGTGCCTCTTAAGACACCTTCTAACTTCTCAAAGGGACCAAGGCTTTCCACTTCTGACTCCCTATGAGGAATCCCCAAAACCATTTACACAGTCCCACACCCATTATATCTAACATTCTGTAGACGTGATATTTCAAAGTACTTTTAAATTCTTAAATTTTACTCTCCCAGTATATAATAATATTATTATATAATGCTTTGTGAGCTGGCCAGAGATAAACAGCTCCTTAATGAACTTGTAACAGGCATTATGATAGTTAATCTTGTCATAATTCCACTTCTGCTTCACATCATGTAACATAACATCATAGAACAACCACAGAGCTAGCTACTGTGCTCCACACAGAGAAAAGATGTGGTCCTTCACCCTCAAGTACCACCCCTCCACCCACACCCACACTCCAGGAGTTTGACAGTACACTCTGACCCATATGACAACTCATTGGAAAAATGTTGTTCTTGTGTATATTATTTATCAGTGGGGGTGATGGGACCCTCAAGCTTGTCTCCAAAGCTCCTCACTTGCATCAGAGGACACTTCTGAGAAACATGATGACAGCTGATGATTATTCCATCCAAGCAGAGAATTCAGGCCACTCTTCTTTCTGCAGCTTTGCTGGGCTGCTGAAGCAGGTTTCTGAGACAGCAGACTCTGAGGGTATTTATAATTTTAAGGAAATGTTATAATCAAGGAAACCCTGAGATCAGTGAATCACTGAATCACCAGGACATACTCACAAAGACAACGAAAACAAAATTAACTCTGTAAAAACTTGTGTTCACTTTAGTGTTGCCTAAATATTATCATCTTAGCATGGATTCTCAGCCAAGGATGTTCCCCAAGATGTGGACATCTGAATCAAAGGGATGATAATGGTGTCAACTGATGATAAGTGTTGCTTGGGGAACTAACAGAGAGCAACAGGTCCTCTGTGGATAACAAAGACATTCTCAGAACATGGATTTGTCACAGGCATGACATCAAGGTAAAAGAAGAGGGAGAGTAATTGTATGGTATGTCATTTCTTTTTCTTTTTTTTTTTTTAACTTCAGGTGGAGGCGGGGAAGAGAGGAAAGTTAAATAAATGATACACACTTCCAGGAACCAACTAAGGAAAACTAAAAACAGACAGCTCCCTAAATAGAGTGCAAAGGCAGTCTGCAGTGTGGGATTCTGAAGACCACATCTCCTGGGGAATCTTGAATGCTCTAAGAAGTCTTTGTTTTTTCCCTTAATGGATCCTGTCAGCACTTAAATATCTTTAGATATCTCCAATGGCACCAATGCCCCCGAAAGACCCATTGGCAGGTGTCCATGGGGCAATCCTGTTTTCAGAATGACCTGGTTCTTCCTGTGGCTTGCTCTTCACAGCCCCCTGAGATCAACAGGGATATTGTTCTCCCCACCCCAAAAAAGGAAACAGCCATAATTCCATTTCAGATTTTTTTTTTTTTTTTTTTGGGGGCCTCAAGCTGCTGAAACTTGGTCAACACAGTCTAAAATAAATTTATAACATTTCATGAAAATAATTTTGTTTGTGTTAAGTAATGATGACAGAAATAGCACAGTACCTAATCCTGGCTTCAGGCTTAATTAAATCCGTTTAAAAAATTCTTTTACTACTTCCTCATGCTCACCAACACATTTGAAAAAAAAAGTTTTCAGACTTGTCAAACCTGAAAATGCTCCAGTCAAACCTTTCTGTTCTGCAAGATCAGAAACTGGCTTCCATTTTTTTTTTTTTTTTTTTCTCTTTCTTTATTCATTCAAAGCTGCCTTAAGGCAAAATCATGGAGTCTGCGGCATTTGCCTGCAGGGCTCCTTTCTTCAAATTTCATCACTTTTTCTCTACTCTTTTAAGAGCCCTTGGCTTCCTTTCCTTCCAGAGTCAAGTGTTCTTGAACTTTCCGGCCTCTTTAGTGAGAAGCCCTTTATTAACCTACAGCCAGGAGAGCTGCCCCTGAAGGGGCAGGAACTGGAGGAAAAGCCTAAAGGGAAACCAGACACAAGCTGTGAAACTCTGGACATCTCAGGGGTTCGCATCTTCACTTTTTCCATCCGTAAAATGGAAGAACACTTGCTTCAACATTCTCATTCATACCTGGAGCCCACCGCATGCAGTCCCTCCCAGCTCATCCTCACCTCCTTGCCTCGCCAATTCTATTCTAGGCTACTCCTCCCCTTTTCTCCATCAAGTCTCAGCCAAAAGTTTACTTCTGGGGAGATCTTCCCAGACCAGCACTCCTAAGAAGCCACTCCTTTCCCCACTGTAAACACCCTTTTATTTAACTCCCACAATTTGGGATTTTCCTATGTCATATACCACTTTACCTTCTCTCTCCTTGTATGTGTGTGGGAGTCTTGTCTCTACAACAGACTGTAGCTCCATTCATGAGGGCAGGAACTATTTCTAGACCTTGGGAGTCTCCAGCAGAGGCATGGGCCAAAGAGTGGCCTGCTGTGGGGTCAGGGGCACTGACAGTAGCAGTTCTGCGAGGTGTAGCATGTTGACATAAGTCCTCTTGAAAGAAGTTGCCATTAGCCTTACCATAGATCCCATAGCCCTACCATAGATACATGGAAATCAATTATTAAGATCTCCAAATTAGAAAACAACAACAACAACAAAAACAAGAGTCTATTTATTCAGCGTGTGGTATAGCTGGGGAGGGAGCCACCATCCATTGTGTCTGGCAAAGACGCAGAGGTTTTGAGGGGAGTGGGGAAGTTTAATAGTGAAAAAAAGAAAAGATTTCAATATGTTCTGATTGGAGGTTGTTGGTATGGGGCAGCTAGACATAGGCATCTAAAAGCAGAGCATACATGGCATGGGTTTGGGAGGCACATTTGGCTTCCTTGTGCTAGTCCTGAATTATTAGTGGCAAAAAAAAAGAGAAGCTGGCACTCATTGATGCTTTGGGCTGATTTCAGAAGATGTAGGTCATATTTAGGTGTTATGTATGATCTGGTCATTGTGTGTTTGTATGTCTCTCATGGGATTCTTTCCCTTTTCTTCCCATAGTCCTGCATATCCTATACTCTAAAACAAAGTATAAAGGAAATACATAAATTAGCTCAAAATAAGTTGTTAATTTAAGACAGTGTATTGAGGCAGATGCATTTCAAAGAGAATTGGCATTTATTAGAGCAATCAAGGACTCTACAAATAGATGAATAAGAAATGATTAAGATCAGTGTGGGGGTGATATTTGGGTGCAAAGTATTGTATTGGTTATTCCATTCAAATATACTATAAGAACAGCTCAGATTAGTTTTTTCTTTAAAATATATGAATAATAAAAGGTCAAAACTTTCAAAGATATTAAACTAATTTAAAGATCAAAAAAGAAACTCTTGATACTTATGTGCTGATACCTGGACACACCGGGTACTTTTGAGCCTCTGCAGTGCCTCCATCTGGGTTGCTTCACCTTTACTCTCCTTTATCTGAGGCACTGACCTTCAAAACAAAGTCTAAGAGTTGCCCTCCTCCGTGCAGTTATTGCCAACAATAGGCTCACAGCTCTTCAGCTGTCTGAATTCTTAAATCTCTTATCCGTGTCACTCAAAACTTAATGGCATTTTTCAGTGGGCTATTTTTTATGTTCATGTTCTTTCTTATCAACTAAACTGTGAAGTTTCTGTGAATTTTTGTACCCATCACAGCAACTATAACATATACACACTCAACTCATTTAACTGTATAAATGCCTTTGTTCTCCATCTATAACAACAAGAAAGACATGTATACACCACTATATTCAAAATGGATAGCCAAGTTCCTACTGTATGGCACAAGGAATGCTGCTCAATATTATGTGGCAGCCTGGATGGGGGCAGTTTGAGAAAGAATGGATACATGTATATATATGGCTGAGTCCTTTTGTTCTCCACCTGAAACAATCACAGCATTGTTAATCAGCTAAACTCCAATAAAAAATAAAAAGTTAAAAAGGGACATTGATAGATTAAATTAAAATTCAAAGGAAAAAATTTGAGTTTATTTTACTCTCTATATATGGGTATAATGCAAATAGTATTTAGTGACATGGCTCCGGGTCAGTCCATGTGGTTCAGACTGAAGCTTAATTGTATCATAAACATACATTTTCAGGTACATTTTTAAAATATCCCTAAACTTTGGGTTCTTCCTTTATAAAATAGGATGAAAATACATGCCCTATACAGAACGTATTGTATATAAGCATTGGGGAACCAGTAAGTGATCTATAAACATTAGTCTCCTTATGTTATTTTAAAACTAGACCCCGTGGACTGTAGCCTACCAGGCTCCTCTATCTGTAGGATTTTCCAGGTAGGAGTACTGGAGTGGGTTGCCACTGCCTTCTCCAGGGGATCTTCCCGAGCCAGGGATCAAACCCAGGTCTCCCGCATTGTAGGCAGACTTTTTACCATCTGAGCCACTAGGGAAGCCCATACATTAAAATTTTTTAGGAAGGATCTGTTTGCAGAAAAAAAATGTATTTCTAAAAGCTGGTTTTTCATGAATGTTTTGGTTGTTTTTGAAGATGTTTTAATTGAAACAAAGATTAAATATATATGTAGAACATATATTAGCAATATAATTATTTACTACAATTGACTGCCAAACTAGAAGAGTCATGGTCCAATAAAAATGTAGAGAGGTAGATAGAGATAGGTAAAAGAAATGTATATGTGTGCATTCCATTGTGCAGTGCTGTGCTGTTCCTTCAGTCATGTCTGACTCTTTGTGACCCTACAGATGGTAACCGACCAGGCTCCTCTGTCCATGACATTCTCCAGGCATAAATACTGGAGGGGGTTGCCATGCCCTCCTCCAGGGGATCTTCCTAACCCAAGGATCAAACCCAAATTTCTTTTGTCTCCTGAACTGGCAGATGGGTTATTTACCACTAGCGCCACCTGGGAAACCTGTGTATTCCATAAGTACACATCAAAACTTCAGTGATGGTGGAGGGGTAGCCTTTTCTTTTATGAGCTTCTCAGGCAATATTGGGCTTCCCTGATGGCTCAGAGGTTAAAGCATCTGCATGCAATGCAGGAAACTGGGATTTGATTCCTGGGTCGGGAAGATCCCCTGGAGAAGAAAATTGCAACCCACTCTACTATTCTTGCCTTGAGAATTCCATGAATAAAGGAGACTGGTATTCTACAGTCCACAGGGTCGCAAAGAGTTGCACACGACTAAGCGACTTCACTTTCACTTTGACTTCCCTGGTGGCTCAGATGGTAAAGCATCTGCCTACGATGCCAGAGACCCAGGTTCAATTCCTGGGAGGGGAAGATTCCTTGGAGAAGGAAATGGCAACCCACCCCCGTACTCTTGCCTGGAAAATCCCATGGACGGAGGAGCCTGGTCGGCTACAGTCCATGGGGTCGCAAAGAGTCGGACACGACTGAGCGACTTCTCTCCCTTCCCAGGCAATATACTCACTCACTGATCAGATGTTAGTTTAGTAAAATAATAGGGATCACTAAAATGTGGTTTAAAGAGCCCTGAACTTGGAATCAAAACTCAAGATCCAAGATTTACCATTTTCTGATTGTGTAATTATGGATAAATCACGTATATTCATTCCACTTTTTACCTCATTTGTAAAATGGGGGCAATGACACAACTGAATAATAATAAAACACAAATGTGACAAGACATCTGTTTCTATGATTGATGTGCTTATAGCAGACCAATATACACGCAGAATAATTGGAAAAGTCAGATAGAATATATGTAAATATAATCTGTGGGAAAATATTGGAAAATTGCTTAGGCAGCCAGAATTTGAGGAAGAAGAATCCCAAGAAAAAATGATAATCATTAAAACAAGCTCAATTTATACATGCTTCATTTTTAGAGCGTTTGTTAATTTGTGATATTAGTAAGAGACTGTGAAACCAAGTGGAAGTAACTGCTAAAAACAGATGGGCCAACAGAACCTTTGAAAAAATCACAGGGCTGGAAGACAAAAACTAGAGTCCAGGTCAATGAGGCATCAAGGGTTTTTAGGGACTAACAGAATGGAAAATAAACAGGCACTAGAAGTAAGCCTGATACTCTGTACTCCCAGTAAGACATGTGCCAATTCCTTATTAAACAGTGTTAGAGGTTAAAAATCTACTAAAAGCAACTGAAAAGGAGAAGAGAGTTTTTGGCAATCTCACTGGGTAAACAAAATTGGAATTCAGACTGCCAGGAAAAGAGATCCCAGAAAACACAGTCTTTGAATGGGGAAACTTGGCAAGCTTCATTTCAGGAATCAGAGGTGAAAAGTAGACCAAGATTTAAAAAGATTGCAAAATAGTGTTGGGTCACATCAGTTCCTAATTGAATTGAGGTGAACTCCCCCTATTCAGCTTCAGGATAGGGTGAATCCTCACTGCGGGGAAAACATCATCTAAAAATCTACCTTATTTGACATTGACACAGCAGAGTATTCATTCAAAACTACTACATATAACAATGAACAGCATCCCCAAATCAAGAAACAGCAGAGTTGTAAGTGAACTGGATGCTAGAGATTTTAGACACAGACCTTAAATTGATTTAAATTAACAGCTTCAAAGAAAATTCAGCAAAATGAAAGTTAGAGATCAGAGACCTGTGTCCAATATTCCATCAAGAAAGCCCAGGCCTACCAAGAGATAGGATAATAAGACTAAAACCAAGGGAGAAAGGACAAGGGAAACAGGCACAGGTGACGCAGATCTTATAGTTAACAGATAAGAGCAATAAATAACTATTAACATTTTTAACAAAATTGAGAAAACGATGAAAAAATAGATAAAATAAAAATTTCAGCACAGCAATTGCATAAATAAGAATATTTGATATTTCATATGAGATTATCTTTTCTAGAATGGGGTCCTCTGTTGTTGTTCAGTTGCTCAGTCATGTCAGACTCTTTGCGATCCCATAACCACAGCACACTAGACTTTCCAGTACTTCACTATCTCCCTCCTCTCCCAGTCATAAAAGTGGGGCTTATTACTTACCGCCAATAAGTATATACAGTTGAGACCATTTTTGTGAAGTTAAGTCTTTGTCTATCTCTGGTTCTCTGCTATTGTTGGAACATAGCCCTTAAGGTCATTTGACTGAGACCAGGGAATTCCCACTGCTGAGTTTTCCAAATTTGCTGGCATATTGAGTGCAGCACTTTAATGAAAGTGAAAGTGAAGTTGCTCAGTCATGTCTGACTCTTTGCGACCGCATAGACTGTAGCCTACCAGGCTCCTCTGTCCATTGGATTTTCCAAGCAAGAGTACTGGAGTGGATTGCCATTTCCTCCTCCAGGGAATCTTCCCAACCCAGGGCTCGAACCCAGGTCTCCTGCATTGTAGACAGGTGCTTTACCATCTGAACCACCAGGTACATCTTTTAGAATTTGAAATAGCTTAACTGAAATTCCATCACTCCACTAGCTTTGCTCATAGCGATGCTTCTTAAGGCCCACTTGTTTGCATTCCAGGATGTCTGGTTCTAGGTGAGTAATCACATCATCATGGTTATCTGGGTCATGAAGATCTTTTTTGCACAGTTCTGTGTATTCTTGCCACCTCTTCTTAATATCTTCTGCTTCTGTTAGGTCCATTCCACTTCTGTCCTTTATTGTCTGTTGGATGATCCATTGATGATCCATTGGATCACTGGAAAAGCAAGAGAGTTCCAAAAAACATCTACATCTGTTTTATTGACTATGCCAAGGCCTTTGACTATGAGGATCACAACAAACTGTGGAAAATTCTTAAAGGGATGGGAATACCAGACCACCTGACCTGCCTCATGAGAAATCTGTTGCAGGTCAGGAAACAACTGTTAGAAATAGACATGGAACAACAGACTGGTTCCAAATCAGGAAAGGAGTCCATCAAGGCTGTATATTGTCACCCTGCTTATTTAACTTCTATGCAGAGTACATCATGAGAAACGCTGGACTGAAGAAACACAAGCTGGAATCAAGATTGCCGCAGGAAACGTCAATAACCTCAGATATGCAGATGACACCATCTTAATGGCAGAAAGTGAAGAAGAACTAAAGAGCCTCTTGATGAAAGTGAAAGAGGAGAGTGAAAAAGTTGGCTTAAAACTCAACATTCAGAAAACTAAGATCATGGCATCTGGTCCCATCACTTTATGGCCAATAGATGGGGAAACAATGGAAAAAGTGACTTTATTTTGGGGGGCTCTAAAATCACTGAAGATGGTTACTGCAGTCATGAAATTAAAAGATGCTTGCTCCTTGGAAGAAAAGTTATGACCAACCTAGACGGCATATTAAAAAGCAGAGACATTACTTTGCCCTCAAAGGTCCGTCTAGTCAAGGCTATTTTTTTTGTGTGGTTTTTTGTGTTTTTTTCCTGTGGTCATGTATGGATGTGAGAGTTGAACTATAAAGAAAACTGAGCGCCAAAGAATTGATACTTTTGAACCATGGTGTTGGAGAAGACTCCTGAGAGTCCCTTGGACTACAAGGAGATCCAACCTGTCCATCCTAAAGGAAATCAGTCTTAAATAATCATTGGAAAGGACTGATTCTGAAGCTGAAACTCCAATACTTTGGCCACTTGATGCGAAGAACTGACTCATTTGAAAAGACTCTAATGCTGGGAAGGATTGAAGGCAGGAGGAGAAGGAGATGACAGAGGATGAGATGGTTGGATGGCATCACCGACTCTATGGACATAAGTTAGAGCAGGCTCCTGGAGTTGGTAATAGACAGGTTGCAAAGAGTCAGACATGACTGAGCGACTGAACTAAACTGAAGTGAACAGGGCATTCCCAAGGGCTCAGTGCCTGGGGTGGGATGGGGTGGTCACACTCTAACTGTAGTCTACTCAACTGTATGGGATTGAGAAGCATTCTGCTTTACTTTTCAGATGTTTCCAACTTAGTTTTTCATCTCTCATCTCACACAGCTTCAGAACTCGGCCAATGTGTTGAAGGAAAACATGGCTATATGTTAGAGGCTCTTAAGGTCTCCATTTTTATCTTTCCAGCTTTATAAAACTACAAAGAATTCTGCTTGTTTGCCATTTCCCAGTTCTCTTCCCAGGACAGATCCTGGACTCTCAGACTGTTGCCCACACCAAGAATTTGCAAATCCCCCAGGAACAAAAGCAGTTACACATCATAAACTCACATTTCCTCACTTCTCTCTCTGGAATCTTGGCTCTTCTAGTTCCTGTTGTTTCATCAGCTCTTTGATGCCTTTAAACAAATAATGTTTTGTTTTATGTAGGTTTTGGGCTAATCTCAACAGAAGCAATTGTCTTCCTTCAGCTACTCCTTCCTGCTTGATAAGACTAACAGTGCCAAATATTGGCAAGAAAGCCAAGCAACTGTGAGTTGTATGCATTGCAACTGAGTTTAAATTGGTACAACCATTTTGGAAAACTGGCATTAATATGTCTATCTAATGACATAGCAATTCTACTAGCCTAAGAAATGCATTCATATGTTCACCAAGGAACATGCACAAAAGCCTCAAAGTGGAAATAATCCAAATATCCATCCACAGCTGAATAGACTTAGAAATTATATTAAATTCATTCAAAAGAACAAAACTGCAACTGTATACAACATGATGAATCTCATAATGTTTATTGAGCAAAAAATCTAGATAAAATAATACTTGAAGTAGAAAAAAAAAAAAAAACATTGTAAACAGCAAAGCACCATGCATGTAAGGGTATTATTATTGCTGAAAATACACTAAATATAGAATGTTGCTATGCTCTGGGAATTTTATTCCATATAAATTTGACTTGTAAAATTATTTCCAAGTTGATGAAAATTCATGCATGGAGATAAAATATATTGAAAGAGGAAAACAAAAATATATTGGTTTTAAAATAAACTTAGAATCAAGACAGTGCTGCAACAGTACAAATTGCTTTCACTCCTCTAAACTATGAAAAGCTGCCAATGTGTTTGACATTCCACAGTTTTTATCTCTACTGCTCAAATGCATAGCTTTGGCTTGATATATGTTTCTCAATTTTGTCGCTTATGTTTGAAAGTGTCAAATTCTAATTTGGACTGCTAGATCTTAAATCTGATATTTGTGGAGGTTCAGGAATGTCATGGGTATATCACATGGCTTGTCTCAATGTTTTGACAATGACGAGTACCTTTTCCAGTGACCAGATGCTCCTGATCTCATTCTGTAATTAGAACACTGCCGTTTTCCCCTGCACAACATTACTTTTCCAAGGGGAATATTTTGAGAAAGATCTGAGACATAAAGACCTTGACCGAAGTTAAACAATGCCAGTGTTTACCAAGAGAAAAATCTTACTCTAAAGGACTACCTACAGTTGAATAAGCCTCATAAATAAAACAAATTATATATGAGGCTGTTTTGTCTCAAAAATATAAGTTCTTGAGTTTTGAATGTCAGCATGCTTGGTAAAAGAAACTTGTCTAAACCTCATTTGGGGGACTATTACACATAAGAAGTTAAATATTTTTGCAGCCAGATCTTGAACTTACTGCTTGACACATCTGGAATATCACTTCTTAGTGCAAGTCAGGCTGCTGATGTTTTTAAGGAAAAAAAAAAAAAGTCTTCATGTGGTGACATTTCAAAATCTAGGACTAAAAAAAAACCCACAAAAACCCTTTATTTTGATGCAATTTCAAACTGACAGAAAATTTGCAAGAATAGCACAAGGAATTTCTATACACCCATATTTACCAATTATTTATAAAAAGTTAACTGCCTTATTTTGCTGTGTTCTCTCTCACTTCCTCTACTCTCTCTCTTTCCAGATATATTTAAAATATTTTTTATTGTCAAATAAAAAACTGCCGCTGGCAGGTAAGTGGGAGGCGTATCGCTCTACAGTTTGAAGATGAGGAATGTGTCTGATAGATGAGGCAGAAAATAACTGAATAACCACCAGAATTAAAAAAGAAAAAAAAAAACAACATAAAGTTAAATAAATAAATAAATAAAAACATTGGGAAAATAAACTTTTGGGTTTTTGTGGAGGTCTACCTTTTAAATAACATCTGCCTTGTAAGTAATTCCTTCTTACCCACAAATGAGACACAACTGTCCCTCTGAGTAGGCAGGGATAAAAAGTCACACCGGGACTTGAGAGAAAGAAAAGAACAGAATGACCTCCTGAGTCTATGCTTCAGAACAGAATGAAGAAATGTCATAATGAACATTAGGTGTGAAGCCAGAATATCACTGGAGCAGTTGATCAGCAAGTGTAAGTGGGTGCTTAACCATCCAAGTCAATTCCTGGTGCCACTCAGACATAAGCAAAGATGCTTGGAAGTCCAGGAAGCCTGAAGTCAAATTTTAGCATCAACAAAGAAAACCATTGACTCAAGCAGTTGTTTGAAAAATGATGCATGAGTTAATACAGTTTCAGAAATCAGAGCCTCTGAGAACTTAAGAAAATCCATCAACCCACAAAGTAGCACATGTTAAAAAAAGTATCATGTCTCTTGCTGTCATGGCTTAACTTCACTTGTTCTTGGTTCTATCTTTTTTTGTTTCTTAATTAGATGGAGGATATTATTATAAATATTATATTATATATTATATACATATAATATACTATATATATTATATATTCTGTATACTGCTATGCAGTAGTATGCAATTGCCCACAGGTGAGAATCCCAGGGACAGGGGAGCCTGGTGGGTTGCCGTCTATGGGGTTGCACAGAGTCGGACATGACTGAAGCGACTTAGAAGGCAGGCAGAGAAGGAAAAAGAAAATTGAAGGCCAAAGGAGAAGAGGGTAGGAGAAGATGAGATGGTTAGATAGCATCACCGACTCAGTGGACATGAATTTGAGGAAACTCTGGGAGATAGTGGAGGACAGCAGAGCCTGGCATGCTATGTCCATGGGGTCTCAAAGAGTCAGATGCAACTTAGCAAGTGAACAACAATGAGAAGGACAAACTGAGAGACTAGCAACTGCAGAATAGCTGCAGCTGCAGAAAAGCCTCAGGTGTTAGGAACCAGGAAAGCCATGCCTAGAAATTCTGGGGAGCTGGACACCTAGCTTCAGGGCAGAATGCTGCCTATCAAGACAGATCATGAGAATGATGCCAAAGGACATGAGGGTAGAGATCTAACCTTCAACTCGTCAACACTGGTTCTGTCACTGGACACCTGCTAGGTGTCAGGCTCCTCATTTTATCTTCACAACAAACCCACTTGCCAGAATAAGTTAATTTCCATTTTATAAATGAGGAAATTAAAGTTACATCCATCATGACTTGCCAATCCCAGGTCTGGTGGACTCCCCGCTGAGCTATGTTTGTTTGCCATTATAAGTGTTTGTTGTAAACTTATTTGGGCATCAGTCAGTTCAGTCACTCAGTCATGTCCAACTGTTTGCAACCCCGTGTACCGTAGCACACCAAGATTCCCTGTCCATCACCAACTCCTGGAGATTTCTCAAACTCATGTCCATCGAGTCAGTGATGCTATCCAACCATCTCATCCTCTGTCGTCCCCTCCTCCTCTCACCTTCAGTCTTTCCCAGCATCAGCATCTTTTCCAATGAGTCAGTTCTATTTTTGCATGGGGGGGAATTAAATAAGTTTCAATCCATTGAGTGGCATGTGGTTTGATGGTCTCGTGTAACTTAACTCTGTTGAATAACACACATAGATTTCTATGCTGCTAAGGGAAGCATTATTAAAACAATAGCTGACCCTTACATACAGTTCCTTTTCTGACTAATCTAAGAGTTGAATGAGTATTAATACATTTAATCATCATACCAACCCTAAAAGGCAGGTATTATCATTTCCATCTTGTAGATAAGAAAAATCAAGACAGAAATTGTCTAAGGTTACTCAATATATTGGTTTTTGAGGGCTGCTGTAACAAGTGAAAGCATTAGTCACTTGATGTGTCCGACTCTTTGCGACCCATGGACTGTAACCCACCAGGCTCTTCTGCCCATGGGATTTTCTAGGCAAGAATACTGGAGTGGGTTGCCACGCCCTCCTACAGGGAATCTTCCCTACCCAGGTATCGAACCCACATCTCATTATGTTTCCTGCATTGACAGGCAGGTTCTTTACCACTGAGCCATCAGAAAAGCTGTAACAAAATACCACACTTGAACATCAGAATGGCTTAAACAGCAGAAATTCATTGTGTAACAGTTTTGGAGCCTGAAAGTCTGAGATCAAGGTATCAGGAGGAGCGATTCCTTCAGAGCACTGTGAAGGAGGATTCCATTGTGGCTCACTTGGTAGAGAATCTGTCTGCAATGCAGATGACCTGAGTTTGATCCTTGAGTTGGGAAGATCCCCTAGAGAAGGGAAAGGGTGCCCTCTCCAGTATTCTGGCCTGGAAAATTCCATGAACTGTATGGGTCGCAAAGCGTCAGACACAGCTGAGCGACTTTCACTTTCAGTATGAGGGGAGGATCTGGTCTGGGCTGTTTGGGGGGGCTTGTACATGGCTCTCTTTTTCCTGTTTCTTCACATTGTTTTTCTTTTAAGTGTGTTTATATACAAATTTCCTTTTCTTTAAGTACACTGCTGCTGCTGCTAAGTCACTTCAGTCATGTCCGACTCTGTGTGACCCCGTAGATGGCAGCCCACCAGGCTCCCCCATCCCTGGGATTCTCCAGGCAAGAACACTAGTCACGTTAAATTAGGGGCAGCAATGGACAGATCCCACAAAAACCCTTTATTTTGATGCAATTTCAAACTGACAGAAAATTTGCAAGAATAGCACAAGGAATTTCTATACACCCATATTTACCAATTATTTATAAAAAGTTAACTGCCTTATTTTGCTGTGTTCTCTCTCACTTCCTCTACTCTCTCTCTTTCCAGATATATTTAAAATATTTTTTATTGTCAAATAAAAAACTGCCGCTGGCAGGTAAGTGGGAGGCGTATCGCTCTACAGTTTGAAGATGAGGAATGTGTCTGATAGATGAGGCAGAAAATAACTGAATAACCACCAGAATTAAAAAAGAAAAAAAAAAAACATAAAGTTAAATAAATAAATAAATAAAAACATTGGGAAAATAAACTTTTGGGTTTTTGTGGAGGTCTACCTTTTAAATAACATCTGCCTTGTAAGTAATTCCTTCTTACCCACAAATGAGACACAACTGTCCCTCTGAGTAGGCAGGGATAAAAAGTCACACCGGGACTTGAGAGAAAGAAAAGAACAGAATGACCTCCTGAGTCTATGCTTCAGAACAGAATGAAGAAATGTCATAATGAACATTAGGTGTGAAGCCAGAATATCACTGGAGCAGTTGATCAGCAAGTGTAAGTGGGTGCTTAACCATCCAAGTCAATTCCTGGTGCCACTCAGACATAAGCAAAGATGCTTGGAAGTCCAGGAAGCCTGAAGTCAAATTTTAGCATCAACAAAGAAAACCATTGACTCAAGCAGTTGTTTGAAAAATGATGCATGAGTTAATACAGTTTCAGAAATCAGAGCCTCTGAGAACTTAAGAAAATCCATCAACCCACAAAGTAGCACATGTTAAAAAAAGTATCATGTCTCTTGCTGTCATGGCTTAACTTCACTTGTTCTTGGTTCTATCTTTTTTTGTTTCTTAATTAGGTGGAGGATATTATTATAAATATTATATTATATATTATATACATATAATATACTATATATATTATATATTCTGTATACTGCTATGCAGTAGTATGCAATTGCCCACAGGTGAGAATCCCAGGGACAGGGGAGCCTGGTGGGTTGCCGTCTATGGGGTTGCACAGAGTCGGACATGACTGAAGCGACTTAGAAGGCAGGCAGAGAAGGAAAAAGAAAATTGAAGGCCAAAGGAGAAGAGGGTAGGAGAAGATGAGATGGTTAGATAGCATCACCGACTCAGTGGACATGAATTTGAGGAAACTCTGGGAGATAGTGGAGGACAGCAGAGCCTGGCATGCTATGTCCATGGGGTCTCAAAGAGTCAGATGCAACTTAGCAAGTGAACAACAATGAGAAGGACAAACTGAGAGACTAGCAACTGCAGAATAGCTGCAGCTGCAGAAAAGCCTCAGGTGTTAGGAACCAGGAAAGCCATGCCTAGAAATTCTGGGGAGCTGGACACCTAGCTTCAGGGCAGAATGCTGCCTATCAAGACAGATCATGAGAATGATGCCAAAGGACATGAGGGTAGAGATCTAACCTTCAACTCGTCAACACTGGTTCTGTCACTGGACACCTGCTAGGTGTCAGGCTCCTCATTTTATCTTCACAACAAACCCACTTGCCAGAATAAGTTAATTTCCATTTTATAAATGAGGAAATTAAAGTTACATCCATCATGACTTGCCAATCCCAGGTCTGGTGGACTCCCCGCTGAGCTATGTTTGTTTGCCATTATAAGTGTTTGTTGTAAACTTATTTGGGCATCAGTCAGTTCAGTCACTCAGTCATGTCCAACTGTTTGCAACCCCGTGTACCGTAGCACACCAAGATTCCCTGTCCATCACCAACTCCTGGAGATTTCTCAAACTCATGTCCATCGAGTCAGTGATGCTATCCAACCATCTCATCCTCTGTCGTCCCCTCCTCCTCTCACCTTCAGTCTTTCCCAGCATCAGCATCTTTTCCAATGAGTCAGTTCTATTTTTGCATGGGGGGGAATTAAATAAGTTTCAATCCATTGAGTGGCATGTGGTTTGATGGTCTCGTGTAACTTAACTCTGTTGAATAACACACATAGATTTCTATGCTGCTAAGGGAAGCATTATTAAAACAATAGCTGACCCTTACATACAGTTCCTTTTCTGACTAATCTAAGAGTTGAATGAGTATTAATACATTTAATCATCATACCAACCCTAAAAGGCAGGTATTATCATTTCCATCTTGTAGATAAGAAAAATCAAGACAGAAATTGTCTAAGGTTACTCGATATATTGGTTTTTGAGGGCTGCTGTAACAAGTGAAAGCATTAGTCACTTGATGTGTCCGACTCTTTGCGACCCATGGACTGTAACCCACCAGGCTCTTCTGCCCATGGGATTTTCTAGGCAAGAATACTGGAGTGGGTTGCCACGCCCTCCTACAGGGAATCTTCCCTACCCAGGTATCGAACCCACATCTCATTATGTTTCCTGCATTGACAGGCAGGTTCTTTACCACTGAGCCATCAGAAAAGCTGTAACAAAATACCACACTTGAACATCAGAATGGCTTAAACAGCAGAAATTCATTGTGTAACAGTTTTGGAGCCTGAAAGTCTGAGATCAAGGTATCAGGAGGAGCGATTCCTTCAGAGCACTGTGAAGGAGGATTCCATTGTGGCTCACTTGGTAGAGAATCTGTCTGCAATGCAGATGACCTGAGTTTGATCCTTGAGTTGGGAAGATCCCCTAGAGAAGGGAAAGGGTGCCCTCTCCAGTATTCTGGCCTGGAAAATTCCATGAACTGTATGGGTCGCAAAGCGTCAGACACAGCTGAGCGACTTTCACTTTCAGTATGAGGGGAGGATCTGGTCTGGGCTGTTTGGGGGGGCTTGTACATGGCTCTCTTTTTCCTGTTTCTTCACATTGTTTTTCTTTTAAGTGTGTTTATATACAAATTTCCTTTTCTTTAAGTACACTGCTGCTGCTGCTAAGTCACTTCAGTCATGTCCGACTCTGTGTGACCCCGTAGATGGCAGCCCACCAGGCTCCCCCATCCCTGGGATTCTCCAGGCAAGAACACTAGTCACGTTAAATTAGGGGCAGCAATGGACAGAATGCCCCTCCAAAATTCATATGTTGAAGCATCAACTCCATTGTGAATGCATTTTGAGATATGAATTTAAGGTGTTAATTAATGGTAAGTTAAGTCATAAGGGCAGATCTTAATTCAGTAGCACTGGCAGCTTTGTAAGAAGAGAGATATTTTTCTTTAGCCATATTCGTGAAACAAGAAAAGACCATGTGAAGCTACAACAGAAAGGCAGCTGTCTGCAAACCAGAAAGAGCCCTCACCAGAACCTGACCATGCTGACACCTGATCTTGAACTTTTAGCCCCTAGAAATGTGAGAAAATAAATGGCTGTTGTTTAAATCACCCAGTGTGTGGTGTTTTGTTCTGGCTGTCCAGCTGCTTATGCTGGGAGTCCATTCTACTTCAGCATGACCTGCTTTTAACTAGTCACCTCTGTAAAAACCTTATTTCTAATAAGGTCACATTCTGAGATAATGGGGGTTCAACATATTTGTAATTAAGGGGTACAATGAAAGCCATACACTCAACTTATAAATTTCTGTCAAGACTCAAACCTATGTGGACTCACTTGAGAATCCTCATTATCATCCGCTCTGCTATACAGCCCACTGAGTCAAACGGGATCTTAATGTAACAGCTATTTATTAAGCATCTGTTGTATACCTCCCTTTCCTCTGTCTCTAGAGTTCTTTTGTCTTTCCTGAAGAGGTTTTTCTTTGTTTATCTTCTCTGTTGGTGATAAAATGAGGCCTTTTATTCCCTATCACTGAGGACATTTTTCTTCTTGTTTTCAATTAAGCAGTGGTTCAGTGAAAATTTACTATGCAGCCATCACAAGAGATGCTTAAGTCATGATCCTTTCACTTTCAAATAAATCTTTAGCAGATCCTTGCTAGTCTCCTGCTTTACACTGGATATTTACATTGCCCTGAAATTCGTATACTGAAGTTCTACTTCACAGTGGAGCTGGTATTTGGAGGTGGGACTTTTGGAAAGCTGTTAGTTTTGGATGAGGTCATGAGGGTGGAGCCCGCATAATGGGACTGGTGTCCTTATAAGTAGACAAAGAGCTCAGAGCTCTCTCTCCAGCATGTGAGGACAAGGCCAGAAGACAGCCACCTATAGAATCAGGCTCTCACCAGACACCTGATCTTGCACCCCCTTGCTCTTGGACTTCCCTCTCTGTAGAACTGTGAGATATAAATGTCTGTACTTCATAGACACCCAGTCTATGGTATTTTGTTATAGCCGACTGAACAGACCAAGACATTTCTTTTCCTACCACAGGACCTTTGCAAGTGCTGTCTTCCCTCACCATTGCGTTCCTGGTGCCTGCCTCATAGCTGGACCTCTATAAGCATTTGCTGAATATTGCTATTTCAAATGAATTTAAAATGCAGACTTGTAATAGCCTGTGATTACAAGTTTATTTGGTTTAAATGGACCTCGCCAGGCAAACCTACAAATACCCAACAAATAGAATTAACACACCTCTTGTTCTCTAAGTGAAACTGTCGCTGGACACATTAAAATAGCCTTTCTCTTTTCATAAATACATACATGACCCCAGAATAATGCAAGTTAAAATAACCCATGGGAAACGCTTATCTTTTTAAAACTACATCTCAAAGAATGGCAGGATAGTACTTGACTACAAAATGTACAAATTTCTGTGGCAGATTAAGTGTTCTGCTATGGACTTGTGGGCACATATTTAATACAGTTTAAATGAAAGCAATGTGTAACTGACTTGAAATGAAATTAAAATGCTACAGAAGTCATGTTCTCCCACCAATTTTACTGAGACTGTATCGGTATCACTCTTCTTCCTGCTTCTAATATCCTTTTTCTCAGTCAGCCTTTTACACTGGCCCCAAAGACAACTTCATAAACACAGAGTTGAGTTTGTCACTCTTCTGCTTCAAAAGGATGGAACCCACTGCCAACAGAATATAGCACAAAGGTTTTGTTTTTTTTCCAACTTGTCTTTTTAGACTTTATCTGATTCATCCCCAAAGCCTGATATTCTTATCCATGGTTCTGTTGAGCTGATGTGAACCTTCAGTGCACCCTCCTGCTCTGAACCCCTTTGTGCCCTGGGTCATCATTGCCTGGAATAAGTGCCATCCCCTTTTCCAGTCCATCCGTATTAATCCTCTCAAGATGCATTTGCGATGTCACTTTCTCTGTGAAGCCTCTTTGAACCCACCCTCCAACCCCGTCTCTCATTGGAAGGAGAAACAACCACTAATTCACCTTCACTCCTCTGGAGACTTGTCTCTCTGCATCCCTATCCCACGATTTCCCCACTACTGCATAAGCAACTTCAGGACAGGTGCCATATCTTTTCCCCCATTTTCTGCATCCCATTAGGTGTGAGCAAACAAATTTCCAATAGTAAGTGGTCAGTTAACATGCGTTGCAAGCAGAGAGGAAGGAAAGAAGAAGAGACATCAAGAGGAGGGCAAGAAGAATGGATACCTTAAGGTACTTTCAGGAAAAACCGCTTACCAAGCTCTATACAGCCATCTATAGGCTTCCTTGGTAGCTCAGCTGGTAAAGACTCCACCTGCAATGCAGGAGACCCTGGTTCAATTCCTGGGTTGGAAATATCCTCTGGAGAAGGGATTGGCTACCCATTCCACTATTCTTGGGCTTCCCTGGTGGCTCAGACTATAAAGAATACATTTACGAAGCGGGAGACCTGGGTTCGATTCCTGGGTTGGGAAGATCCCTGGAGGAGGACAAAGCAACCCATTACAGTATTCTTGCCTGGAGAATCCCATGGACAGAGGAACCTGGCAAGCTATAGTCCATGGGGTCACAAAGACTTAGCTATGACTGAGCAACTAAGCACAGCACATGAGATGAGCAGGTGAGGATAATTCTCTTCACTTTCTGCCATAAGGGTGGTGCATCTGCATATCTGAGGTTATTGATATTTCTCCCGGCAATCTTGATTCCAGCTTGTTCTTC
>SJYX01001845.1:93361-136473 GCA_006410675.1 Oreotragus oreotragus | reverse complement strand
CTGTTGCTTCCTGACCTGCATACAGATTTCTCAAGAGGCAGGTCAGGTGGTCTGGTATTCCCATCTCTTTCAGAAATTTTCCAGTTTGTTGTGATCCACACAGTCAAAGGCTTTGGCATAGTCAACAAAGCAGAAATAGATGTTTTTCTGGAACTCTCTTACTTTTTCAATGATCCAGCAGATGTTGGCGTTTTTGATATCTGGTTCCTCTGCCTTTTCTAAATCCAGCTTGAACATCTGGAAGTTCACTGTTCACGTACTGCTGAAGCCTGTTTTGGAGAACTTTGAGCTTTACTTTGCTAGCGTGTGAGATGACTGTAATTGTGTGACAGTTTGAACATTCTTTAGCATTGCCTTTCTTTGGGATTGGAATGAAAACTGACCTTTTCCAGTCCTGTGGCCACTGCTGAGTTTTCCAAATTTGCTGGCATATTGAGTGCAGCACTTTCATAGCATCAGCTTTTAGGATTTGAAATAGCTCGACTGGAATTCTGTCACCTCCACTAGCTTTGTTCATAGTGATGCTTCCTAAAGCTTACTTGACTTCACATTCTAGGATGTCTGGTTCTAGGTGAGTGATCACATCATCATGGTTATCTGGATTGTGAAGATCATCTTTGTATAGTTCTTCTGTGTATCCTTGCCACTTCTTCTTAATATCTTCTGCTTCTGTTAGGTCCATACCATTTCTGTCCTTTATTGTGCCCATCTTTTCATTAAATGTTCCCTAGGTATCTCTAATTTTCTTGAAGAGATCTCTAGCCTTTCTTAGCCTCTTGTTTTCCTCTGTTTCTTTGTACTGATCAATGAAGAAGGCATTCTTATCTCTCTTCGATAGTCTTTGGAACTCTGCATTCAAATGGGTATATCTTTCCTTTTCTCCTTTGCTTTTCACTTATCTTTTTTTCACAGTTATTCGTAAGGCCTCCTCAGAGAGCCATTTTGCTTTTTTGCATTTCTTCTTCTTGGGGATGGTCTTTTTTTTGGGGGGAGGGGATGGTGGTCTTGATCCATCTCCTGTACAATATCACAAACCTCCATCCATAGTTCATCAGGCACTCTATCATATCTAGTCCCTTATAACTATTTCTCACTTCCACTGTATAATCATAAGAAATTTTATTTACGTCATACCTGAATAGTACAGTGGTTTTCCCTACGTTCTTCGATTTAAGAAAATCACAAGAATCCTTGTAATTAAAGGGGAAGGCAGGAGGGTAGAGTCAAAGAGAGTTGAAGATGTTACCCTGCTAGCTTTGAAGATAAGGGAGATGGTCATGAAGTAAGGAAATCAGGTGGTTTCTAGGAGCTGGAGAAGTCAAGAAAGCAAATTCTATCTAGAATCTCTAAAAGGAATGCAGCCTTTGATTTTAGCTCAGTGAGTTTGGTTCTCTTTCTTGAATTGACCCTGGGACCAGGACAAACCCTGAGCAAAATCTTAACATAGATTCATCCAATAAGTATAATTTAGATATGAAATAGAAAGGGCTCTAGGACTAGAGCATCCAGCCCTCTTGGCAATGGTGGATCCCAGGAAGAACTAGTGGCTCTTTCACAGTCAGGAGATGATCAGAGACTGAGCCAAGAGTGGAACACAGCTCTGTAATTCTAAGGTCAGATTTTTTTTCTCTTCAGATACTTGTTTCCAGTGTTTCTTTATTCTGACCCTGACGTGTGAGTATCTCTTTCTCTCAGTTGTCCTGAGTTGTTCTACTGTCTCTAGTTGAACAATAGATGAGCTCTAACCCCAAGTTCTGTTCAAGTATCCCAAATCTTTTAGTCTCAAGACTAAAGTTCAGTCAGTTCAGTCACTTAGTCGTGTCTGACTCTGCGACCCCATGGACTGCAGCATGTCATGCTTCTCTGTCCATCACCAATTCCTGGAGTTTGCTCAAACTTGTTTCCCTCAGGTCGATGACGCCAGCCAATCATCTCCCCCTCTGCCGTCCCTTTCTCTTCCTACCTTCAGCACTATCTTACTCTCTTAAAAATAATTGAAGGGCCCCCCAATTTTTTTTATGTGAGTGATAACATTGATATTTATTTGTGACACTATTAAATGGAGAAATTTTTAAAATATGTATTTAATACTTTAGATACAAATAACAATGATAATCATGTTCTAGTGAGTTGAATGATGATGACCCAAAATGGTAAGCCCATGTCCTAAGGTCCAGAACCTGTAAAAGTGATTTGTCTCTGGAAAATAAAAATGCTGTCATTGTTTTTTTTTTTTTTAAGTGACAAACATTCAAGTCTGAATAACCATACTTTGTCATTCATTCTTTCAAATAAAAATGATATTATGTGAAAAATAATTGAGGTTAGTTTAGCTCACAACTCAAACAATTTTTCATGTTTTTTTAATGAGTATCTACCACCTAATAATATTGAGTATTAAAAAGACAAGGTCAAGAGTCAAGATTTAACATACTGAATCATTTTAATTTTCAATACTTCATCAAGGATATTCCAATGAGAAATTAATTTCTTCTTTTTTTTCTTTGCTAATATATGACAGAGAAAATACAATATTTACTAATATAGATTGGTGCTACAGCCTTGAATCATACTAGGTGACAAGTTTTACTTAACATTGCCTTTGTAACATCCATGAAAAATGTTAGAATGAAATGGGAAAATGGCATTTTAGTAGCATTATAAAATTAGCTTGGGGCAAACTGACTCCTCAGGTCCAGGAAGCTACAGGTATCTACAGATTATTAATTGAGAATTGCTGACATAAAGCAGTGAGTCTTAACAAAGTATGAGAAGAAGTTAGATCTTATTTTGACTACACTTCATGAGATTTTTGCTGGGTGGGATAGGATTTAATTTGCATTTCTCAAGGATGACAGAAAAAGTTTCTTAATTGAGAAAATGTTTGATGGTGCTATTTACAGAGAGTTGGGGAAGGCTAAGAATATGTGAACAAGGAAATATGAGTCATTTCAGACATGTTACACTTGAAGTGTTTGTGAGACATCTAAACAGAAGAGTTTAATAAGAAATGTTACAAGTCTGGAGCTGAGAAGTAAGTTCTAGACTGGCTTTACATGTTTCACAGTTGGTTATGTATAGAAAGAATTCAAAGTTAAGGTAATTGATAATATCACAAGGGAAGAGCATATAAGAAAGGAAGAGAAATCTGAGCCAAACTCTGAACAATTCAAACTTTTAGTAATATTTTAAAATAGTTTATCTGTTGGTAGTGAGTTTGGGTACACTGGGACACACAAAAAGGGAAAATCAGTCCTATATCCCATTTGGAAAATTTCCAATGAACACATACTTTTCTTTTCTTTTTGTTCTTCATGTCATTTAAAATGCGATTTGGTGGGTTTGTCATATGTATATGCCAGTGAAACATGCACCACAATCAAGAAGATGGGCAAATGAAAAACTTCCCTTCTTTCCTTGTTATCCACTGTAACTCATACTTTCTTATCCAACCCAGGCAACTACTAATCTGCTACTATGTAACTTTATTCAGAAATAATTTTTAAAAATAAATCAAACGAATCAAACATCTATGTACAGAAAAATGAAGTGACTAGGAACGATTTGACCTTCACAGGGTGATATAGCTTTTTAGGGACAAAAGAGAAGGAAAATCCAATTTTCCTGACTTCAATTTTGGGAACATTTTCGTTGCACAAAACCCCCTCCGCTCTTTGACATACTGACTTGATCTTGATCTTTTTATACTTGACTCCTCTTAGATAGTATCCCTTTTGAAAATATTTGAGGAAGAATTTCTTCTCAGTAGGTTGTAGTCACTATTTGATATGTTAAGACACAGAACCTTCAGTTCTGACAGGTACTGGAGGCTGCCTTAGAATAGGTCTGTTACGATTGAGGAGCACACCAAAGGTATCTCAATCTTCTATCAAGAATTCCCCACTGCATTTCACTTTCTTTTTCATAAAATAATTCAATAAACTTTATGCAAACCTAAAGTTTTCAAACGTGCCAGTCTGAGAGCAAGACATTGCTTTTCAATGGGGAAAACACGAAATAAGACAGTAAATTTTTATATTGTTGAAATCATATTGCTTCACAAATTATCTTATGTTAGGTTCCTCCAAAAGAAAATTCTAAATTAATATTTGAATATAAGTAAGTGGAAAATTCTGAAAGAGATGGGAATACCAGACCACCTGACCTGCCTCATGAGAACTCTGTATGCAGGTCAGGAAGCAACAGTTAGAACTGGACATGGAACAACAGACTGGTTCCAAATAGGAAAAGGAGTACATCAAAGCTGTATATTGTCACCCTGCTTATTTAACTTATATGCAGAGTACATAATGAGAAACGCTGGACTGGAAGAAACACAAGCTGGAATCAAGATTGCCAGGAGAAATATCGATAACCTCAGATATCATCTGCATGGAAGAAAGTGAAGAGGAACTCAAAAGCCTCTTGATGAAAGTGAAAGAGGAGAGTGAAAAAGTTGGCTTAAAGCTCAACATTCAGAAAACGATCATGGCATCCAGCCCCATCACTTCATGGGAAATAGATGGGGAAACAGTGGAAACAGTGTCAGACTTTATTTTTTTGGGCTCCAAAATCACTGCAGATGGTGACTGCAGCCATGAAATCAAAAGACTCCTTGGAAGAAAAGTTATGAGCAACCTAGATAGCATACTCAAAAGCAGAGACATTACTTTCCCGACTAAGGTCCGTCTAGTCAAGGCTATGGTTTTTCCAGTAGTCATGTATGGATGTAAGAGGTGGACTGTGAAGAAGGCTGAGCACCGAAGAATTAATGCTTTTGAACTGTGGTGTTGGAGAAGACTCTTGCAAGTCCCTTGGACTGCAAGGAGATCCAACCAGTCCATTCTGAAGGAGATGAACCCCGGGATTTCTTTAGAAGGAATGATGCTAAAGCTGAAACTCCAGTACTATGGCCACCTCATGCAAAGACTTGACTCTTTCGCAAAGACTTTGATGCTGGGAGGGATTGGGGGCAGGAGAAGAAAGGGACGACAGAGGATGAGATAGCTGGATGGCATCACTGACTCGATGGACGCGAGTCTGGGTGAACTCCGGGAGTTGGTGATGGACAGGGAGGCCTGGCGTGCTGCGATTCACGGGGTCGCAAAGAGTTGGACATGACTGAGCGACTGAAGTGAACTGAACTGAAGTGTAATAGGGAGATGATTCATGGAAGTTCTGGGAAAAGATTAGAAAGTGAGACAAGGAAGGATACAGGTAAATAAACAATATTTTATCATATAGATTATCACTTTGGGCAACTGAGACTCAGTTATGCTGGTGAACTGTAGAAGACAGTATAGGTTAGATTTTAGGGATATCCCATCTGAAAACTGAGGAAGCAGAAGTGTTTATTCTTCTATCCCATCAGTCATTGCCTAGCGCTTCCCCAGGAAACGAGAACCTCCTGGAATTCCCTGCCTGCACTCCACACAGGTGAGGACCGTACAAAAGCCCTCAGGTAATGAATCACGGTTTCTTGTAGTAGGACACTTTTGATGCATACTGAGCTGTTTTGTGAAAAGGAGATATGCACAAAGCTCTGATGGTGTCCACCAAATAAATCACATAATGGTTCATTTGAAAGAACATCTCAACCCTCAAAGAATCATTGGATTTTCATTTCTTCCTGTAATTTCACTAATGAAGCTGTAAGCAAGTTATAAAGCTAATCTCTAAGCTTCTTGAGAACAGGATCCATATCCTGTTTGTTATTTTATCCTTTAAGGGCCTGAATATAAATGCTCAACATTGTTGACCTGATTTTGTGATCAATAGACTGAAATATTTTGCTGTGAACTTCCCTCGTGGCTCAGACAGTAAAATGTCAATGCGGGAGACCCGGGTTCGAGCCCTGGGCTGGGAAGATCCCCTGGAGAAGGAAATGGCAATCCATTTCAGTACTATTGCCTAGAAAATCCCATGGACAGAGGAGCCTGGTAGACCCCAGTGTATGGGGTCACAAGGAGTGGGACACGACTGAGCGACTTCACCTCACTTCACTTCACAGTCAGATTAGCAATAAGGGTTTATGCTGCAGTGGTGAAGAACATACTTATCAGACTGTTTAGACTGTAGCCAGATTCCATCACTTTTAAACTATGTCACTTTGTACAATTTTTTTAACCTTCTTATTTTGTTTCTATTATATATTACATAGATACAACCATAATTTCTATATGTGACTGTGTTGCTGTAAGGATTAAATGCTATAATTTATGGAAAATAATTGCTATAATATCTAATACTTTTAAAATGCATAAAAGCTATGAGTTATTGATATCACTAATCACTTGAGAAATGGCTATCAAGATTGCCTAGCACTTAAAGTAACCATATTATGGTTGGTGAAATCAAACTTCACAGATATGTGTGGTTATTATAAAATAGTTGTGATCTTGTCTGAGGCAGACCTGTCAAAACTGATCATTTTCCACGACGAGACAGACATAACTTTACCTTGATTTTTTGCTCTTTAACATTGTTTTTTTCAAATGTTTAACTTATTTGGGGAAGTAGCCCCTGTGTTTTGAGTTAGGTAGATATATCAACAGCAACCATTAAAGTAAGACAGTTTAAGGTGAGATTTCAAATATTATTTTCCAACTTTACAGATAATAGATTTTATTATGTTCCTAAATACCAATCATGCTATCTCCTGGATTTTATTTGTGTATTTTCCATTTCTGTTATTGGGTCATTTATCTTAGAATTCAAAGTTAGATTTACCTTTTTACTTTAAACTGTTTGTTAAATCCCTAGCAGATAAGAAGCATTGTGCTGAAAGCTTGAGGTCACTTGAACCATTTTCTGGCTTCACTTATAATACTGAACATATCCTAGGTAGAAGGAAATCTACTCTAGAAGGAATTTTCACTGCATTCTCAAGAACATATTGCCAAAATAAATAATTTTCAGTATGTGGCACACAGCTTAAGCACCTTTTCTCTTCTTCCATCCCCAGTGGAAACGAAAAAGCAGCAACCTTTGCGAAAATACTCGAAAATCATCATTGATTATCTTTATTTTGTCTGGGCCAGATGGTCTGTTGTCTTTTTATCTTTACAGGGAAGCTGCAAAATGTTGTATAAATATTATTTAACAAGGGATAAGAAAATCTGATCTGGTCTTGGCTTTTTCTCTAAGTCTTTGATTCAGTGATATTATAGACACTGTTAATACTTTCATTCAGTGATATAACACTGGATCAGATCAGGAGTTTGGACACATCTGAAAGAAAAGCTAGGTATATAGATTTGTAAACATAGTCACCAACTGATTATTATACAGACAAAAATCTGAAATGCTAGAGCAATCTCCGGTAGGGAGAGAAGGACTAGCTATCATTCTTCTATATAGAGTTCTGAGGTTTCTATTAAAGGAAAATTGGGCATGCAATATAGCAAATGAACACAGCAAGTAGTCGGTGAAAATCCTGTCCAGTGAGCAGGAAAAGGGAGTCCGAACTTCACTTTGGCAGCTGAGGGTCAAGGGAAAAGACGGATGCCAAATAACAAGAAAGACGAAGTATGCAGTACAAAAAATGTATCATCCAGAGACAAAATGGGGGCAGAGGGTAGAAAGTTAGTAAATGAGACTGAGAAAGCTTCTTTATAGGGCTCTCAAAGCAAAGCTGGTCTCATAGCTTGGGGAGGAATGGGGAAATGATGGTATCTATTAGTTATCTATTGCTGTGCAACAGATTACCACAAAACTTGCCAGCTTAAAACAATAAACAGGTATCAGTCTCATAGCTTCAGTGAGTCAGAAATATGGGCAAAGGGAACCCCTGGCTTACAGTGTTTCATTATGCAGTACAAAAAATGTATCATCCAGAGACAAAATGGGGGCAGAGGGTAGAAAGTTAGTAAATGAGATTGAGAAAGCTTCTTTATAGGGCTCCCAAAGCAAAGCTGGTCTCATAGCTTGGGGAGGAATGGGGAAATGATAGTATCTATTAGTTATCTATTGCTGTGCAACAGATTACCACAAAACTTGCCAGCTTAAAACAATAAACAGATATCAGTCTCATAGCTTCAGTGAGTCAGAAATATGGGCAAAGGAAACCCCTGGCTTACAGTGTTTCAACCGAGATCACAAATGAAGGTGATTCTCAAGTCTGGGATCTTATCTGAATATTCAAACATTAACAACCTGCAACCAAATACTATGGTGTTGGAAGATTTTATTTCCTAGAAAACTACTAGATTAAGAGCTTCCATTCCTTGCTGTCTCTTAAGTAGGACCATCATTATTTCTTTGTACTGTGTGCCTCTCCATTAAGCCAGCAAGGAAAAGTGTTAGCATGATGCCAAGCCAAGCAATGGAAGTGATGATCTTCATTCTTACTGATTTCTGTTTGTTAGAAGCCATGATGGATCTGTGTGTGCATGTGTGTGTGCACACTCAGTCATGGCTGACTCTGTGATTCCACAGACTGAAGCCCACCAGGCTACTCTGTCCATGGAATATATTTTTCAGGCCATAATACTGGAGCAGGTTGTCTTTTCCTCCTCCAGGGAATCTTCACAACCCAGGGATCAAACTAGCATCTCCTGTGTTTTCTGAATTGGCAAGTAGATTCTTTACCACTGTGCCACCTGGGAAGGATCTAGCTCATACTAAAAGAAAGAGAGGGTTACACAGGTCATCAGCACCAGGAAGTAGTGGTAACTGGGGGTCATCTTCATGTCTGTCTACTATAGGGAGCTAACATTTTATTCAGTATCTACTATGGCAAGGTGCAACACTCAAACAGTCACACGCAATACTCATTTCCTTGGAGGTCCAGCTCTCAAGTTGTGTGGACTTCAGAAGCATGGAAACAGGAAAAACAACACCACAACTGAAATAGAACTTTCCTCCTTTCTTCACCTCATTTTTGTTTTCAGCTGTAAGAGCACAGGGTCTGGATTAATGGCTCATCCAGTTCTTTGGTTTGGTCTTTTCAGGAATTTCCATTAGCCTGTCATTGACACATTTCTCAGTTTTCCAGATTCCTTTTTAACTGTGAAAGTTGATGTTGTACTTTTCATAAAGGGTCTGCTTGAGTGTGACAAGGTTATGAAGAGTTCAGTTCAGTTCAGTTTTGTCGCTCAGTCATGTCCGACTCTTTGTGACCCCATGAATTGCAGCTCGCCAGGCCTCCCTGTCCATCACCAACTCCCAGAGTTCCCTCAGACTCACGTCCATCGAGTCCGTGATGCCATCCAGCCATCTCATCCTCTGTCGTCCCCTTCTCCTCCTGCCCCTAATCCCTTCCAGCATCAGAGTCTTTTTCAATGAGTCAACTCTTCGCATGCAGTGGCGTTTCAGCATCAGTACTGGAGTTTCAGCATCAGCATCATTCCCTCCAAAGAAATCTCAAGGCTGATCTCCTTCAGAATGGATTGGTTGGATCTCCTTGCAGTTCAAGGGACATTCAAGAGTCTTCTCCAACACCACAGTTCAAAAGCATCAATTCTTCAGTGCTCAGCTTTCTTCACAGTCCAACTCTCACATCCATACATGACCACAGGAAAAACCATAGCCTTGACTAGATGGACCTTTGTTGGCAAAGTAATGTCTCTGCTTTTCAATATGCTATCTAGGTTGGTCATAACTTTTCTCCCAAGGAGTAAGTGTCTTTTAATTTCATGGCTGCAATCACCACCTGTAGTGATTTTGGAGCCCCCCAAAATAAAGTCGGACACTGTTTCCCCATATATTTCCCATGAAGTGATGGGACCAGATGCCATGATCTTCCTTTTCTGAATGTTGAAGAGTTACTATGGTCTAAAACAATGTACCTCAGCATAAACAGTCATGGAATTTCGGAAAAGTAAAGCATAAGGCACATTTTTGCACATCAAATAACTTTTCCATTAGTTATGAAAATTTACCCTAAATATAAGACTATGCAAGAAAAATTAAAAAGAAAGAAACAGTGTAAGCAAGAGAAAGGGTTGAAGGAGAAGTGAGTAGAGGTAAGAAGGAAGCAGCTGAGGTTTACAGAGCACTGTTGTGTAGCAGGAAGGGTGCTGAGAGACATTTGACCTTGTAACTTCATTTTGAAATTTGAGCAATTATTTTTTCTAAGGCTTTCTTATATATTTTATATGCATCTCTTGTCTTTGAAAACGCTGTCTTGTGTGTTCCTTGAATTTTCTCCAATTTTTCAATTACTGTTTCATATCATCCAACTCCCCTCTTCATTCCCTTGAGGTTAATTTTGCAGAAAACATATCATATATAACTTTGATAGCAAATCCAACTTGTTTATATTTTTGCTCCCCTAAGTAGGATAAAATATTCTTTTCCAGGATCCTCATGATCACTGGGATTCAAATGAAATGATGAAAATCTGCAAGGAATTTACTGTTTTGCTATCTACATGCTAATGCTGGCTGAAACTAGGGCTAAAATTCAGGTGACGGAGATTGTCATTCTTGTCTTTCATGATTCAGTGAAGGTTCCAATGTGTGTTGGAATATCCTTTCTCCAGTGGGTCAGNAATCTGCAAGGAATTTACTGTTTTGCTATCTACATGCTAATGCTGGCTGAAACTAGGGCTAAAATTCAGGTGACGGAGATTGCCATTCTTGTCTTTCATGATTCAGTGAAGGTTCCAATGTGTGTTGGAATATCCTTTCTCCAGTGGGTCAGCAGCCTGGCTGGACTCAATCATCGGTTCTAGCCTGGGTTTAATTCGGTAGCTCACTATAGACACAGATACAGTACATGATCTTTTACTGCTCTAAAACCAGTTTTCAAATAAATAACTGGCTAGATGATTTCCAGATGCTAAAATAAAAGCTATACGGATGCAAATATATTACATTTAATTTCAAGGCTGTTTAGGGTTTTTACTGTGCCTAGAGAAGACAGCTGTAAAAAAATGCACATCACTTTAGCAGAGCATACTTCATCAATTACTCCGTTAACAATAACAATGTGGGAAATAATGGGTGAAATTGAGTATAATAATGTGATGAAGAAAATGAACATAAACAAGAAATGGAAATCACAAAGCAATGAATTAATATTGAAACATAGCTACCCAGAGTACCATTCAGGTCTTTCTTGAGAATATGATTGCTCTGACCACCAGTCCACAGGATTTTGAATCACTTTTCTCATAATGAAGTTTTGAGACTTTTGCAATCATGCTGCTTTGCCCTGTCCTCCTTAGGACCCATAGCATACTCTCCCAAGATGGCCCTATTCTTTAGTCAAGAGTAAGGGGCCCTCCTGTTAATCAGCCCTAAAACATTGGGTTCATTCGCACCACTTCCTGTATTTCAGTACTCGTATGATGTTAGGTGAAAATGGTTGTCTCCAAGGTCACATAGTTGAATGTGCAAGCAGGAACCCAAAAGTGGAGAAGTTAGGGGACAGTAGCTAGAAATCACATTCAATCAGAAATCACCCACCCACCATGTTTAAAAACACTCAAATTAGGTGGCATTGGAGGAAGGTCTCAAGATATACAATATCCCATGGAATAAAGGGTGAGTTTCACAAAAAATTAGATTGGTAATTTGTTTATGGAAACCAAGAGCTTAAAATGATGTGATCTCATTATATGTCGGGCTTTCCTGGTGGCTCATCTGGTGAAGAATCCACCTGCAATGCAGGAGACTTGGGTTTGATGCCTGGGTTGAGAAGATCCCCTGGAGAAGGGAACAGTACTATGGTCCGGAAAATTCCGTGGACCATCCATGGGGTTGCAAAGACTCAGACATAGCTGTATGACTTTCACTTCACTTCACTTCATTTCATTATATGTAAGGTTTTAAACTCTGAATTCATGATGTTTCTTGAGAAGGTACAGAGGAGAACTATGCCATTGAATGGGGCTCCAAAAATATCTTTAAAAAATGGGACATTTAAATTACTTCAAAGTTCCTCTTATAGGAGAAAGTAGGTGATAAAGAAGAGAAAAATAATGTAGCTTCATATGAATTTATTTGATAAAGCTAAGAATGTGGAGTCAACTATCTTTTATAGTAATTATTTTAAATTGAATAATAATGGAAACTCTTTGGTTCCAGCCATGTCCCTTGACCAATAGGCTAAATAATCATGAAGAGAGAAATCCACATAGTGTGGGAAGTGAGGGTGAATGGGAATTCGATTCCATCAGGACTGAAGTGGAAAGAATCTCTTAACAGCGATGTCAATCTGACAGTGTGGAGGAAGTCCTTCTCCACACATACCTAAGGTGGGAGGAACTAGATACAAAAGTGTTGCAGCTGGTTTTGTATTCCTGTAGTTTTTAACCTACACTTGAACTTGAAACTTTCTCTTTCATTAGATTTCCATCTCATTGCTTCTCTTTCTGTATGCCCATTCAGTCTGGTTTCATGTTGACAATGTATGGTTTTGTTTTATAACTCAGTAACTTCCCTTTAATCTCCAGGTCTACCCACCTTCTTCATCCCTTCTTACTAAAATTCAGAGACCAGTAAAACTTGACCCTGCTTCAGTATCCAGTATTGGCTCCTGCTGCGCCTGGTCCTGACTTCAACATCCCAGTCCTCAGTTTGTCTAAGAAGGACTGCATATTTTCTGGCAAAATCAGTTTTTGAGAACAAATCAAGTTCTCCCAGATACAATATAGTCTTTGAGGACTCCACTGGTACTTGTCTCTTTGTGTTGCACCTTACTGCGTCTGAGAAAGCAATAAGGGTCGCCAGTAGTTCTATGGAAACCATCAGAGAAGATTCAACCAGCGTTCTTGCTCATACCACATCTGCTCAGACTGGTATGTCTAATCCAGAAATACTGCTTCAATATGTGTAGACACTGTTTCCTCAGTACATAAAGATATAGGTTCTTCCCTGGTGGCTCCGATGGTAAAGTGTCTGCCTACAATGTGGGAGACCTGGGTTCGATCCCTGGGTTGAGAAGATCTCCTGGAGAAGGAAATGGCAGCCCACTTCAGTACTCTTGCCTGGAAAATCCTATGGAAAGAGGAGCCTGGTAGGCTACCGTCCATGAGGTCACAAAGAGTCTGACACAACTCAGTGACCTCACTCACTCACTCACTCAAGTTGGACAAAGTGAACTTCCTTAAATAGACCATCCAAGACATATACCTTACTATGAAAATGATACTCTTTGAACTTTTTTTAAAACTTCAAATCCCACAGCCATTGTTTATTATAAAAATTATCCTAGACCCTCGTGATGAGTTCATTTGCTGGATTTCTGGAAGTGAGCATAGGTACCAGGGCCTACAAATATTTTGGAGTCATAGTGCTGAGGATCAGCTATCAGCAGGATCTGCTGCTTATACGGGATAAGTCTTGGAAGCCTCATCCACGTGTTTCTGGTAACAAGCCAAGAAGGCTTTGGAGATGGACTGTCAGATGGTATAAATCCAGGCCACGTGATCACCTCCCTTCACTCAGACTCAGATGTCCACCCCAGAAAATCACTCCTTGCCCAGAAGCAGAGCAAGCTTCAGTAGCTTATAATGCAGTGTGCGTGGCTTGATCTCCAGAGGAATTGTTCACCTTGATGAGGGCATTTCTTCATTTGCAGTGCACCATGGCTATGGCTGTCTTCTTGCTTGCATCTGAATATCTTCACCGATTTCAGAGGGCCCTTGGATGCCAGGGCTGGGGGTAGACAAGAGCTCCTCATCTCACAGTGCAATAGCCAGAAAAGTGTGACATGTGCACATCTTGTGCTTGCATGCTTTCTGTCCTGCACTTGTGCACTTGCTCATCAATTTCGTTCTATGTCTCCCAGGAAAGAATTCATCTAATGAGGTTTCTATTTTTGAGGGGCGGGGGGGCGGGGCGGTGGGGAGTTGGTGAGCAGGAAGCATTGTGTAAAAATCACCCAGCAATGAATTAGAAGACTGGGCTTCCAGACCTACTGATGCCACCAACTAGCTGTGTGATCTTGAGAAAGACACCTAGGTCAAGTGACTCACTTACAAATCAAGTTAAACTCAATCAACAAGGCTCCTTACAGCTTTAACTTACAATGGGTTTTTTCAGAGAAGATTTAGTGTTTCTCTGTTTTTAAGAATCTGTGCTTTCCAATTGGATGGATTAAAAAAATGACCAGAGCTTAGCTCAGGTTCTAGCGTAAGAATCTTTGCATCTTAGCTTGTAGTTTTCTCTTCCTAATTTTGTTCCCACCACAAAACACAAAACTAAGGAAAAATAAAATAGTAATGGCTTCACATCTATGAAAAAGAAGCTTCCAAGAGACTTTCCATTCATGCATTCAGATTTACTGCACTGTGTACCAGTGGGATCCTGCTGCATTTATTTAAACTTCTGTCACCATCATTGTGAATATAGCCAGAAGTCTCCTGTGGGCTATGAGATGAAATGCTGAATGGCAACACAAGTAAACAAAGCCACATCTCACTTTCTATTCTCCTGGTTATACCATTGGTGTTTAATGACATAAAAAATACCCAGAAGCTACAGTTGAGTTAAGCATGAGCATAAATAAAGTGACAGTCCAGCAAGCTAGAATGTTCATATTCTCAATTCTACAATCAGATTCCTTTCTCTCCAGGCACCCTTCACGGTAAATTTATATTTCTTCTCCCCTTACAAAATTTACTTTACCAGATGTCTTTTCTAAAATTGAAACTGTAGCTCAGGAAGCACAGTGAACCTCGGGTGAAGTTCATCTTATGTACAGTCCCTTCCACCTCTTCTGTGCACTTTAGCCCTGAAGTGGGCTTTTTTCCCTCTGCCTCAGGAGTAGAGCATCTTTTGGGGCTTGCATATCCCTAAGTAAGGGCAGTAACTAAGGATTAGAAAGATATTAAATTTGGAACAATTTAATTGGCTAGTCTATTTTTTATATATAGCTTAGTAATAAAGTGACCAGGGAACTGACTAGTTCTAACTATTCTAACTGGCAGTTTATCACAGTTAAAGCCATCTAAGGTCCGGATAGGTGATGTGAGCGGTAGTGTACAGGTATCTCTAAGTTACAGTGGCAATGCACATAGTGTATCAGGTGAAACATGAATTGGGCAGGTCACTTGAGGTGCAGGTAAACAATTGTTATGAAAAATTGCACCAGAGTGGCATAATTGAGAGTCTGAATGAGGATGCCTCTGGCACAAGGGCTTAGGGTCATGCAGCTAGACTTCCAATTATATTCCCAGCACTGATTAACTTTTTGGTTTTAGGAGAAAATTGCATTGTTCTGAATTTTTTTTCTCATCTGAAAATTTATTCATTTGGCTATTTATCCAAAAGGAAAGCTCCATTTAATATTTGTTTTAAAGAATGAATAGTTGAAATTAACAGGTTAAAAAAAGGAGGAATAAGAGAAAAGAAACATGGAAATCTGAAAACACTCAGCAATTTAAAAGCCAGAAAATACTCCAATATGACCAACCTGCATGAGCTTAAGAATGAGGCAGGTGAAGCTGGAACTATTTGTGAAGAACCTTTCATGCCTTATTGCAGCATCAGAACCATGTGGGCTAAGCAATGGAGACAAATTGACTGTTTTTAAGTAGGGAAATAATGTGTTCAGGCACATAGTTTGCTTTATTGTTTGGAGCATGAATAATGATATGACTCTTTTTAACACTGAAGTTTAATTACTTAAGCCTCCATCTCTCAGATAAGAAGGGACTCCAACCCCTTTCTCCAGACCTACTTCCACCAGTAGTCTAAGAATGATACAAGCGAAAGTGAAAGTCACTCAGTAATGTCTGGCTTTTTGTGACCCCATAGACTATAGTCCATGGAATTCTCCAGGCCAGAATACTGAAGTGGGTAGCCTTTCCCTTCTCCAGGGGATTTTCCCAACCCAGGGATCAAACTCAGGTCTTCTGTAATGCAAACGGATTTTTTTTTATCAGCTGAGCCACAAGGGAGGAAGAGTGATATAACTCAGTCCAAAGAGAATAATCATGATTCTAAACAAGGGACTACAGGTCAAGGGGAAAAAATGAGATAATCTGTTTTCTGCTGCCACTGCTTCTGTCACTAAAGTTGAAAAGTGGCTTTCTATTTTAGAAAAGTGGCTTCTTTAAATCTGATGTTTTCTCTGCTCACTGCTGCAAGGATCACACTGCTTAATGAACAATTTTGTTTTAAATAAAGAAGATGAAAAAACTGGTGGTTTTTGTCCAAGTTATAGTGACTCCATCTAACTTCATACTTACACAGGGAGCGCCACACCACCACTAGCCTAATCTTTCAAATCCAATTATTTGTAGGCATTTATACAGTCACTTCCCCAGATTTCACCCCCACCCCCTCAAAAAAAAAAAAAAATCTGGTATCTATAGTAGATCCACAAATTCCCTTTGATCTTCCTACTTCATCTTTTGGGTCTAAAAGTCCCTCCTCATAGTCATTCCAATTTCATACCTATTTTCTGTTACAGGAAGGGAGATATTCTTTGTGGAGAAAAATCAAGCTGTGTTAACACTGAGTTTTAGATAATAGCCTGTAACAATTTCTCAAAGTGAGAGAAACCTGTACAAAACTTACATGAGAATGACTAATCAAAGAAATATAGATTGCTTAGATTACTGAGTCCCTTCTTGATCCAATAAACGGAACTAAAAATGGTCTAGAGATGCATTTTTTAACACATTCTTCCAAGGTTTCTATGCACAATAAGGTGTCAGAACCACTCACAGAGCTGTTGAGGATAAATAGGCAAGCAATGATGAGGGTTGTTCCTATGATAGTGATTGTGGTAAAGGAGGAGAAGAGGACATGCGTGAGAATCATGTCAGATGTAGATTTCAGAGATAAATTTCATCTGTTGGTAGCATTTAAATTGGAGTCAAGTTGAGCTAGCTTTTAAGTGTGTATGGAATCACCACTCAGGAATGGATCTCCCTGAAAATTCCCTCAGCTACTTTGCTTGCTGACTGGGCACAATGCACCTGCATCCAACCCCTGTAGCAGTTCTACAGAGGCAGGGTGTAGATGCAGATTTGGTCACGTTTTTTGTCTCGCTGCAGCTACTTTATTTTACACTCATAAGCACTAACACAGCAACTGGGATACAAGAAGAAGGCATCAAGGTGGGTGGATGTTACATAGACCCTAAGCTCAGAAAGCCAACAGAAGCAAACAGACTGCTGTCTGTTTGAGATGTGAGCACACGTTGTGCAGTTCATTGCGCTACCACATGGCCCTCCGAGGTACTGATGGCAGCGTCCTTAAAACTCAGAAATCCCTAAGCGCATTGCCATGAGTCCTCTTGTGTTTTTGAATCTTCAGTCCAAAAGCACCACTGTATATACAAGGGATCAGCAGCAGGGATGAAGACATGAAAGAACAGAAAACCAAGTGTCATGCATTAAGTCAGTAATCCCCACCCTCTCTTTTATGGGACACTACCCTTTAGGGAGTCAGTAGATTTGTCTCAACAGCAAACAATAAAATAAATCTGTCAAATACAGGCTTGAACAAAGTTAACTTTCTCTACTGCCTGACGCTTAGAATACTTAATGTGATAATGTGCACAGAAGCTGTAGGGTAACACTTAAGAACACACACCCTGGAGCAGAATTGCTGAGATTTGGATATTTGTTGGGCTACTCACAAGCGTGTTGATCCTCTTCTGGCTTCAATTTCCCTGTCTGTAAAGGTTAAGTAGTAATCATACCTACCTTATAGTGTTGTAGGAGAATTTAATGAGATAATGAATGAAAGGGCTAGGGTAATCCTTGGCACTTGATAAGTACTCAAGTGAAAAAAGCTTACAAAAGGTAAACAAACAAAAGAGCAAACAGCATGTTGTGAACTGACTTGACCTAGAATGATTTGGGACTTGATAAAGGATGATTTTCTTCACCTTCAAAACCACTACCAGTTTTGTGATTGTGACTGCAGGAATGAAAGTAAAAGACACTTGATCCTTGGAAGAAAAACTATGGCAAATCTAGACAGTGTATTAAAAAGCAGAGACATCACTTTGCTGACAAAGATTCGTGTAATCAATGTTTCTATGTTTTTTTCATGTAAGCTATGGTTTTTTCCAGTAGTCATCTATGGATGTTGAGAGCTGGACCATTAGGAAGGCTGAGCACCAAAGAATTGATGCTTTCAAACTGTGTTACTGGAGAAGACTCTTGAGAGTCCCTGGGACTGCAAGGAGATCAAACCAGTCAATCCTAAAGGAAATCAAACCTGAATATTCATTGGAAGGACTGANTGTTGAGAGTTGGACCATTAGGAAGGCTGAGCACCAAAGAATTGATGCTTTCAAACTGTGTTACTGGAGAAGACTCTTGAGAGTCCCTGGGACTGCAAGGAGATCAAACCAGTCAATCCTAAAGGAAATCAAACCTGAATATTCATTGGAAGGACTGATGCTGAAGTTGAAGCATCAATACTTTGACCACATGATGTGAAGAGAAAACTCACTGGAAAAGACTTTGATACTGGGAAAGATTGCAGCAAAAGGAGAAGAGGGCAGCAGAGGGTAGCATCACCAACTCAATGGACGTGAATCTGAGCAAATCCCAGGAAACAGTGAAGAACAAGGAAGCCTGGTGTGCTGCAGTCCATGTGTTACAAACAGTCAGACACAACTTAGTGACAGAACAACAATAGCAACAAATAGGATGGTTATATTTCTTCCTATCATTTGAACTCCCTAAATATAATCATATTTCTTGGAGTCTTAAAAGTAGACCAGGAGAGAAAAATTTGAAAATACTCTTCCTTCAAATATATTTTGCTTCTCAAGAACTTGTTTTTCTGATTTCTAAGTCAGAGACTGTGGTTTGAAAAAGAGTGGGATATCTATATGTGAACTTGATGGTCTATAGTTTTTATCTCTGCTGAGAACATAAGAAAAGGAATTGATATCTATTCCTTTCTGTATCTCTAACACCAGTCCTTAGTGCCTTGACTATTGGAAAATTAAGTAAATGCTTACTGAATAAAGTTTCTTGCAGATATCTCTTTTAGCAATTTGGATAAGGAGAAAAAAATTGTTCTTCAGTTTAGTTTTCGTAATTATAAAACTCGAACTCATAGGCGAATGGTTCACAAACCATGATCTATGGACCACTGGCAATCCAGAGTCAATTCCTTGCTTAGGTGACAACTTGAGAGGTCTCAGAGTAAACCTGATTGTCAAATATTGCCTATAGGAACTTAACATAAAAAATGTATGATTCCTGTTGAATGTCAGTCTTCTCTCTCTATTGGAAAATTCACTGGAGGAAAATATACTGTGACAAAACAATCTGTTAATCAATGTGTGCATATTTGATTATTAGGAATCTCTGGATGTCTGCAGCATAGGTAGAGTTATGTTAATTTGTGTGAAGCTAGTTTTCAACTCTCTCTACATTTTAGAATCACAAAGTTGGGAAGATAGGGGAAAGGCTTTAAAAAGATTTTGAAAAGTTAAAAGAATCTCAGAGATCCTAATTTCATTTATTATATTAAACAACTTGTTTATATCACACTTCATAGAACATTTAAAAGCAAGTAGTCCTTTTCTCCAGGGCTTCCCAGGTGGTGCTAGTGGTAAATAACTGGCCTGTCAATGCAGGAGACATCAGAGATTTGAGCTCGAGCCCCAGCTCGGGAAGATCCCCCAGAGGAGGAAATGGCAACCCACTCCAGTATTCTTGCCTGGAGAGTCCTATGGAGCGAGGAGCCTGGTGGGCTGCAGTCCATAGGATTGTAAAGGGTCAGACATGGCTGAGTGACCAAGTGTGCACACACAGAGTCATTTTCTCTAAAGGGAAGATTGACAAAGATTATTTAGGAGAATTTTAATGAAAAGAGTGGGTAAGAACATGAGAATAATTTATGGACTCCCAGTAAGTGGACTGCAGTAGTACTTCAAGAAATGGGACCAAGAATGAAAACTGCGACATAAACACTGAGAAAACACTTTCTTCCTATGTCTCTTTTTAGCCAAAGGCAAGTGAGGGCCTCAGTATTCCTGGCAATGGGCCCTGATGAGAGAGAAATAATGGTAGCAATGATGATGATGGTGGTGGTAATGATAATTATGGAGGGTATAAGAGTTAACAATGATCAAGTTTCCTTCATATAATGGGAATTCGAGTTTTTTTATTTAATTTTTACACAATTTCTAAGAAATAGACATCACATGAGCATACCTAATTTCCAATAAATACTTGTCACTGTAATTTTTCTCCTCTTCCTTCAAAATACAATTTGGGATACTTTGATCTGTAATAACTTTTGAAACCAGGAATCAATAAAATGAAAAATTCATGGATTTCATTAGGACATTAAAGGGTTTTCCCTGGTGGCTCAGTGATGAATCCGCCTGTGATGCAGGAGATACAGGAGACACAGGTTTGATACCTGGGTTGGAAAGATCCCCTGGAGGAGGGCATGGAAACCCACTCCAGTATTCTTGCATAGAGAATCACAAGGACAGAGGATCCTGGTGGGCTACAGTCCAAAGAGTAACAGAGAGTCAGACACGACTGCAGCGAATAAGCACGTGTGTACACATAGGACATTAAAAGCTGATTCAATTATAAAAGTTTTTTTTTCAAATTATATTTCCTAGATCCTCCAGAAGACATGACTGAAACACACACACACACACACACACACACACACAGCCCTTTCTTGTGAACTATTGACATTGTTATTTATGAAAGCCCTAAGGAAAAAGTAAAAAAAATTCTTTTTCTAGTTGCCTGGATTCCAGGTGTTCTCAAAATAAGAAAGATGTTCAGCTACACCAAGCGTGCAAGGCACTGACCTGACATCATGTGGAGCCCGGTGGTCAACCAGAACATCTGAATGAGGTTTGAATCCAGATGTCAAGGACGATGGCCAGAATGATTCACTTTGGGGAAAGCCATTCTGGCCCTATGTCTAATAGTTAATGTCTTTATATAGTTGTCATAGTAGTTAAAATTTCTCAATTATTTTCTGAAAACTTTGTGTGAAGGGAGCAAAGCCTGAAAATTTCTTGGTTTTGCCTCTGAATCACACAGACCTTCCAGATAATCCGTTTAGGAAATCTTTCTTAATTTTCTCGTTTACCACTATTGAACAATATAGAATAAATCTGTGTCCAGCTTTTGCCAAGACAATGCACTGAGGGTTTCCAGTGTTCTCTGGGAATCATTACTTTGTTTTGGTTTGCTTGGGTTCAGAACCCTTGAGATGGCCCTGGAGTTTCAGGTTCATTTAAACTGCTGAGTCGGGCCTGGTTTCCATCTGCAACCATAAAATTGCTTTGGATTTCTCCAAACTCAGCCCAGGTTTGCTGAAAACTCATCTAAGAGTTGGCTAGGGTTCACTGAGAGGTTTGCAGATCTATTTGATTATTTAGTTGTTCAGAACCCAAATTTCTAAATTGCCAGGTGAGAACTTTACCTGGGTGGAAATTCTCTCATCTGGAGCCACTTGCTTGCTACACAAACCCAAGTTTAAAGGCTGCCTATTTGTAAGTGTTAAGATCTCTGAAAGGAAAATATATGTCTCCAAACTCAGAATGCCTGTTGAATTTTTCCTCAAATGAATAGCAAAAATATACATTTATCAAACCCTTCTTGTATAAAGTATGAGCCCTTATTCCCCGCTAAGGTCTCCTTTTTCATTGGAAGTTACTGAGATATGTTTTCCAATTTATTCGTGTGAATTACACTTTAGCAAATATGAACGAAGAGGAAAAGGGTTTGATTTCAAAATCAGTTAAAGACTAAAGAGTGGCTGTATACCATGGTACATGTGGAAATATATGTGAGTCAATAGGGGTAGACAAATGTTACTTTATATTTAAAGACAAAAGAATGGATAATGGAATATATTTTTGACTTATGGAATTTTCTAGCAAAGTGGGATTTCATAGATGGAAAAAATTGAGTTTCAAATTTTCAGAAGATTTAATAAAATTTATTTATTTTATTTTTTAATATAAATTTATTTATTTTAATTGGAGGTTAATTACTTTACAATATTGTGTTGGTCTTGCCATACATCAACATGAATCTGCCACAAGTATACACATGTTCCCCATCCTGAACCCTCCTCCCTCCTCCCTCCCTGTACCATCCCTCTGGGTCGTCCCAGTGCACCAACCCCAAGCATCCTGTATCCTGCATCGAACCTGGACTGGCGATTCATTTCACATATGATATTATACATGTTTCAGTGCCATTCTCCCAAATCATCCCACCCTCTCCCTCTCCCACAGAGTCCAAAAGACTGTTCTATACATTTGTGTCTCTTTTGCTGTCTTGCATAGAGGGTTATTGTTATCATCTTTCTAAATTCCATATATATGCATTAGTAATTTAAATATTTGTCCTTTCAAATAAATTTTAGGAACAGTGGCTACCTTGTCACCTTCTCCTTCCTCCGACAATCCTTGCTAAATCTAACTTAAACTCAGAAATTTCAGAATGATTTCTATCCAAGACACTGTCATCATCATTTTAAAACATGTTGTTCACGTGTTATAGCTTTTGGAATGCCACCGATCAGTTGCTGTTTCTCCATCCAGAGTGAGGCATATGGCTAAAATGAAAGCTATAGTTAAGATTTAAAATTAGTTTGAAATGATTATGGCTAACATTTTAGAAGATCATTTTGATGGATCACTAGTAAAATTTAGTTTTGATGACACCAATATTTAATATTACTTTGTTACTAAAAATTCCAATAGAGGTGTCATTGTTATAAATTTCACAGGTCAATAATAATTACGTGAGAAAAATAAGATAAAAGCTAGAAGGTAAGGCAATGAGCTACATGGATAATAGACTGTTTCATTTATTTAATTTATTTTTGGGTACAAAGAAACTATTTAGGTCAGGCTAACTGTGCTTATACACAAAAATGACATACATGCACATCAAAAAAATTTTATACAGTCCATACTATTAGGGAAACCTTTGAGANAGATCATTTTGATGGATCACTAGTAAAATTTAGTTTTGATGACACCAATATTTAATATTACTTTGTTACTAAAAATTCCAATAGAGGTGTCATTGTTATAAATTTCACAGGTCAATAATAATTACGTGAGAAAAATAAGATAAAAGCTAGAAGGTAAGGCAATGAGCTACATGGATAATAGAATGTTTCATTTATTTAATTTATTTTTGGGTACAAAGAAACTATTTAGGTCAGGCTAACTGTGCTTATACACAAAAATGACATACATGCACATCAAAAAAATTTTATACAGTCCATACTATTAGGGAAACCTTTGAGAAGTTTCATAATTCTGCTATTTTTTTTAATCTTTGACACAAAAATATTTCCTATTTACAATGTGCTTATTAGTCCCAATGATTCACACATAAAAATTCTCTATTAAACCAGGGCATATTCCATGAAGCCAGTCTTCAGTGGTAGTCTGATTCTAGATAAAAGGTATTTTTCATGGCATAATTATTTTCATTTATTTGGCCTCCCTACCCACAGCTGGTGGAAGTATCAATGACTAGATTGCATGCCTTTACCACGAAGCAGAATAATCCACTGATTTCCTCAGGCACTTTGGGAATTAAAGGAATTGTCTAGCATTTTCACTCTTGATCTGGCTTGTAATCAGTGTCCTGCTGGTTTGTGTGATACTCCCCAAATGAATGCAGACTTAATGTCATCCTAATTTAGCCACCTCTAAATGCCTGTCACCCACAGTCTTACCCTCCACCCAAGGCAGCGACCTACAGAGTTCACAGTGGGAGTCAATTTCTTTCATTCTTTTTTTTTTTTCAAGCCAGGTCTTTTCATTGGAAAAGACCCTAATGCTGGGAAAGATTAAAGACAGGAGGAGAAGCGGGTGAGATGATGAGACGGTTAGATGGCATCACTGACTCAATGGATATGAGTTTGAGCAAACTCCAGGAGATGGTGAAGGCCAGGGAAACTTGGCACACTGTAGTCTATGGGACTCAGGATCGAACCTGTGTCTGTAGTCCATGGGATCACCAAGAGTCAGATATGATTGAGCAAGTGAACAACACCACCAACAAAAATGTGAACTCACTGGCACCAAAAGAGATTAGGAAGGAGATGTTTAAAATTAAAAATATCAAAAGCATTATCTTTGTCTTAAAATGTGTATAGCTGCTGAAGGACCTAGTTGGAAAGTATTTGAGCAAAGAGGAAAACAATCCACAATTTTGTTTGGTCTTTTAATCTTGTCTTTATCATTCCAGGAAAAAAAAATAAGAATTACATTTTAAGAAATCTATGTAAAATTCAGGGTTACTGAATATGCTTATCTCATAGAGATTCTTCTAGAAGTTCTGAACACATGTATACATTCTCAAGGGGCTTCCAGGTGGTGCTAGTGGTAAAGAACCTGCTTGCCAGTTCAGGAGGCTGAAGAGACACAGGTTCGATCCCTTCGTTGGGAAAATCCCCTGGAGGAGGGCATGGCAACCTACTCCAGTATTCTTGCCTGGAGAATCCCATGGACAGGGGAGCCTCGCAGGCTACAGTCCATAGGGTAGCAAACAGTCAGACACAACTAAAGCAACTTAGCACGCATGAATAAATTCTCTCTACATCAAACATGTATTCCCTCCAGCCATGATGTAGCCAGCGTGGGCTGGATTACGTGTGTTCTCCCTGCCATCCCACTCAGAATTCGTGTGTTGAATGTCCTAACCCCCTTTCCACAGAATGTTACTATATTTGGAGACTGACTTTTTACAGAAGTGACTACACTAAAATGTTTTTATTAGGGTGGGCCCTATTCCAGTCTCAGTGGTGGCCTTAGAAAAATAAGAAGAAATCAGGATGCAGACTCGCATAGAGGGACAGTACCATGAAGGGACATGGGAAGGAGACAGTGTCCTTAAGCCAAGGAGAGAGGTCTGGGACAGAGCTTTCCCTCACAGCCTCAGAAGGAGCGAATCCTGCTACTACCTTGGTCTCAGACATCTGCCCCCAGAACTGTGAGAAAGCCAATTGTTGTTATTTATGCCACTAAGTCTGCAATACTTTGCATGACAGTCTTAGAGAATGAATACAATCAATGAAACTGCACTGAGCAATCAACCACGTGGAAAGTGTACTCGATCAAGTAGTAAAAAGAATGCCAAGAAAATTTTGAGTGCTAGAAACACCAAACACAAAATAATGTTTTTGTGTGAAATAATGAAGGGGGGAAATGACGTGGTGCGAATGGAGGGGAAGTAACATTTGTGGAACAGCTGTAGATGGCAGCCCTCTGCAAGATGTTTGTCATGGGCAACGCATCATAGAATACACTAGCCATCCAGGGAGGCTAAAGGGCCCCAGTGATAGTTGTGAATACAGAATCTCTCTTCAGGAATCCTTTGAGAAGATCTAGGTAAGAGGGGAGGTGCTTAAGGACATTTACTTATGTTGTTTTCCTGATTTCTGCATTGGAGCATCTTCTATGTCGATGGAAAGGCTAGGTGGCCATGAAGCTTCTAATGTACAATGTGTAGGTCTCAGAGGTGATCTATTTATTTATTTTAATAATTAACTGATAATATTTCCCTTTGGCCACATAGCAGTTTCTGCTTTTACTGCTGTATTTGTACCCAAAGGCCATTTCAACTAAGAAAGCAGGTGACATCTTTCATCAACTGCATGGATCTGGTGCTCTCCTGACATATCCATTTACAGTATGGATGCAGTCTGGCTTCTTCTCCAGCATCCTTGGCATTCTTAAGTTGTCTTATTAATTTCCCCATCAGTTCAGTTCAGTTCAGTTCAGTCGCTCAATTGTGTCCGACTCTTTGCGACCCCATGAATCACAGCACGTCAGGCCTCACTGTCCATCACCAACTCCCAGAGNAGTCGCTCAGTCGTGTCCGACTCTTAGCGACCCCATGGACTGCAGCCTACCATGCTCCTCTGTCCATGGGGTTTTCCAGGCAAGAGTACTGGAGTGGGGTGCCATTGCCTTCTACAATAACCACTTATTATTTCATATTATTCTGTGAATCAGATGATTCATCTGGTCTGAACCAGGTGGATGGTTGGGGGTGGCTTCACTCTTGATATCAGACAGGGGGATGGAGATGTAACCATACATGTCTCAGTAGCCAAAAGGCTGGTTCAGTCATAGCCCCTCAGGAGCAGCAAAGATGGGTAAGCCTTGGTATACAAGCACATTTCAAGCTTTGGCTTCTATCATATTTGCTAAAGCAGATGTCCCATTGGCCAAAGTATGTCTCATGGCCGAGCCCAGAGTCAAGGGAAGGAGAAATAAACTCCACCACTTAATATGAACAATATTGGCAGTTTTACAGTCTCACACAACATCTACTTTCTTTTTGTTTTTAATTAAAAAGTTTTTTTTCATTTTTTGGGGCTACACCATGCAGCATGTGGGATCTTAGCTCCCCAAGGATGGAATCCATGCCCCCTGCATTAGAAGGGCAAAGTTTTAACCACTGGACCACCAGAAAAGTCCCCACAACATCTAATTTCTAATTTCTGTAGATACAGTATGGAGAGGAGCAAGTTAAATGGTGTCATAGGGAAATAACTGGTCATTTAAAATGTGAAGCATTCAAAATATAACGTGTTTATGTATTTTTTTAAAAATCAATGCTATTGAGAAAATAAAGATGAAAAACATGATGGGTGGAGGAGGGGAGACTGTAAAAGACTAAAACAATGTAACAACCAAATTCAAAGATGAACCTTATTGGATCATTAGGAAAATAAAAACGGTCATTAAAAAGTCTTTGGATAACTAGGGAAAATCAAATATGGATTGAATACACAGAATATTTTAAATTTCTTAACTGTGATAATGGCATTAAAGTTGTGTAAGAAAATATGCTTATTCTCAAGAGATGTAAGGTGACTTATTTAGGAGTAAGATGTCATAATGCCTGTAATATAGTTTAAAGTGGATCATCAAATCAGTACATCTGTGTGTTTATATATGATAAAGAAAGAAAACAGTGTTAGAGGCTGAACTGTGCCTCCCCTATTCGTATGTTGAAGTTCTTACCACAGTATCTTAGAATGTGACTGTACTTAGAAACAATCACCTTAGAAAGGTGATTCCCTGGTGGCTCAGATGGTAAAGAATTGGCCTGCAATGTGGGACACCTGGGTTCAATCCTTGGGTCAGGAAGATCCCTTGGAGAAAGGAATGGCTACCTACTCCAGTATTCTTGCCTGGAGAATTCCATGGACAGAGGAGCCACGTGTTTATGTATTTTTTTAAAAATCAATGCTATTGAGAAAATAAAGATGAAAAACATGATGGGTGGAGGAGGGGAGACTGTAAAAGACTAAAACAATGTAACAACCAAATTCAAAGATGAACCTTATTGGATCATTAGGAAAATAAAAACGGTCATTAAAAAGTCTTTGGATAACTAGGGAAAATCAAATATGGATTGAATACACAGAATATTTTAAATTTCTTAACTGTGATAATGGCATTAAAGTTGTGTAAGAAAATATGCTTATTCTCAAGAGATGTAAGGTGACTTATTTAGGAGTAAGATGTCATAATGCCTGTAATATAGTTTAAAGTGGATCATCAAATCAGTACATCTGTGTGTTTATATATGATAAAGAAAGAAAACAGTGTTAGAGGCTGAACTGTGCCTCCCCTATTCGTATGTTGAAGTTCTTACCACAGTATCTTAGAATGTGACTGTACTTAGAAACAATCACCTTAGAAAGGTGATTCCCTGGTGGCTCAGATGGTAAAGAATTGGCCTGCAATGTGGGACACCTGGGTTCAATCCTTGGGTCAGGAAGATCCCTTGGAGAAAGGAATGGCTACCTACTCCAGTATTCTTGCCTGGAGAATTCCATGGACAGAGGAGCCAGGTGGCCTACTGAGTGACTAATACTTTCACTTTCAACATGTGATTAAGTTAAAAGGAGGCTCTTAGGGTGGGCTCTAATCCAATCTGACTGGTACCCTTATAAGAAGAGATTAGGACACAGACTATGGAGAGGAAAGACAGGGTAAACACAAGTTATATCAGACTGTTTCGACACCAAAGACACCGTAGCCTGCCAGGCTCCTCTGTCCATGATATTCTCTAGGCAAGAGTACTGGAGTGGGTTGCCATTTCCCTCTCCAGGGGTAAGCACACAAGTGAAGATAATTATCTACAAACCCAGAAAGGAGGCCTCAGGACAAACCATCCCTGCCGACCTCTTGATCTTGTTCTTCCAGACTCCAGAACTGTGAGAATAGAAATTTCTGTTGTTTGAGCCATCCAGTCTATGCTGCTTTTTATGACAGCCCTAACAAACTAACACACACGGGAAAATTCTTTCATTGTTAAATTTAAGTGAGGGATATACAGGTGTTTGTTGCGCTATTTTTTTTTCAACTTTTCTGCAGGTTTGAAAATTAATGTAATAAAAAGTTGGAAGGACAAAACCTTTCACGACATCCTCTCTATTCAACTGGCTCTTGAGAAAATATTTTCAATCAATTATAATTGAATTCTGCAATATAGAGATTTGGCTGAAACATTGCTTAGAGAACAGATGAGTAGTTGGAAGTCTGACAAATTAAATGAGGAAGCCATTTCTCACTACACCAGCAGTTTCGTTGTTTCAGATTTCAGGCCATTACATCTAAAGAGACACTCAGTGACATGACTGATTTGGAAAATGATTTTGTGCAACAGAATGAAAGGACAGAACAGGAAATGTCCTGAGTTTCAGTTCCAAGTTATCACAAAACAGCAGCGATGGCAGTTGGCAAACTTTGGGACATGGTGGCATCGATAAGGGACATCAATGCTTGAATTATCCAAATGGTGCATTAACTCTGTCCCTCTGCCAGTAGCTCAAACAAGTACTTCTGATTTATTGCTTCTGTAGTAAACAGTTAGAGACCTTAGTCACTGGATTTGATCCAAGCAAAAAAGCAAGTTCATTGTGTATATTTTGCTGTCTTTTCTTTTTTCTGCTGTTTTCAACAGTTGCTCAGACACTTAAGCGTCCTATCTATTTCTCTTCTCCCTGGTATCCATGAGGTATAAAAAGAAGCAATCATACATTTAGGTGTTACTATTCTCAGCAGGTGATTGCATTTCTAATAGCACCAAGATCCTAAGAGAGTAGTTCTCAATCCTGGTAGCACATTTGGAAGAGTTAAAACAAAATGACAAAGACAACACTGCTGGGACATATCCCTAAATATTTTGAATTAATATGATCTGAGGTAGGACCTCAGTATGGGTCCCTTGTTGTTGTTTAGTCGCTAAGTCACGTCTGACTCTTTTGCAACCCCATGGACTATAGCCCACCAAAATCCTCTGTCCATGGGATTTCTCAGGCAAGAATACTGGAATGGGTTGCCATTTGCTTCTCTGGGAATCTTTCCGACCCAGGGATTGAACCTGCATCTCCTGAATTGGCAGGTGCATTCTTTACCACTGAACCACCAGGGAAGCCCAGTATGGGTCCATGCTGCTGCTGCTGCTAAGTCACTTCAGTCGTGTCCAACTCTGTGCGACCCCATAGACGGCAGCCCACCAGGCTCCCCTGTCCCTGGGATTCTCCAGGCAAGAATACTGGAGTGGGCCCCGCGAGGGCGGGCCTGTTAGTGAGGTCGGCCGGCTCTCTCGCGGCTTCAAGCCGGCTTTGTTGCGGTTTCTCTCGTGCCAGGGCGCTGTAGGGAGTTGGGGCCCGGTCAGTGCTCTGTCTGCGGATGGAATGGCGCTTTTCTGGAGTGTCTGGGGCGTGCTGAATGCACTGGGAAAGTCAGGAGCGGATCTCTGCACGGGCTGTGGCAGTCGACTGCGCTCTCCCTTTAGTTTTGCGTATGTTCCAAAATGGTTTTCATCCAGCTTGAGTGGTTATCCAAAGAAGCCTATGACTTCATACGTTCGATTTTCTAAAGAACAGCTGCCCATATTTAAAGCTCAAAACCCAGATGCAAAAAATTCAGAACTAATTTAAAAAATCGCCAAGCTATGGAGGGAACTTCCTGATTCAGAGAAAAAGATATATGAAGATGCTTACAGGGCAGACTGGCAGGTATACAAGGAAGAGATAAACAGAATTCAAGAACAACTAACTCCAAGTCAAATAGTATCTTTGGAAAAAGAAATTATGCAGAAACGCTTAAAGAAGAAAGCGTTAATAAAAAAAAAGAGAGTTAACAATGCTTGGAAAACCGAAAAGACCTGGCTCAGCTTATAACATTTTTATAGCTGAACGTTTTCAGGAAACTAGGGATGGCATATCACAGGTAAAGCTGAAAGCTATAAATGAAAACTGGAAAAATCTCTCTAATTCTCAAAAGCAAGTATATATTCAGCTTGCTACAGATGATAAAATTCGTTATGACAACGAAATGAAGTCTTGGGAGGAACAGATGATGGAAGTTGGATGAGAAGATCTTATACGTCGTTCGATTAAATACCCAGCAAAAAATGATGCTGAGAAGTTTTAAAATAGAAGACTGAGTTATGTTCATAACGGATAGACATAAGAAACCAACTAGGTCTCAATACCCGAAGCTGTTGTAAAATTAGAATGGATAAAGTTGGTGAATATTTATATTTAATTCCTTTTCTTTTTTTTGGACTTCTGCCAGCCAATTCAATACATTTTGTAATGGTGTCTTGCTTTTGAAAACCCAAACAGATAAGAGTTCATGTGGAATGTATTTTGTGTTTAGGAACTACTGAGCATCAAAATAATACATGAAATGTAGCAGTGAACCATTCTACCTTTGATAAAGGTAAATCAGACTGTGAAGCAGTGAACCATTCTACCTTTGATAAAGGTAAATCTGACTGTGAAGTTTTTTTATACTTGACAGTTATGGAAAAAACATTCTTGTTTCCTTATATTATGGAAGCAGGAGTTTCCTATTCATAAGTATCTCAAAGTTTGTAGAAGCCATAGCCTTCTATGATATAACTGCATTTTTAAAAGAGCATACAGAACTCATGCTGGTAAATTCCAAATCCTGGGTATAATTCATATTGTAATCAGAGCTGATGGTAGTACATGTGAGGAATTTCTGGTGTCAGTTGCAGCTTTTATAAAAGGGATAGATTTATAAACCTTTTCCTCATTATCTTTTTCCTAAATTAAAAACTAAAAAATTATGTACCAAATCTATGCATATTATCTTATACTGCATAGAATAAAAATTATATTTCTTAATTATTTTTAAGGTGAAACATTCATTTTATAGCTTTCTGGGATTTTTGTTTGTTTTTTTTTTTAAAAAACAAAGTAGGAGTTTGTATACTGAATTATTTATTCTCTTATGTGAATATATTTATCCAGAAAGTAGAGAACTTGTTGGAGAAGGCAATGGCACCCCACTCCAGTACTCTGGTCTGGAAAATCCCATGGATGGAGGAGCCTGGTAGGCTGCAGTCCATGGGGTCGCTAAGAGTTGGACACGACTGAGCGACTTAACTTTCACTTTTCACTTTCATGCATTGGAGAAGGAAATGGCAACCCACTCCAGTGTTCTTGCCTGGAGAATCCCAGGGACGGGGGAGCCTCATGGGCTGCCGTCTATGGGGTCGCACAGAGTCGGACACGACTGAAGTGACTTAGCAGCAGCAGCAGCAGCAGAGAACTTGTTTAGTGTAAGTTTTAAAATGAGAGATCTCAAAAAATCATATGTCTCCAAAGTCTCTCAAATTGGAACCTATAATTTTTAAGCATTTGCATAACATATAAAAGCCTGTATGATAATCAATAGCCAGTTCTAGCCTGATGCCCACATCCAGCTCACTGTCTGCTTTTCATGGCCTTGTCAACTAAGAATTGTTCACAGTTTTAAATAGTTAAAAAAAAAAACATACTTCAAGACCCATGAAAATGAATATGAAGTTCAGTGTCATAAGGAAATGTTTTACTGGAACACAGCCACACTCATTGTTGGTGGCTGTTTTTGTGCAACAATGCAGTTGACTTAGTTGCTGCAGACAGGTGCAGCCTGCAGAGGCTGGCTCGTGAGTGTGGAATGAGATGCTCTTAATGTACTTGCTGTGGCTCAGTAAGAGATATCTTAACAGTTTTCCAGTTAGCATTTAAACTTTACCATCTTCTGGCATTTGATTATCTTCTTAACAAGAGTCAAAGGTTTTCAAAATCCACACCACCTTTTTGAGCAAAATATTCGCCTGTCATCGTCAGTTCACATGAATTTATAACTCAAATTTGTATATTTACTTTGTGTTTTTTTTGTATACTTTTGCAAAATACGCAAAAAAAAAAAAAAAAAAAGTGTCTATTCTAGATCTCCAGAAAGAAGATTTTTGTAGTTTGTGGATAGAAAATAAGTAAAAGAATCACTACAAAATGACTCGTTATGCACTGAACCTGGCAAAGATCGGGACTGTAGAGAAAACTACAACTTTAAGAGGCCTAGCCTAAGATTTAAATATATGAAGTTTGAAGTTTTCAAACAACTTTGCTCTGTGAATGGTAATGCAGGACAAAGTCTGCCATTATGTAAATGACCCTTGGTCTGAGGCTGGAGNTTTTTTTTGTATACTTTTGGAAAATATGCAAAAAAAAAAAAAAAAAAAAAGTGTGTATTCTAGATCTCCAGGAAGATTTTTGTAGTTTGTGGATAGAAAATAAGTAAAAGAATCACTAAAAAATGACTTGTTACGCACTGAACTTGGCAAAGGTCGGGACTGTAGAGAAAACTACAGCTTTAAGAGGCCTAGCCTAAGGTTTAAATATATGAAGTTTGAAGTTTTCAGACAACTTTGCTCTGTGAATGGTAATGCAGGACAAAGTCTGCCATTATGTAAATGACCCTTGGTCTGAGGCTGGAGTATTCTAGGGAGGAAGAGATAGGGAAGAAAAGGACATTTGCTAGTGTCTCTCGCAAGCTTTCTCAGTTAGGTTTCCAGGAGAGAATTAAGCCCTAATTCCCTATGGCATGTAGAACGGTACCGATTTTGTACCATCCTTAGGAGAATGGAGAAAATAATCACTCAAATAATTGACTGCGTTCTGTGCTTCAGATGAGCCCAGGGAGCACATGGGAGTGTTTATAATAAATACTATAGAATGGGTGAGGAAGAGAAGTGAATTATAAACTCTTGTAGCACATGTTCATACCTACCTTCTGAGCGCTAGGCATTTAGCTGCCTGTGCTGTTTTACACCAAACACATTCAAATACCTTCCTGAATATACTAGGAAGTTCAGTGTCTACTAAGTTCTCATGTATATACTTCTTAATATAGGGAGGAAAGGTATGAAGCAGTGAAAGGAGCTCTATAGCAAAACCACTTTGTTTCTAAAAGGGTGTCATTGTTAATACTTTAAATATTAGGATAATCTAATTTCACACCTTTCCTAATAAACTTCAGTTCATGGCATACCATATATTAAATGCCATCCAATCTAATGGCATCCAGATACTCTGTTATGAAGAATGAGAGCTTATATCAATAACCAGTGGCTAGGTGTGTAACCGGTCGCCATTCTTAAATTGACTGAACAAGAAACTAAAAGCTAAAGAATTGTGACCAGGGAAAAGATGCTAAAGTAAAAACAGTGTTGATGCTGTCTGAGCAGTCAGTCACAGAGATGCTTATGTTCACTAGAGTACCAATATTAGATTTTATAAAATAATTTGACAAGGGTGTGTGTATAATTATTTTCTGGTGTTTATATGTGCAGATTCAGCCTACTGTAATAATGTGATTCTGCTATTGCTTTTGGGTAACTCCTTTTTTAGAAATGCCATTTTTTAAAATAAGGTATATGCTTTTTAAAATAGTTGGCCATGAATGTGTATATTTACATTTCTGAATTAAAATGGAGTTAAAAGTAACTAGCAAATTTTATTGATATTTCTGACATTTACTGTACCTAAAATTAATCACCACCATATTGTACTAAAGCAGCAGGAACTTCTTATATAGGTAAGTAATTAATTTCCATTATTACTCTTAATTTTACCAATCTTTTTATTGTAAGACTACTCCAACAAAAAAGAATACTCTCTTCCTTTTCTCTCCTCACAGCCACTGTTCCTCTTCCTTTTCAAAGCACCAAGCTCTTACAGACAAATTTGAAAATGTTACAAGTGCAGATAATATGTTTTGAAATTTTAAAGCAGTAATACTCTTAAATTGAACTTTTGGGAAGAATAAGAAATGAACATATGTATTATTATTTTCAATTTGTAAAATTTTCCAAATAGTACAACTGTACAAAGTTAGTATTATTCTATCACATTGTTCACAAAGTATTTTTGGTAATTAAATCATTGATTATATTTGGTGGGAAATAGATAAAACATGAAACCATCTTCTAGCACATTAAAAATACTTTAAAAAATTTTTACTGGCTAAGAAACTACATACTTAAAATTTACTGTAAACAAAAATTTTAAATAGGCTTAACATTTAAAAATTACCCTAATGGCAGAAAGTAAAGAAGAACTAAAGAGCCTCTTGAAGGTGAAAGAGGAGAGTGAAAAAGCTGGCTTGAAACTCAGCATTCAAAAAACAGGTAATTGCATCTGTTCCCATCACTTTATGGCAAAGAGAAGGGGAAAAATTGGAAGCAGTGACATGTTATTTTCTTGGATTCCAAAATCACTGTGGATGGTGACTACAGCCATGAAATTTAAAAGACTCTTACTCCTTGGAAGGAAAACTATGACAAACCTAGACAGTGTATTAAAAAGCAGAGACATTACTTTGCTGACAAAAGTCTGTATAGTCAAGGCTGTTTTTCCAGTAGTCAAGTGCAGAAGTGAGAGCTTGGACCATAAAGGAGGCTGAGCACTGAAGAGCTGATGCTTTCAAACTGTGGTCCCGGAGAAGACTCTTGAGAGTACCTTGGACTGCAAGGAGATCAAATCAGTCAATCCTAAAGGAATCAACCCTGAATATTCATTGGAATGACTCATGCTGAAGCTGAAGCTCCAATACTTTGGCCACCTGATGTGAAGACCTGACTCATTGGAAAAGACCGTGATGCTGGAAAAAATTGAAAGCAAAAGGAGAAGGGCTGGTAGAGGATGAAACAGTTAGAAACCAAACTGTGTCAGATGAAATGCATCCATCTCTGAGCCCTGCAAAGGATTGCCTGTTGACTACAGTGCTGTCGCATTTTATGGGAATATAAATTATGCAAATCTAAAATAATATGAATAAATATTTGAAAGTTGTATATTATGCACGATGTTTGAAATAGTGCAATATTAAAATTTTTTAAAATGTCTGGGAGTCATAGAATTTCAAAACACTCTTGGACAGCAAAGTGAGGGGATTGTTTGATATTACTATATGCAGTTACCTTTAACACAAAATTTATCGTGTGTCAGTTTCCTATATATGTTGTGTATGTGCTTTGAAAGTTTTGTAAATGATCTGCTGACTTGTGCTGCTATTTTAATATTCAGTGTTAATTCAAAAAAACTAAAAAAAAAAATCCACTAACCCAAATATTCATTTAGGAGGTGGTGGTAATGCTTGTGCTGTAAAACATTTCTAAAAACTGGTAACTCTGGAACAGAATCATGTTTGTAATAAAATTTAATTCTGATGCACTGTTTAGTTGGATTGATAATAGCTTGGGATACTTAGAACCTATGGAGCAGATTAAAGCAAAATTTCTCTATCCTATTTGTAGATCTATGATTTTTTAATATAAATTTATAATTGGAGGCTAATTACTTTATAATATAGTAATTGTAATAAAGTAATATTGGTTTTGCCATACAAAAACGTGAATCCGCCATGGGTGTTCACGTGTTCCCCATCCTGAGCTCCCCTCCCACCTCCCCATACCATCCCTCTGGGTCATCCCAGTGCACCAGCCCCGAGCATCCTGTATCATGCATCGAACCTGGACTGGCTGTTCGTTTCACATATATTGTACATGTTTCAATGATGGACTCTGTGGGAGAGGGTGAGGGTAGATCCATGATTTTTAAGAATTCTCGCTCTCGAACCCTCCTGGCAGTCCAGTGGTTAAGATTCTACAGTTCCACTGCACAGGGCGTGGGTTTGATCTTGACCTGAACTAGGCTCCTGCATTCTGCCTGGCACAGCCAAAAAGAAAAAGACAACAAAGGAATACCCACTTTGCACTTTTTTTCCAGTGGGAAAATTAGTACTTGATGAGTGAATCTTGTCCACTCCACTACTGTGTATTATATAATACATGGGTTTGTTGAATCTTGGTTTAAAAAAGACAGCTTCAAAAACTTAACACAACCTCTGTAAGACACTCTTAGGATGAGGCAGTTAGAATATGGATCTCAGATGCTTTTTATGGTTAAATTTTATAGGTGGGATAATGGTATTGTGCTGTGTAAAAGTATGTCCTTAGAAGATACAGGATGACACATTTAGGGCTCAAGTTTCATCACAACTAAAGACACATCTAGAAGCCATAGAAAGACACATCTGTTGATTGCAGGTGGAGTATGCCTGCTCACTGAATCCTCTATTCTGTTTGCTTGAAATTGTTGAAATATTTGTACAGTTTTAATATATTGGGAAATATATTGACCAAGAAAATGTTTATATTGCTTACTGAAATTCTTAGGGTTGGAAATCCCATTTGAGTAAAACGTCAAATGGTTGTGCATGTTATCTAAGAGAGAGGATACTTTTTTTCTTGTGCATTTTCACTCATCGAGCGATTTTGTGTATTGCCAATGTCAGCCAAAAAAGAATGCACGACCTAAAAGTTGAGAGTTGTTTTATACAACAAACATTCTTAGGACTTCAGGCCTGGGAGGCGGCCTCTCAAGTAACCTTGAGAAAATTGCTCCAAGGAGTGATACTTTTTTTCTTGTGCATTTTCACTCATCGAGCGATTTTGTGTATTGCCAATGTCAGCCAAAAAAGAATGCACGACCTAAAAGTTGAGAGTTGTTTTATACAACAGACATTCTTAGGACTTCAGGCCTGGGAGGCGGCCTCTCAAGTAACCTTGAGAAAATTGCTCCAAGGAGGCAAGGGGGTTAGCTAGGATATACAGGGGTTTTGCAACAAAGGGTAGGTAGTCTGAATGACAGAAAATTATTGGAAATGAAAACCAAATATCTAAATGAATTTAGCGCTTTTCTACACACGGGAAGATAGAAGAGTCTGGGCTTGAACCAATCCTTTGATACGCACCTCTGCTATTGGCCAGTATCCTGAGCTTCCTCAGGGAGCACCGTGGGGTGTGGTTGCAATCTGAAGGCTGCCAGAAGGCAGGTATTCCTTGTTTCCTTTCTGAGTTCCTGCAGTTCCATCCAGTTGCTCAGTTACGTCCGACACTCTGTGACCCCGTGAATTGCAGCACACCAGGCCTCCCTGTCCATCACCAACTCCTGGAGTTCACTCAAACTCACATCCATCGAGTCGGTGATGCCATCCAGCCATCTCATCCTCTGTCGTCCCCTTCTCCTCCCGCCCCCAATCCCTCCCAGCATCACAGTCTTTTCCAATGAGTCAACTCTTCGCATGAGGTGACCAAAGTACTGGAGTTTCAGCTTCAGCATCATTCCTTCCAAAGAACACCCAGGACTGATCTCCTTTAGAATGGATTGGTTGGATCTCCTTTTAGTCCAAGGGACCCTCAAGAGTCTTCTCCATCACCACAGTTCAAAAGCATCAATTCTTCGGTGCTCAGCCTTCTTCACAGTCTAACTCTCACATCCATACATGACCACAAGAAAAACCATAGCCTTGACTAGATGGACCTTTGTTGGCAAAGTAATGTCTCTGCTTTTGAATATGCTATCTAGGTTGGTCATAACTTTTCTTCCAAGGAGTAAGCGTCTTTTAATTTCATGGCTGCAATCACCATCTGCAGTAATTTTGGAACCCCCAAAAATAGTCTGACACTGTTTCCACTGTTTCCCCATCTATCTGCCACGAAGTGATGGGACCAGATGCCATGATCTTTGTTTTCTGAATGTTGAGCTTTAAGGCAACTTTTTCACTCTCCTCTTTCACTTTCATCAAGAGGCTTTTGCGTTCCTCTTCACTTTCTGCCATAAGGGTGGTGTCATCTGNGCTGCAATCACCATCTCCAGTGATTCTAGAGCCCCAAAAAATAAAGTCTGACACTGTTTCTACTGTTTCCCCATCTATTTCCCATGAAGTGATGGGACCAGATGCCATGATCTTTGTTTTCTGAATGTTGAGCTTTAAGCCAACTTTTTCACTCTCCTCTTTCACTTTCATCAAGAGGCTTTTGAGTTCCTCTTCACTTTCTGCCATAAGGGTGGTGTCATCTGCATATCTGAGGTGATTGATATTTCTCCTGGCAGTCTTGATTCCAGCTTGCGTTTCTTCCAGTCCAGCATTTCTCATGATGTACTCTGCATAGAAGTTAAATAAGCAGGGTGACAATATACAGCCTTGACGTACTCCTTTTCTTATTTGGAACCAGTCCGTTGTTCCATGTCCAGTTCTAACTGTTGCTTCCTGACCTGCATACAGATTTCTCAAGAGGCAGGTCAGGTGGTCTGGTATTCCCATCTCTCTCAGAATATTCCACAGTTTATAGTGATCCACACAGTCAAAGGTTTTGGCATAGTCAACAAAGCAGAAATAGATGTTTTTCTGGAACTCTCTTGCTTTTTCCATAGCCCTGTATAAGTGTTACCAATCAGTATCTTTTATAGGCAAGATTAAAATCACATTTTATGTAAATACCAGAACCAGGATTTGAACTCATAACTCTATGAATTCTCAATACCTACCCTGGCTCCTCGCTCTGCAAAGATAGAAAGTAGGAAGAATCCTGGCCATTTAACTGAGCATAAGGCTCTTTGTCCCACGATGGTATTTCCCTCTAATAGGATTCTGATATAACCCCACAGAGCAGTGGAGCTCAACCTTGCTGTGCATTAGAATCACCTGAAGAACTTCTAAAAACAGAGATGACCAAGACCACAGCCCCAAAGTCTTGACTTCAGCTGGTTTGAGGTAAGCCAAGCATCAATATTTTTAGAAGCTCCTAGAAAATTCTAATAAATATTCATTGTTGAGAACTTCTACCATAAACAGAAGCTCTACAGAATCTGAGGGTAGGGGAAAGATAGGAGTAAAATATTACCTTCAAATTTCAAAGTAAATGAAATCTATTAAATAGAACTCATAATTAACTGAAGAGTTTCAATTTATTTAGCAAAAATATACAAAGAAGTCAAAGACAGAAATCAATGCACAATTGGCCATTTTCCCCAGAATATTCAATTTGTAGACTTTACTAATCATTGTTATTGATTAGAAAAATATTAATATATTTTCCAAACCTTAGAAAAAATGTATATATGCTCAAAATCCACATATGCATGACCATAGCTAGAATGCTTATCTTTGTTTCTATAAATTTTACTTCTTTAGAAATAAAAACCTCTTGCTGAGGATTGCTTTTAGCAGCCTATTTTAAGGTCCTTCATCAAGCTTTATCCTACTGCCCAGTTCTTTCTCATTGTTCCAGATCCAGACTATTCATCTAGCGCTTCACCGAGAACTAAATGTTTTCTTTCTTCCTTAGGCTTCAAAACTGAAGTCATGGTTTCACTATTTGAAAAATCCCAAATTCAAATTGAACATGGATTTTAGTTCCACTGCCATGTTTAAACATTTTTTGATAGAAAATGCTTTATTGCCACTGATTCAAAGCCACAAACATGCTTTGAATCCAATTCAATATACTTCTTATTTGTTTCTGATTTTCTCTTTTTTCCCTTTTAATTATTATTAGAAGGTATAAATTTCCAGGAAAGCTTGGCCCTGACAAGGCTCCATTATTTGCACATGACAAGGTTTATCAAAAACAGTTGGATTTTTCTAAGAAGGCTTTTATGTTTCCTCCATAAAACATAAATAAATGAAAAGGATTAGACTGAGGAAACGGAGTATAATTCATCACCAATGTGAAACATAGTCAACCGGTTGCAGATGGATAAACTGAAGAACTTGGGACTCTGCTCCAGGCAAGCAAACCATCTTCCCTGTGCCAATAAGATGTCTTTAACTTCAGTAAAGGAACAGGACCTGTTTTGTGGTTTGTGATGTCATTTAAATTTATTAGCCTTCTTTTGTTTTTCAGCATTTAGTATATATGTCTAAAGCTGGTTTTGACTCTGGAAAATCTATCATATTCTAACATTGACTCAAAGATATAATAAGGTTTCCTCTCTCTCCCCTCCTCTTTTCTTCCCTCCTGTCTTCTGCACCCCAAAATAGAAAAAATAAAACAATAGGAAAACATACAAAACTCTGAGCACTGAAAAGGTAGTGGCTCTGAGCTGCTTAAAACACCATGTTCAGCAGCAGATTTGCTGGTAAAGAATCCGCCTGCAATGCAGGAAATCTGGGCTCGATCCCTGGGTTGGAAATATCCCCTGTTGAAAGGAGCAGCTACCCACTCCAGTATTCTGGCCTGGAGAATTCCATGGACTGTATAGTCCNATGTTCAGCAGCAGATTTGCTGGTAAAGAATCCGCCTGCAATGCAGGAAATCTGGGCTCGATCCCTGGGTTGGAAATATCCCCTGTTGAAAGGAGCAGCTACCCACTCCAGTATTCTGGCCTGGAGAATTCCATGGACTGTATAGTCCATGGGGTCGCAAAGAGTTGGATACAACTGAGTGGCTTTCACTTTCATGTTTATGTGCATAAATACAATTTCTCCCTACCAAGACAAAATCAAATATTTTAGTTAGTCTAACCTAAAACATAATACTACTTTGGTTCATAGATCAGTCTCTCATTTTGTCTGCACTGCCCACCATGCAGCCTCATTCTTGGTGAAACAGAAATTCATGGCACAATTTCCCCCTAAAATCTGTCTGAACTTTCAGAAATAAAAGACTTTTCAAGTCCCATATTCTTTCCCTGCACTTCCATTCCTGTCTAATAATAATGGAGTGCTTTATAGTATATAAATCATATTTCTGTTTAAAAGTGACCTTCTCCATAACCTTTTTGTCTCTGCCTGTCAGCACATATTCTTCTAGTAATAATACGCTTTAGCCAGGAATGAGGACTCAAAATTAGACTGATTCCAGGAACCGCCCTAATGAAGGCTGGGATGTAGCTTATTTTGAAGTTAAATAACTTACCGATTTCCCCCTCAAGCAGATGTGAACTGAATGAGTGATTTTAAAAAATAAAAAAGTTTACTGATAGTTTTGAAAAGGAGAAAAAAAAGCCAATAATTTTCAGCTTGAGAAAGCCCTCTGAAACTGACAGTGAAAATGATGTATGTTTACATCATTTTCTGTTAAAATCAAATTGGAAATCTATTATTTCTTTCTAATTCTAGCACAGCTTTTAGAAGCCATAAGGCATTAGAGCTTTAATCCACTGCCTTTTCACCTGAAATTCTTTTGATCCTAGAATTCTTCAAAATTAAAAGTATTATATTATAATGAATCATTTAAGCAGGACACATTATATACTGAACTGGCATTTTTTCAAGGTGTATTAACATTCAATTACCAAGCTTTAATACAAATACCTTAGGCATACAATTTTCTAATTTTAATATCTTCCCAATAAAATTTTTTCCATATGGCTGTCACAACTATATTATTTATTTAGAGAAAAATTATTTAAGTCTGAGCTCTTAGAGGGTTTCCCTGGTGACTCAGATGGTAAAGAATCCACCTGAAATGCCAGAGAGCTGGGTTCAATCCCTGGGTTGGGAAGATCCCCCAGAGTAGAGAACAGCTACCCACTCCGATATTCTTGCCTGGAGAATTCCATGGACAGAAGGGCCTGGTAGGCTCCAGTCCTTGGGATTGCAAAGAGTTGAACACGACTGACTGACTTTCACTTTCACTTTTTCTGAGCTCTTAGAAGCTGCTGCTGCTGCTAAGTCACTTCAGTTGTGTCTGACTCAGAAGCTAGACCCCCAGAAACATTTGAAACTGACTATCTGATAAATAGATGGATATATATATATATTCTTTTTCAAGTAAATGGTTTCATTTTAAACCATTTATGTAACAAAATTTATTTTGGAGTGAATCATAATTAAAAATAAAACAGCTTACTTTCAATAGGTTAATTTATATTTAAGCCTTTTCTACATTTGAGATTGGCTTATGACTGTGAGCCAGTCATTTTTACCTAAATATACAATTAGAAAGGCATGCAAAGTAAAGGGTGCCTCAGAATGTAAATGACTTCCCAACCATGGAAACTCTTTAGGACGGTTCTATCAAGGTAGAAATGAAGGAGGAACATGAGTTGCCTCCATGATCACAGAATCAAGCAATGTCAGCCCAGGCACAAATCTTGGAGATCATCTGCATGACCATCCCCTAGCTTGGTCCAGGAGATGTGGCTCGATACACCACAGTGAGAGCCAACTCAGGTCAAGGATCTGGGGAGATCCAACAAGCTGTGTCTCCCCTTTGATAATCACCTTCCACACTGACACATAGTAGATGTTGGAATGTTTTGAAGGAAAGGAGACCATTTACCGTGTTGGATCCTATGTACTCCCCACTGAGTTGAACATGGAAAGTTTTGCATATGGTAAATCTTCCCATCTTTTCCTTGTAGTAAAACAATTTCCTAGAACAGTGTTCAGTGGAATACTAATTTGAAATCCATCATTTTAAGAACAATGGAATGAAGTCCAGATAAATAAAATATTAGCCCCCTGTCTCATAGGGAACAACTTTGGAATCCCAGCTTCAAAACGTTCACACACTTTTACTGAACACTTTCAATAAAGAGACTAATTTACATACTACCTAGTTTTCATTCCAATAACAAAGAAAGGCAATGCCAAAGAATGCTCAAACTACTGCACAATTGCACTCATCTCACATGCTAGTAAAGTAATGCTCAAAATTGTCCAAGCCAGCCTGCAGCAATACGTGAACCATGAACTTCCTGATGTTCAAGCTGGTTTTAGAAAAGGCAGAGGAACCAGAGATCAAATTGCCAACATCCGCTGGATCATGAAAAAAAGCAAAAGAGTTCCAGAAAAACATCTATTTCTGCCTTATTGACTATGCCAAAGCCTTTGACTGTGTGGATCACAAAAAACTGTGGATAATTCTGAAAGAGACGGGAATACCAGACCACCTAACCTGCCTCTTGAGAAATCTGTATGCAGGTCAGGAAGCAACAGTTAGAACTGGACATGGAACAACAGACTGGTTCCAAATAGGAAAAGGAGTACATCAAGACTATATATTGTCACCCTGCATATTTAACTTATAAGAAGAGTACATCATGAGAAAC
>SJYX01001845.1:77436-93324 GCA_006410675.1 Oreotragus oreotragus | reverse complement strand
TATTTAACTTCTATGCAGAGTACATCATGAGAAATGCTGGACTGGAAGAAGCACAAGCTGGAATCAAGATTGCCGGGAGAAATATCAATAACCTCAGATATGCAGATGACACCACCCTTATGGCAGAAAGTGAAGAGGAACTCAAAAGCCTCTTGATGAAAGTGAAAGAGAAGAGTGAAAAAGTTGGCTTAAAGCTCAACATTCAGAAAACAAAGATCATGGCATCTGGTCCCATCACTTCATGGGAAATAGATGGGGAAACAATGTCAGACTTTATTTTGGGGGGCTCTAAAATCACTGCAGATGGTAATTGCAGCCATGAAATTAAAAGGCACTTACTCCTTGGAAGAAAAGTTATGACCAACCTATATAGCATATTCAAAAGCAGAGACATTACTTTGCCAACTAAGGTCCGTCTAGTCAAGGCTATGGTTTTTCCAGTGGTCATGTATGAATGTGAGAGTTGGATTGTGAAGAAGGCTGAGTGCTGAAGAATTGATGGTTTTGAACTGTGGTGTTGGAGAAGACTCTTGGGAGTCCCTTGGACTGCAAGGAGATCCAACCAGTCCATTTTGAAGGAGATCAACCCTGGGATTTCTTTGGAAGGAATGATGCTAAACCTGAAACTCCAGTACTTTGGCCACCTCATGCAAAGAGTTGACTCATTGGAAAAAACTCTGATGCTGGGAGGGATTGGGGGCAGGAGAAGAAGGGGACAACCGAGGTTGAGATGGCTGGATGGCATCACGGACTCGATGGATGTGAGTCTGAGTGAACTCCGGGAGTTGGTGATGGACAGGGAGCCTTGGTGTGCTGCAATTCATGAGGTCGCAAAGAGTGAGACACGACTGAGCGACTGAACTGAACTGAACTGATACACACAGGATCTCATTGCTTGTAACCCGCCCATATCCTTACTGTGATAGATTGAAGTGTCCTCGTAAGAAGCAGTTTATCTGGGTACCCATGGACCCTGGGCTTCATGAATGGTCATGGCAACTGTCAAAACATAAGCTTGCTAATAACATCCTATCTGATCACACACAAAGACACATGGCTATATTCACTAGTAAGCGGAGTGCAATAGAAGATAAAAGACCTGAACTCATATATTTAGACCCTGCCTTTAATAAATATCCTAACATCTGGTCTATTGGCTGAGTTCCCCTGGGTATCTTCAAGTGGACCTCACATCTCATTTTCTTTCCCAGAAGCTTATGAGAGTTTGGGAAAAGGAGACTGAAGAAGGTTCTTTCTTCTCTTACTCACATCTGTGTATAACTTTAATTGTTCTCGAATAATAGTGAATGAGCTCACAAGTTAACCTTATTGCTCAAAGCATTGTAGAGTACTAAGATCTGGAGATATTAACTACTCTGGCATGGGATTTGTCTGTGAGTTCAAGTTCAAAAGGAACCCTTGATGGATTGGAAGAGCTCTTAATGGTGAGCAGAAAGAAGCTGCCAACAATGGCGGGGCCACCATCCTGGCTGCCCCTTATCAGCAACTTTCATCCCAGTCCTTTGAATGTCCACCAGGGGCCAGGTGAGACAGAGTCAGGATCTGTGGAATCTCCAGGACTGAGTTTAAAAGGAGGATCAGTTGGCAGGTGGCAGTTGAATTATTGAGCTGTGCTCTCTTATTCATGTCAGCAGCAAGCTATTCTTCTTTGTCTCTGTCTCAGAGACAAACTGCAGGCCCCTGGCCCATCAAAAACAGTGACTTAGAACTACAAAAAACTCTGGGGGAAAGAGAAATAGTGCTTCTTTTTCTTATGGAAGTGATTGTTGATCAAATCACCATGTTTAAATATCAAGGCAAAAAAACACAGATGCAAAAAGCTCTCTGGATCCTTAATCATTCATGGTGCTGTTTCTCCTCAATGCCAACACTAAGTTTCTTCAGGATGTGTAATTTTTTAAGTGTATTTTTTCTTTCTTTTATTTTCCTTTTAAGTCAAAAATCTATTGTAGTGCTTCTCAAAGTTTAATGTACATACCTGGGGATCTTGGTAAAAAGAAGATTCTGATTCAAGATGCCTGGGCTGGGACCTGAAAGATGCATTTCTGGAAAGCTCCCATGTGGTGCTGAGGCTGCTGATCAACCACACATTTGAAGGATCAAGGTTCCAGTGTATTATAACCATGGTTGAGTTGCTGCCATTCTTAGGGTAATATTGTAAGTCAATCATGGAGCAGCAGATTGACTTCACAAATAGTTGCTTTGAGTTGGCATTATAGGTAGAGAAGGTTCCTCTTCTAAAGTAGGAAAGATCTTATTGAGGATAAATGGATGAAATGAGGACATTTCAATTCAAGCCCTTTCTTTTCATTTATCATCTTAGCTCATGAACTTCGAAACTTTTCAATTAAAAATGAATTATAAAAGTAACACCGTCACAGATAAGTTTCAACTGCTACTCGCCTGAACTTTTGTTACTCTCCTCGAAAAACCAATACTGTTATTATACCCCAAGGGCATCTCAGAATTCTTGTTTTGTCAGCCTCACCTTTGCAAGATGGGGCCAAGTATCAGAAGGGTGATTAAGTCAACATTCCAATGAGTTTTGTATAGTTTTGAAATTAGATCCATTTTTATTCGGACAATATAAAGGTTAAACTCTACATTTGAAAAATACAGTTGAATAATGATTACTTATCCCAGCCAGCCATCCTGTAGATGTATTCTAATGTGCTCACTCAGCCTCTTCATTTTGAACAAGTAAGCACAGTTTTCAGAAGCCAAATAATGCATCTGGTTAATTAAATCACTGAGTTAGTCAGATGTGTTTTACCTTTTGTAAGAAAAAATAGGAATGGTGATGGAAAAAACACAGAACTTCTAAGGACTCCTGGTAAATATGGCCCTAATCATTGACAAGAAGTAACCAAAAACCCAAGACCATTTCAATACGTGCCAAATACCAGCATAATGATCCTAAACCAAGATAACTTACAAACCCTACTTTCATAATGTTCCTGATCATCTTTCCTTCCNTCTTATCCACAGGTGAAATTTCAGAGTGTGAAGGACTAAATATCTAGCCAACATGCAGAAAGAAAGGCAAAGAAGGCTTTAGAAAACCAAAACAGGTGCAGGATCTTCATCTAGAAGAAAATCAACTAAAGGTGATTTATGAATTCTGCATTATCAGAATGGCCTTTGCCCATGTAGCACTTTTTCCATCAGGCATGACTCTGCTTTTATACCTTCTCTCCCCACAAATCATACACATTCTTTAAGATCTGAATACTCTGGATCCCTCAAAATATGAAAGTTGCCCCTTCTTCTGAATTCCTACTATTCTTTACTCATAATTCAATTTTAGCACCTAGTACAGCAGATTGTAAAGATGCTTTTATCTGTCTTTTCTCATCTCAATTCCCAACTAGACTAGGTGCATAGCAAAGCTGATACCTGGGACAGGCTGTGTCTTACTGAATTCTGAACATCTGATACAAAATTGACAACAAATATTTGTTGGACAGAAGGTATATGCCTAATAAATTCAATTAGGAAGGCAACAGCCAGGGGCAGTGTATTAGTTTCTTATGATGTCATAACAAATTACCATGAACAAAAAAGTGGCTTACAAATGTCACAAATTTAACATCTTATTGTTCTTGAGGTCAGAAGCCTAAAATGAGTCCACAGGCTTGTCTTCCTTCTGGAAAACTCATTTCCTCAACTTTTCCAGTTTCTAAAAGTTACTGAATTCCTTGGCTCATGGTCCCTTCATTATCATCACAGCCAGCAGCACAGCATCTTCAAATCTCCTTGACATCCTGCTGTGCCCTCAGAAGGACCCTTGTGATTACACTGGGCCCATCTGGAAAAATCAGGATCAGTAAAGGACCTTCACATGGGAGGTTAATTACACTTGCAAAGTATCTTTTGCCACATATGGTAACACCAGAACACAAACATCTTTTAGGGGCTATTAAGCAAGAGAGTGCCAGAAAAACATCTATTTCTGCTTTATTGACTATGCCAAAGCCTTTGACTGTGTGGATCACAGTAAACTGTGGAAAATTCTGAAGAGACGGGAATACCAGACCACCTGACCTGTCTCTTGAGAAACCTATATGCAGGTCAGGAAGCAACAGTCAAAACTGGACATGGAACAACAGACTGGTTCCAGATAGAAAAAGGAGTACATCAAGGCTGTATATTGTCACCCTGCTTATTTGCAGAGTACATCATGAGAAACGCTGGGCTGGAAGAAGCACAAGCTGGAATCAAGATTGCCAGGAGAAATATCAATAACCTCAGATATGCAGATGACACCACCTTTATGGCAGAAAGTGAAGAGGAACTGAAAAGCCTCTTGATGAAAGTGAAAGAGAAGAGTGAAAAAGTTGGCTTAAAGCTCAACATTCAGAAAACAAAGATCATGGCATCTGGTCCCATCACTTTATCGCAAATAGATGGGCANTATTTAACTTCTATGCAGAGTACATCATGAGAAATGCTGGACTGGAAGAAGCACAAGCTGGAATCAAGATTGCCGGGAGAAATATCAATAACCTCAGATATGCAGATGACACCACCCTTATGGCAGAAAGTGAAGAGGAACTCAAAAGCCTCTTGATGAAAGTGAAAGAGAAGAGTGAAAAAGTTGGCTTAAAGCTCAACATTCAGAAAACAAAGATCATGGCATCTGGTCCCATCACTTCATGGGAAATAGATGGGGAAACAATGTCAGACTTTATTTTGGGGGGCTCTAAAATCACTGCAGATGGTAATTGCAGCCATGAAATTAAAAGGCACTTACTCCTTGGAAGAAAAGTTATGACCAACCTATATAGCATATTCAAAAGCAGAGACATTACTTTGCCAACTAAGGTCCGTCTAGTCAAGGCTATGGTTTTTCCAGTGGTCATGTATGAATGTGAGAGTTGGATTGTGAAGAAGGCTGAGTGCTGAAGAATTGATGGTTTTGAACTGTGGTGTTGGAGAAGACTCTTGGGAGTCCCTTGGACTGCAAGGAGATCCAACCAGTCCATTTTGAAGGAGATCAACCCTGGGATTTCTTTGGAAGGAATGATGCTAAACCTGAAACTCCAGTACTTTGGCCACCTCATGCAAAGAGTTGACTCATTGGAAAAAACTCTGATGCTGGGAGGGATTGGGGGCAGAAGAAGAAGGGGACGACCGAGGTTGAGATGGCTGGATGGCATCACGGACTCGATGGATGTGAGTCTGAGTGAACTCCGGGAGTTGGTGATGGACAGGGAGCCTTGGCGTGCTGCAATTCATGAGGTCGCAAAGAGTCAGACACGACTGAGCGACTGAACTGAACTGAACTGATACACACAGGATCTCATTGCTTGTAACCCGCCCATATCCTTACTGTGATAGATTGAAGTGTCCTCGTAAGAAGCAGTTTATCTGGGTACCCATGGACCCTGGGCTTCATGAATGGTCATGGCAACTGTCAAAACATAAGCTTGCTAATAACATCCTATCTGATCACACACAAAGACACATGGCTATATTCACTAGTAAGCGGAGTGCAATAGAAGATAAAAGACCTGAACTCATATATTTAGACCCTGCCTTTAATAAATATCCTAACATCTGGTCTATTGGCTGAGTTCCCCTGGGTATCTTCAAGTGGACCTCACATCTCATTTTCTTTCCCAGAAGCTTATGAGAGTTTGGGAAAAGGAGACTGAAGAAGGTTCTTTCTTCTCTTACTCACATCTGTGTATAACTTTAATTGTTCTCGAATAATAGTGAATGAGCTCACAAGTTAACCTTATTGCTCAAAGCATTGTAGAGTACTAAGATCTGGAGATATTAACTACTCTGGCATGGGATTTGTCTGTGAGTTCAAGTTCAAAAGGAACCCTTGATGGATTGGAAGAGCTCTTAATGGTGAGCAGAAAGAAGCTGCCAACAATGGCGGGGCCACCATCCTGGCTGCCCCTTATCAGCAACTTTCATCCCAGTCCTTTGAATGTCCACCAGGGGCCAGGTGAGACAGAGTCAGGATCTGTGGAATCTCCAGGACTGAGTTTAAAAGGAGGATCAGTTGGCAGGTGGCAGTTGAATTATTGAGCTGTGCTCTCTTATTCATGTCAGCAGCAAGCTATTCTTCTTTGTCTCTGTCTCAGAGACAAACTGCAGGCCCCTGGCCCATCAAAAACAGTGACTTAGAACTACAAAAAACTCTGGGGGAAAGAGAAATAGTGCTTCTTTTTCTTATGGAAGTGATTGTTGATCAAATCACCATGTTTAAATATCAAGGCAAAACAACACAGATGCAAAAAGCTCTCTGGATCCTTAATCATTCATGGTGCTGTTTCTCCTCAATGCCAACACTAAGTTTCTTCAGGATGTGTAATTTTTTAAGTGTATTTTTTCTTTCTTTTATTTTCCTTTTAAGTCAAAAATCTATTGTAGTGCTTCTCAAAGTTTAATGTACATACCTGGGGATCTTGGTAAAAAGAAGATTCTGATTCAAGATGCCTGGGCTGGGACCTGAAAGATGCATTTCTGGAAAGCTCCCATGTGGTGCTGAGGCTGCTGATCAACCACACATTTGAAGGATCAAGGTTCCAGTGTATTATAACCATGGTTGAGTTGCTGCCATTCTTAGGGTAATATTGTAAGTCAATCATGGAGCAGCAGATTGACTTCACAAATAGTTGCTTTGAGTTGGCATTATAGGTAGAGAAGGTTCCTCTTCTAAAGTAGGAAAGATCTTATTGAGGATAAATGGATGAAATGAGGACATTTCAATTCAAGCCCTTTCTTTTCATTTATCATCTTAGCTCATGAACTTCGAAACTTTTCAATTAAAAATGAATTATAAAAGTAACACCGTCACAGATAAGTTTCAACTGCTACTCGCCTGAACTTTTGTTACTCTCCTCGAAAAACCAATACTGTTATTATACCCCAAGGGCATCTCAGAATTCTTGTTTTGTCAGCCTCACCTTTGCAAGATGGGGCCAAGTATCAGAAGGGTGATTAAGTCAACATTCCAATGAGTTTTGTATAGTTTTGAAATTAGATCCATTTTTATTCGGACAATATAAAGGTTAAACTCTACATTTGAAAAATACAGTTGAATAATGATTACTTATCCCAGCCAGCCATCCTGTAGATGTATTCTAATGTGCTCACTCAGCCTCTTCATTTTGAACAAGTAAGCACAGTTTTCAGAAGCCAAATAATGCATCTGGTTAATTAAATCACTGAGTTAGTCAGATGTGTTTTACCTTTTGTAAGAAAAAATAGGAATGGTGATGGAAAAAACACAGAACTTCTAAGGACTCCTGGTAAATATGGCCCTAATCATTGACAAGAAGTAACCAAAAACCCAAGACCATTTCAATACGTGCCAAATACCAGCATAATGATCCTAAACCAAGATAACTTACAAACCCTACTTTCATAATGTTCCTGATCATCTTTCCTTCCCACTATTACAGCATTTTAAGTTGAATCGGAGTGTGTTTCTGCCTCTTTTTCTAGACTATAACCTGTTCTAGATGAGTAAATTAATCCTATTAATCTAGGCACCTCTCTGAGAACTTAGCATGAAATCATATTAGTAGCTTAGTTCAGTTCAGTCGCTCAGTTGTGTCTGACTCTTTGCTACTGCATGCCTGAAGCAGGCCAGTCTTCTCTGTCCATCACCAACTCCCAGAGCCTGCTCAAACCTATGTCCATTGAGGTGGTGATGCCATCCAACCATTGCCTCCTCTGTCATCCCCTTCTCCTCCAGCTTTCTATCTTTCCCAGCATCAGGGTCTTTTCCAATGAGTCAGTTCTTTGCATCAGGTGGCCAAAGTATTGGAGTTTCAGCTTCAGCGTTAGTCCTTCCAATGAATATTCAGGACTGATTTCCTTTAGGATGGACTGATTGGATCTCCTTGCAGTCCAAGGGACTCTCAAGAATCTTCCCCACCACCACAGTTCAAAAGCATCTATTTTGGGTGCTCAGCTTTCTTTAAAGTCCAACTCTCATATGCATACCTGACTACTGGAAAAAATATAGCCTTGACTAGACAGACCTTTGATGGCAAAGTAATGTCTCTGCTTTTTTAAATGCTGTATAGTTTGGCCATAACTTTTCTTCCAAGGAATAAGCATCTTTTAAATTCATGGCTGCAATCACCATCTGCAGTGATTTTGGAGCCCCCAAAAATAAAGTCTCTCACTGATTCCACTGTTTCCCCATCTATTTGCCATGAAGTGATGGGACTGGATGCCATGATCTTAGTTTTCTGAATGTTGAGTTTTAAGCCAACCTTTTCACTCTCCTCTTTCACTTTCATCAAAAGGCTCTTTAATTCTTCTTCACTTTCTGCCATAAGGCTAGTGTCATCTGCATATCTGAGGTTATTGATATTTCTCCCAGCAATCTTGATTCTAGCTTGTGCTACATCCAGCCCAGTATTTCTCATGATGTACTCTGCATATAAGTTAAATAAGCAGGGTGACAATATACAGTCTGATGTACTCCTTTCCCTATTTGGAACCAGTCTGTGGTCCCATGTCCAGTCCAGACTCTTGCTCTTGACCTGCATATAGGTTTCTCATGAGGCAGGTCAGGTGGTCTGGCATTCCCATCTCTTTAAGAATTATCCACAGTTTGTTATGATCCACACAGTCAAAGGCTTTGCCATAGTCAATAAAGCAGAAGTAGATATTTTTCTGGAACTCTCTCGCTTTTTCGATGATCCAATAGATGCTGGCAATTTGATCTCTGCTTCCTCTGCCTTTTATAAAATCAGCTTGAACATCTGGAGTTTCACGCTTCACATACTGCTGAAGCCCAGTTTGGAGAATTTTGAGCTTTACTTTGCTAGCGTGTGAGATGAGTGCAATTGTGCACTAGTTTGAGCATTCTTTGGCATTACCTTTCTTTGGGATTGGAATGAAAATTGCCCTTTTCCAGTCCTGTGGCCACTGCTGAGTTTTCCAAATTTGCTGACATCCTGAGTGCAGTACTTTCACAGCATCATCTTTTAGGATTTGAAATAGCTCAAGTGGAATTCCATTACCTCCCCTAGCTTGTTCGTAGGTGTCTAACTCTTTGCAACCCCATGGACTGTAGCCCTTCAGGCTCATCTGTCCATGGGTGATTCTTCAGGCAAGAATTCTGGAGTGGGTTGCCATGCCCTTCTCCCTGGGATCTTCCCAACCCAGGAATTGAATCAGGGTCTCCTGCATTGCAGACAGATTCAACAGAAAGAAAGGACCCCATAAATGCTTATTGAATTGAAGTGTACCCCAAAAGATACTTTTAACATAATTTTTCTTATTTATGTAAGGAGAAATGAATTTGAGTTAAACTAAATATAAAACAAAGTGTATCTGAAACAGTATTTTTTACATAAAATTCTATTTCATCGCTACTTTGGAAAGATCTTGGGAAAACTGTGGTCATGACAAAAAACACTTCCCAACCTGACCTGAAGGGACTGAACACTATTTAAAAAAGGACAATGGAGTTAAAGGATGAGAATTTTCCTAACAAAGGAAGGCAGTAGTAAGACTTTGAATTTTGGGGAGGTTTGAGTACTTAAAGCTAGGCCAATGGAATTAAATGAAATTGAATCGACAAGACAATAACTCCTATGTATCTAGTTAAAAGGTATGGTGGCTTTGCCTTTTATTTTCATTGGCATCTCTATTAGAATGGCAAATATATAGTGAGAAAATGTATAAGCACTTTTGACTGTTTTCCTTGTTATTCTCCAATTAGTGATCCACGCAGTAGACTCTCTTTTTATAAATGTGAGCTCTGTTTAAAAATCAAAATTTGTTCAAACACAAAAATTGTATGATGAGCACCGGTTTACAAAAGTAAGACACAGTGTATGAATGTGTGCTAAATTGCTTCAGTCATACCTGACTCTTTGCAACCCTTTGGACTGTAGCCCAACAGGTTCCTTTGTCCATGGGATTCTCCAGGCAAGAGTACTGGAGTGGGTAGCCAGGCCCTCCTCTCAGGGATCTTCCCAACCCAGGAATCGAACCTGCATCTCTTATGTCCCTTGCATCGGCAGGCAGTATGGTATATTAATTTGTTTTAATTAAAAAGTGACAATCACATGAGGGTATGTCAAACATATATATTTGTGTAAGTCCTTCCCTTCTCTCCTTGTTTGTTCTCCTACCACAAGACCGCTCAATGAGACATTTGGTGAATTTGGGAACCTTTACAGTGGAACCTTCCTAGGAGTCCCATTGTGGAAACATAAACTGTAACGACATGGAAGAAAGATTTACGTAAAAGTGATAATAAACTGAGAAGCACCAAATGTTATCAATTAACTTTATTTTCTTGAACTTTTAAAGAATGCAGTGTGCTTTTTGTGTTTGCATTTGTAGAACACTGCTGGGAAAGGGGGCCAATGTTACATTTTCTGTTGGTAGATTCATTGCAGTTTATCAACACACACATATACAGAGAGGATCCAACAGTTTAAGTAATATGCTCCTTACATGTTTATGCTGGATCCAAACTTTGTTCTTCATGTTTCTGGGGTCTATATTTGTTCAGTCTCAGGCTTTATTGATTCCCTTTCCTAATTCTGTTGATGGTTTAATGATGGATTAATCTGCTTTATGCATATAATTTCTCTAATTCACTAATAAAATGAAGCACTTTCTTTAACACGGTTTTTCAAAACTATAACATAATTTGTCTTTTCCTCATACTTTTGACATTGTTGGAGTGTTTGATATGGATAGAAAAATAAAGTGGCATGAATTATTTCAAATGTCCTAAAAAGTTAAAACAAGCAAGCCTTTAATAATCCACAAGTCAGATATCATAAGGAAACTTACTTCTTTGTAAAGGTATGACCTCAGAGCCATAAACCCTTACCTTCCAAGGGTGTAAAACAAATTATAAAAAGACTAAGCCTAAATTCTCAAGGTGTTAAAACAAGTTTATATCCTAAGAATTGATTTTATTTCTGCATCAAGTCATTAATGTAGCCTTGTTTTACCTACTGACATGGTTCCTTAGTATACTACTTAATGACATCATCATTAACTTGGTTTTCATTTAATCTTTTCAGTGTGTTAGTTTGTATAGCACAGAAGTTATATTTAGAAACTGGTTAGTGTCATTATCCACGGATATTCTTTTCTGGACAAATCTCAAGGTAAATTTCTCTTCCTAATGTGAAAATTGCATTCCTCTTTTTACATTACTTTTTCCCTCTCTGTCTGGAGAGAAGAAACAGCTATCATTTCTACAGGTGTGTAATATTGAAGTCTATGAAACATGCCTTATAAATAAATTCATTGAAAACTCTTTGAGAAGCAGTAAAGCTTTGCTCTGATTCTTGAGTCTAAACCAAGAATCTGAGTGATTTACAAACTGACCTCAGTTGAAAGCCACTGCAGTTTTGTTGGTTCGCTCTTTCAATAATTTTGTAAAGCTCATATTCATATTCAGAGTTGGATAACAAAGCTGTTAAGCTCCTTACATTTCTATTTCTCTAGCAGTTATACTGAATAACTTATTTAAGTCACTGCCATATTTATTGCACCACTGAAAACCTGGCATTTGTAAATATTTCTTATTTTTATGGGGTGATTATAGGGTGCTATGCCTTACACAAAATTCTCTTACAAGATTTTTCTATTCGTTGGCTAATACGTAAAGTATTTGGCATCCTCATTTTTTTCAAAATTTAAAAGATCAAAATTAAATTAAATTTTAAAAGGAACATAATGATATTCCCAAACCAGTATGATATGAAAAATGAAAGTTGCTGTGCTCTTTTAATACTAAAGTTGACTAAATTCTCTTAAAACTGTCAGGATCTTTAGTCCCTCTTGACTGAGACTACAAATCCAGCAAACAGTTCAAATTTACCCAAGTTAAAATTTAGTCAAATTGTAAAGGATTATATCCTATCTACTGCAAAATGCTGCCTGGAATTTCAATAACTACAGACACAACCTACACCTTGACCTCATTTCAAAGACAAAATTTCTAAAAGGATGATCTTCAAACTGAAAGAAGGGTCCTAAATAACTAGCATTAATAAAATCTTTAGCAATTTAAGATACTCTGTGCTATAGACCAAGCACAAAATCAGGCCAGAATGCATTTATAACATGTTGCATTTATCTTTAAAAAATGTTTTTCTGGGTAATTATTTTTTAACACCTTTTCTTTTCTGAGACAATAGTCATAAAATATTATTTCCCTGTTGCCTTTATATTTCACAGTTTTCTACTCATTTTTGTTTTTTCCAGTGACATTATTGTGTATGTGCTATAGTTATTTATTTTTATATGAATAATTTTTTTTTAATTTTGATATTTAACTACACATCTTGCATATGTGTATATGCTGTACACGGGTTCAGGCTCAATGCAAAGAAAACTACCAAGTCTGGATTTGAAAGTGAAATCAAAGAGGGTTAAATGAAAAATACAAACAGGAAGGAAATGATGTACATGAAGCAAAACAACTGTAAAGAGATTTCATTTTTTAATAAATTAACCACAAAACTCTTTATGTTTACCTTCCCCTCATCCTCAACTGCCCTGTTATCTGCCTTCCTTGAAGATGTGATACATATCTCAAGTCTTTTAATTTTTAATATGACTTCCTCATGGTGAATGATAATAATTAAAAAGAAAATATTCATGATAAATTAAGTCAGTGTATCACCCAAGTTATTATATCAATCAGTGTTCCACAGGTAAACAGCCCACATAAATGGGGCAACTGAAGAAGAGTTTCTTAGTGAAGGAACCATTTATAAAGTGTTGACTAGTTTCAATGACACCAAAAAGGAAGATGAAACTAACACCAGGGAGCAACACCACATAGTGAGGCCTAAAGAGTGAAGAGAAAGGCAGAACAGCTACTAAGATCTGGAGAGAACTTTCTGGACAAGGGACACCTGGCACCAAAACCTTGGCCCTGGATAGAGGAATACAAGCATGGTCAGTCAGACCCAGAGCCAGGAAGGGAAAACGCTAAGAAAATAGGCACTGTTCTTATTCTCTGAAGTTTGTGCAATGCTTGTTGAGAGCCACAGCTGACCAGAAGCCAGACAGCAGGGGCACCCAATGAGGCAAGTCCACAGATACCCATTTCCTAAGATCCAGAGCCAAGCAGAGTCTGATAAATAAGCCCAGGGATGTAATGTAAAGCTTCATGTCTATAGTAGATAATGCTATCTCATATATTTGAAAGTTATTAGTAGGTCTTAAACATCCTCCTCCTGAGGGGGAGTAATTATAACTGTGTGGCAATGGGTATTAATTAGCCTTATTGTGATGATCATTTTACAATATACACAAATATTGAATCACTATGTTGTTCACCTGAGACAAATATAAGATTATATGTCAATTATATCACAATTAAAAAAAATAGTTCTTATCTAACATAGGCAAATCTATATATAGAGAAAGCAGATTAATAGTTACCAGAGGCTGGTAGTGGAGGGGCAATGGGCTGTGACTGCCTAGTAGTGTTTTCTTTTGAGATAATACTAAAGAACAGAGGTGCTGTGCTCCATCTTGTCTGACTCTTTGCCACACCGTAGACTGTAGTCTGACAGCCTCTTCTATTCAGGGGATTTTTCAGGCAAGAATACTGGAGCAGGTTGCCATTTCCTCCTCCAGGGCATCTTCCTGACTCAGGGATCAAACTCACATCTCCTGTGTCTCCTGCATTAGCAAATGTGTTCTTTACCTGCTGAGCCTTTGGGGGAAGCCCATCATTCCTATAGAACAACTTACAAAAAAGAAAGAAAGAATCCGTCCACCTCAAATATAAGACGATTTTATTTTGTATTTACCTTGAAAATTAGGAATTTTTGCTTTAAGTGGATCAAATTGATCTGATTAATAACTGCTACTTGAATTGACACAAATCCAAGAACAATCCCATTGACCTGGATAAAAACATTTGCAAATTTGTGCACTCTACAAAAAGCTCATGTGCACATTTCAAGCTTAGAGATTTTGCTTTAAAAAAACAACTCTTCTTCATAATCTAGTCCTTTTCTACTGATTTTCCTTGATGGTAAACCAATTACATCACTGAAGTGTCTTTTTCCTTAGAGTTCAGTAGCTGTTTATAGCATGGGAATAGAGAAATTAAACATATTTGAGAGCTAAGCTCCAATTTACATGAACTCAATTGTGGTTAAAGCAACTAAATAAAAATACTGAAGTATAAGACTTTTTATGGCTCACATGAGGAAATGATTCCAAACCACTGTTTTCTCTAACAAGAAACTCCTTCAGTGTATTTTGGAAACAATTCTATAAATGTCAGTATGTTTTATGCTAATTCTTCATATACAATGCATTAATTTTATAGGGATTTAAATCATCAGGTTTTATTATTCCTTTTACATTGTGTATTTCTTTGAGAAGAAACATGACTCCTTGATTTATCTTGTACAATACTTCAATTGTTGAATGGTATAGGGCTTTGAATAAAGTGGTCAGGTACCGAAGATCGAGTTCACTGATAACTTGTGTACAGGTGTCAAAACGTAGACCTTCATCCGAGTGTGATTGCCGTCACTAGATGAATGATTTCCTTTAAATGGGGAGACTGTTCTTAGTGGCTTTAAGTTCCCTTCCAGATCTGACATTCTATTTTCCACTTACAACTTTGCATTTTTGATGCATACAAACTTACATACACAGTCTCATTGGATACTGAATCCTTAAGATATTCCTCTAGGCCAGGAGGAGCGTCTTCAGGATTTTCCTTAAGATTTTCACTGTTTTGCAAATGAGGAAACCAAGATTTACGAGATTTTCACAAGACCTAGAGTGGACTTCTTACAACTTTGCATTTTTGATGCATACAAACTTACATACACAGTCTCATTGGATACTGAATCCTTAAGATATTCCTCTAGGCCAGGAGGAGCGTTTTCAGGATTTTCCTTAAGATTTTCACTGTTTTGCAAATGAGGAAACCAAGATTTATGAGATTTTCACAAGACCTAGAGTGGACTCAAATTTCTTTCTTCTAATTCTACAACTACCACACCATCAAATCCAGAATTGTATCCTATAGATGGATAAACACTTTTTACCTGTATTCCAGGGAAGATAAACCTGTAATATCTAAAAATTTCCTTTTAAGCTTTAACCTCTGGGCCAAAAAGTAGTTTAGCATATTGGACTAAATTAAAGAAGACTAATAAACATAGGCAATGGCAACCCACTCCAGTACTCTTGCCTGGAAAATCCCATGGACGGAGGAGCCTGGTAGGCTGCAGTCCATGGGGTAGCACAGAGTCGGACACGACTGAAGTGACTTAGCAATAAACATAGATTTCATTTTGCAGGTTAGGGGCAGAGGCTCAGTCAGCAAAGTGCAGTAATGAGCCTGGAGCAATGGCTGGGAGCTATCACAGGCAGGATGGAAACCCAGGTCACCTCTCTTGCCTGGATCTTTGTGCTATATCCCATATCACCTCTACTCTTCTCATTTATTTATTTATTTATTTTACTTTATTTTACTTTACGGTACTGTATTGGTTTTGGCTTACATTGACATGAATCCGTCACGGGTGTACATGAACTCCCAAACATGAACCCCTCTCCCACCTACCACCCCACATCATCCCTCTGGATCATCCCCATGCACCAGTCCCAAGCATCTTGCATCCTGCATTGAACATAGACTGGGGATTTGTTTCTTACATGGTAGTATACATATTTCAACGCCATTCTCTCAAATCATCCCACCCTCCCCCTCTCCCTCTTCCTCAGAGTCCAAAAGTCCACTCTACACATCTGTGTCTCTTTTGCTGTCCTACATACAGGGTCCTCATTATCATCTTTCTAAATTCCATATATATGTGTTAGAACACTGTATTGGTGTTTTTCTTTCTGGCTTACTTCACTCTGTATAAT
>SJYX01001845.1:48655-70938 GCA_006410675.1 Oreotragus oreotragus | reverse complement strand
GCAGCACTGTTTATAATAGCCAGGACATGGAAACAACCTAGATGTCCATCAGCGGATGAATGGATAAGAAAGCTGTGGTATATATACACAATGGAGTATTACTCAGCCATTAAAAAGAATACATTTGAATCAGTTCTAATAAGATGGATGAAACTGGAACCAATTATACAGAGTGAAGTAAGCCAGAAAGAAAAACACCAATACAGTATACTAACACATATATATGGAATTTAGAAAGATGGTAATGAGGACCCTGTATGCAAGACAGCAAAAGAGATACAGATGTGTAGAGCGGACTTATGGACTCTGAGGGAGAAGGAGAGGGAGAGGGAGAGGGTGGGATGATTTGGGAGAATAGCATTGAAATTTGTATACTATCATGTAAGAAATGAATTGCCAGTCTATGTTCAATGCAGGATGCAGGACGCTTGGGGCTGGTGTATGGGGATGATCTGGAGGGATGATGTGGGGTGGGAGGTGGGAGGGGGGTTCATGTTTGGGAGTTCGTGTAAAAAAATAAATAAATACAAAAAAACAAAACAAAACAAAACAAATGTTTGGAAGATGAAGGAACTTTAAGCACCTTTCTGAAAAGCTCTAGACCTCAGTATGTTAGTTCGACAAACAGAGATAAAAATACCTACTTATGTGTGTTCATTGAGTATTTTGAGATGAAAACCTTAGAGCAACTAACATAGGGCTCAAAACATGATGGCACAAAATTGTGCAGAACTTAGATTGAATTTTATTATAATCACATATCACCTTGCATTATATGTGATTTATTTCCCATTTTTCTAAATATGAGAGCAGAGGCCATGTTCTCATATATATTTTCGGTATATAACACAATAAATATAATAAACAGTACTAAGCAGTTAAAGAGATGAGTATATTTATTGATGTGTTTATGTAAAGGATTCTCTTCATGTGATATTATTAAGGACAAAACAGTGGAAATAATTTTAAACTATAGTAAAATCTTAAACTTATGAAAAAACTCTAATATAAATGTTTACTTCAAATGGAGAAGCTTTTTTGCATCTCTACATCTTTATGTTATTTATTTTTATTGAACTGTAGTTGATTTATAATGTTTTGTTAGTTTTAAGTGTACAGCAAAGTGATTCAGTTACACATACATATAGATGTATATATATTTAGATTCTTCTCCTTTATAGGTTATTATAAGATACTGATATAGTTTTCTGTGCTATATAGTGAGTCCTTGCTGTTTATCTATTATATATTTATGTATCTCTACCATCTTAATTAGATTTTTAGCTTTGGATAGTGATAGTTATTGATCCAATTAACTCTAAGTAGAGGATAGGAGAGATGTATTTAACTGTTACTTCCGAGGACCCATTTTCATGAACAGGAGCCTTACTGTTGTAATAGACTGCAGCGCCAGTCCAGTTTCTCTCCTTATCCCCAGAGCCATACCCTGTGCCAAACAACTTTGGACTGCCACATTTACACCAGGGTCAACCACATCTATGACTTGCTTTGGCTAATGAGATTTTTTTTTTAAATTCTCCTCCCCCCCCTTTTTTTTTCACTTTATATTTTATATTGGAGCATAGTTGATAAACATTGTTTTGTTAGTTTCAAGTATGCAATGAAATGGTTCATATACAGATATCTATTATTTTTCAAATTCATTTAGGTTGTTATAGAACATTGGGCAGAGTTCCATGTGCTATACAGTAAGTCCTTGTTGGTTATCCATTTTAAATAGAGCAGTGGGCAGGCACATGGCTAATAGGACTTTAGCAGATGGGATCCCAGCAAATTCGTGAAATGGGCTTGCATTCAGATTTGCTCTCTTGTGTCTCTGCCATCGCCGTGAAGACAGGTGAGGGCCAGATAGCAGGAGGACAAGAGTAATGTGGAGTCGATTAGTCCCAGATGCCTGAGCTGATAGCTAACTGACAATCTCAGACTGTAACGAATCTGCTGGCAATGCGGGAGGTTCGATCCCTGACAACCAAATATCTAAGGAAGCCCAGCTAGATTAGCATAGACACCAGCCAATCTTCAGCTTTCCCAAACCTGTGAACACAAATTGATCATGTATGCCATGCATGTTTAGTGGCTTTTAAAATAACAAGGCATTCTTATGGATACAGGTAACTGTGATAGCTCTCTTTAGAAATTGTTTTTAAAAGGTGATGTGTAATTTGTTAAGTAATCTGTTATATGCATGCTTTTTTTATTTTTACAAAAGCTTGTAAAATAAGTATAATAATGCCAGATTTTAATTTATAGTTGTTTTACTAGAGGTAGAGAAGGATGACTCCTGGGAGGACCATCCATCTGATGTGCAAGGTTAATTATATCCACCTGGAACAGGGCAAGATCCTCCCCAGTGCCCAGATAATCCCATGGTAGTAAGATGAGCCTTTGTGTAAGAGCTAAATAAATATTTTCAAAGAATTAAGTCACATACAGTTAAGCTTATGGACATGAAATTTTGAACAGATATTGAGGCATTTTTCTTTCAGCCGACTTTTGTAGGTTTAAGTCTCCTTGTCTAAAAATAGAAACATATCAATCCATTAACATGCACATTCTCTCATTACTTTAAATCCCTCCATTCCCCACAAACTCCAAGTCTTGACCACTGGCCTGAATGCCAGACAAATATATTCTACTGCCTGTTAGACATTTCCAACTAAAGGTCAGTCGGGCACCTCCTACTTAACATATCCAAATAGAAATCCACTATTTTTCACTGAAAACTGAAGCTTGGATTTCCTGTCTCTGTGAATGACTCCACCCATCATGAAGCCAAGACTTGAGAGTCATTCTTCATCCTTTCTCTTCCTGTAGCTTGCCTCTCCCAAATCTTATAATGACTAAAGTGGTCCACACATTCCCAAAAACTATTCATCACCATTCTCCTGGCCCGCAGGAACCCTGCTATTTGTATTTTAGTAATCCATATTGATCACTAAAATATCAAAGTCATTCATTTTCCATGATAATCTGGCTGGGGTTATAACACAGTCTCAGAGTAGAAAAATGTGGAGCTCTATATTTCAACAATAATGGCAAACCTGTTGCTTATTTTTATGTTCCTGCATCCATGTAGGGTTGAGATGGGCATCCAGAGAACCCCAAGAAAGAAGGACTTCCCATCTTCTCTAACAACTAATCAATTCTTTTGAAAATCATATTTTTCAATGCAAGGGTTAAGGGGATGAAAGAGGGTTTAAAAGTTAAAACATACCAGCAGTTATCTGGCACGAGACTCTAGAAGAAATTGTTAATGCCTAAATGTTCCATGCTTTTCAATGGCCTGGTGCCTGAACTTAAACAGAACTTCAATAAAAGTCATACAGAAAAAATAAATGGAATGGAATCTAAGGAGCTCAGCAATTATGTTAGAAATGTTTATCTAAGGAAAAAAACTAACATCAATTTTTAAATCCTTTTTTATTATAAAATATAAAGGACTGAAAGTTTATCTCTAGATTGTGCACTGGGCAAATGAAATTCATATGTGTTGAATATACATTGATTTTTTCAAATAATGAATCTGCCATGTGGGCTTATTCAGTTCTGCTCTTGCTGTGAAATCCTGAGTGCACAGACTGTGTAGCCTTGGAGAACCCAGGAAGCTGAGCATATGATGGTCTTGACAATGATATGTCTTTTTACAAATAGGTGCCTGTCTGCACATGTGAAAAATGTGAAGAAGCAACTAATATAACTAAAATACTTAGTATAACAGATTCACTCTGGGTTTACAGTGAGCATCAAGCACTCAAATAGAACATCCTGATCTATTATAACTAGTGTGTGTGTGTGTGTGAGGGGTGTGTGTGTGTGTGTGTGTTGAGAGGTTGCATAATGAAAGACAATATACCCTTTATTGAGATATAGGAAGAGGAATCAATTTTAATCTTCATGTTAATAAAAAAGATGAAGTTTCTACACATTCAATGCTGTGACTCCCTCATCAACAAAACACAGAGGATTACAATAGAAATAGTCAAAACCTTGCAGGGGCAAAACAACAATAAAAGGAACTCATCCCAATCATAAATGATCTGAAGCAATGAGCATTTGTGCAGCGGATATTACAAAAAGCAAGCTGTAGACTCTGTATCTAAAGCACAATGAGCATTCATAAAAGTAAAGTCTGATCATCTTCTTAATGTAATATTGGGCCACATAAAAAGATGTGACCTTCAAGAAGACTTTCAGCAAGTTGGATAATACTGGAGAGGGAAACCAAAGTAGAGCTGAGAAAAGAAATCTCTTTGTTGTTGTTCAGCTGCTTAGTTGTTTCCAACTCTTTCCACGGACTGCAGTCTTTCCACGGACTGCAAAACTCCAGGCTTCTCTGTCCTTCACCATCTCTCAGAGCTTGCTCAAATTATGTCCACCGAGTTGGTGATGCCATCCAATCATCTCATCCTCTGTCATCCTCTTCTCCTCCTGCCTTCTATCTTTTCCAGCGTCAGGGTCCAATGAGTCAGTTATTCACATCAGGTGGCAAAAGCATTGGATCTTCAGTTTCAGCATCAGGCCTTCAAATGAATTTTCAGGGTTACTTTTCTTTAGGATTGATTAGTTTGACTTCCTTGCAGTCCCAGGGACTCTCAAGAGTCTTCTTCAACACCACAGTCCAAAGCCATCAATTCTTCCGTGCTCTGCCCTCTTTATGGTCCAACTTTCACATCTATACATGTCTGCTGAAAACACCATTAGTCAGTTCAGTCTCTCAGTCGTGTCTGACTCTTTGCGACCCCATGAAATGCAGCACTCCAGGCCTCCCTGTCCATCACCAACTCCTGGAGTTCACGAAAACACCATAGCTTTGTCTAAATGGACCTTTGTTGCAAAGTAACATCTCTGCTTTTTAATATGTTGTCTACGTTTGTCATAGTTTTTCTTCCAAAGAGCAAGTGTCCTTTAATTTGATGGTTTCAGTCACCAGCTGCAGTGATTTTGGAGCCCAAGAATATAAAGTCTCACTGTTTCCTTTGTTTCCACATCTATTTGCTATGAAATGATGGGACCAGATGCCATGACCTTCATTTTTTGAATGTTGAGTTTCATCCCAGCTTTTTCGCTCTCCTTTTTCACCTTCATCAAGAATCACCTTAGTTCCTCTTTGTGTTCTGCCATAAAGGTGATATTATCTGCATATCTAAGGTTATTGATATTTCTCCTGGCAATCTTGATTCCAGCTTGTGCTTCAACCAGCCAGGCATTTCACACGATGTATTCTGCATATAAGCTAAATAAGCAGGGTGACAATATACAGCTTTGATGTACTCCTTTAGCAGTTTGGAACCAGTTTGTTATTCCAAGTCTAGTTCTAATTTTTGCTTCTTGACTTGCATACAGGTTTCTCAGGAGGCAGGTAAGGGGGTCTGATATTCCTATCTCTTTAAGAATTTCCAGACTTGTTGTGATTCACAGTCAAAGGCTGTAATGTAGTCAATGAAGCAGAAGTAGATGTTTTTCTGGAATTCTCTTGCTTTATCTATGATCCAACAGATGTTGGCAATTTGACCTCTGGTTCTTCTGCCCTTTCTAGATCCGGCTTGTACATCTCGAAGTTCTTGGTTCATGTACTGTTGAAGCCTGGCTTGGAGAATTTGAGCACTATTTTGCTACCGTGTGAGATGAGTACAGTTATGTCATAATTTGAACATTCTATGGCATTGCCTTTCTTTGGGATGGTAATGAAAGCTGACCATTTCCAGCCCTGTGGCCGCTGATGAGTTTTCAAAATTTGCCGGCATACTGAGTGCAGCACTTTCACAGCGTCATCTTTTAGGATTTGGAATAGCTCAACTGGAATTCCATCACCTCCACTAGCCTTGTTTGTAGTGATGCTTCCTAAGGCCCCCGTGACTTCACACTCCAGGAGATCTGGCTCTAGGTGAGCGATTATATCATCATGGTTATCCAGGTCATTAAGGTCTTTTTTATATAGCTCTTCTGTGTATCTTTGCCACCTCTTACTATCTTCTACTTCTGTTAAGTCTATATCATTTCTGTCCTTTATTGTGTCTATCTTTGCATGAAATGGTCCCTTGGTATCTCTAATTTTCTTGAAGAGATCTCTAGGCTTTCCCATTCTACTGCTTTTCTCTCTTTCCTTGCATTGTTCACTTAGGAAGCCTTCCTTATCTCTCCTTGCTATTCTTTGGAACTCTGCATTCACACTTATATATCTTTCCTTTTCTCCTTTGCCTTTTGCTTTTCTTCTTTTCTCAGCTATTTCTCAACCATTTTGCCTTTTTGCATTTCTTCTTTTTGGGGATGATTTTGAATCAGTTCAGTTCAGTTCAGTCGCTCAGTCATGTCTGACTCTGTGGCCCCCTGAATTGCAGCATGCCAGGCCTCCCTGTTCATCACCATCTCTCGGAGTTCACTCAGACTCACGTCCATCGAGCCCGTGATGCCATCCAGCCATCTCATCCTCTGTTGTCCCCTTCACCTCCTGCCCCTAATCCCTCCCAGCATCAGAGTCTTTTCCAATGAGTCAACTCTTTGCATGAGGTGGCCAAAGTACTGGAGTTTGAGCCTTAGCATCATTCCTTCCAAAGAAATCCCAGGGCTGATCTCCTTCAGAATGGACTGGTTGGATCTCCTTGCAGTCCAAGGGACTCTCAAGAGTCTTCTCCAACAGTTCAAAAGCATCAGTTCTTCGGTGCTCAGCTTTCTTCACAGTCCAACTTTCACATCCATACATGACCACAGGAAAAACCATAGCCTTGTCTAGTGGTTCATGTACTGTTGAAGCCTGGCTTGGAGAATTTGAGCACTATTTTGCTACCGTGTGAGATGAGTACAGTTATGTCATAATTTGAACATTCTATGGCATTGCCTTTCTTTGGGATGGTAATGAAAGCTGACCATTTCCAGCCCTGTGGCCGCTGATGAGTTTTCAAAATTTGCCGGCATACTGAGTGCAGCACTTTCACAGCGTCATCTTTTAGGATTTGGAATAGCTCAACTGGAATTCCATCACCTCCACTAGCCTTGTTTGTAGTGATGCTTCCTAAGGCCCCCGTGACTTCACACTCCAGGAGATCTGGCTCTAGGTGAGCGATTATATCATCATGGTTATCCAGGTCATTAAGGTCTTTTTTATATAGCTCTTCTGTGTATCTTTGCCACCTCTTACTATCTTCTACTTCTGTTAAGTCTATATCATTTCTGTCCTTTATTGTGTCTATCTTTGCATGAAATGGTCCCTTGGTATCTCTAATTTTCTTGAAGAGATCTCTAGGCTTTCCCATTCTACTGCTTTTCTCTCTTTCCTTGCATTGTTCACTTAGGAAGCCTTCCTTATCTCTCCTTGCTATTCTTTGGAACTCTGCATTCACACTTATATATCTTTCCTTTTCTCCTTTGCCTTTTGCTTTTCTTCTTTTCTCAGCTATTTCTCAACCATTTTGCCTTTTTGCATTTCTTCTTTTTGGGGATGATTTTGAATCAGTTCAGTTCAGTTCAGTCGCTCAGTCATGTCTGACTCTGTGGCCCCCTGAATTGCAGCATGCCAGGCCTCCCTGTTCATCACCATCTCTCGGAGTTCACTCAGACTCACGTCCATCGAGCCCGTGATGCCATCCAGCCATCTCATCCTCTGTTGTCCCCTTCACCTCCTGCCCCCAATCCCTCCCAGCATCAGAGTCTTTTCCAATGAGTCAACTCTTTGCATGAGGTGGCCAAAGTACTGGAGTTTGAGCCTTAGCATCATTCCTTCCAAAGAAATCCCAGGGCTGATCTCCTTCAGAATGGACTGGTTGGATCTCCTTGCAGTCCAAGGGACTCTCAAGAGTCTTCTCCAACAGTTCAAAAGCATCAGTTCTTCGGTGCTCAGCTTTCTTCACAGTCCAACTTTCACATCCATACATGACCACAGGAAAAACCATATCCTTGACTAGACGGACCTTAGTTGGCAAAGTAATGTCTCTGCTTTTGAATATACTGTCTAGGTTGGTCATAACTTTTCTTCCAAGGAGTAAGTGTCTTCTAATTTCATGGCTGCAGTGATTTTGGAGCCCCAAAAAATAAAGTCTACATCCTCCTATACAATGTTTGAATCTCTTTCCATAGTTCTTTTGGCACTCTGTCTATCAGATCTAGTCCCTTGAATCTATTTGTCACTTCCACTGTTTAATCATAAGGAATTTGACTTAGGTCATACCTGAATGGCCTAGTGATCTTCCCTACTTGATTCAGTTTATGTCTGAATTTGGCAGAAGGAGTTCATGATCTGAGCTACAGTCAGCTCCTAGTCTTGTTTTTGCTGACCATATAGATTTCTCCGTCTTCACATGCAAAAAGTATAATCAATCTGATTTCGGTATTAACTATCTGGTGATGTCCATGTGTAGAGTCATCTGTTGTGTTGGTGGAAGAGGGTGTTTGCTATGACCAGTGCATTCTCTTGGCAAAACTCTGTTAGCTTTTGCCCTGCTTCATTTTGTACTCCAAGGCCAAACTTGCCTGTTACTCCAGGTATCTCTTGACTTCCTACTATTGCTTTCCAGTCCCCTATGATGAAAAGGATCCTCCCCAAAGTTGTGAGGCTTAAATATTAATGTTGAATGTGAAAAAAAGAACTTAGTATAGTGATGTATGTATGGTAAGTACTCAGTTAATGGTAAATATTAAATGCATAGCTTTTATTCCATCATGGGAATTCATTGATTCCCTATAGACCCTTTGAGTGCTTAATAAAATCTTGAGATTAGATGAGTTATTTCTTTATGTCAGCCAAGTGTATATTTAACTGCAACACTTCCACCAAAATTTAGTAGCTTGAAACAATAATATTTATTAGATTATATTAATAGCTTTTGTAGATAAGGAATCTGAACACAGTCTAATTGGGCCCTGACTTAGGTGTCTCACCAAGCTATAATAAAGGTGTTGATTCAGGATGCTCTAACAAGGTATCATAGACTGGTAGATTTATAAACAGTAAGAAATTATTTCCTAAAGTTATGGAGGCTGGAAGCCCAAATCAGGTGCCAGCATGGTAGGGTTCTGGGGAGTCAGTGACTGACTTATGTACCCACACAGGACAGAAAATGCAAGAGAGTTCTTTGGGGTCTCTACTTATAAAATGGCATGAATCCATTTCTGAGAGCTGAAGCCTTACAATCTAATTACCTCCTAAAGGCCTACCTCCTAATCCCATCTCATAGGGAATTTGGAGGTCAAGGTTTGAACTTAGGGAGGACACAAACATTCAGCAATAAAGATACTTACTTAGCAGGGCTGCTGACAGGATTAAATGAGATGATGAAGGAAAGGTCTTAGCACAGTCACCACATTCAACACATGGCATCTGCTATCATCAATGTCTTCATTTTCATCTTTAGAGAGAAGTGCCTCCTCCTGCTACAAGAGGTTGTTGTTATTCAGTCACCAAGTCACGTCCAACTCTCTGGGACCCCATGGACCTAGGCCCCTAGGTCCCACTAGAGGGACACTAGGCCTCTCTGTCCCTCACCATCTCCCAGAGTTTATCCAAGTTCATGTCCTTTGAATCGGTGATTCTATCTAACCTGCTGTAAGTACCATTCCCCAATCTTCTTTCCTCAAGCTTCCTATAAGAAGGGAAACTGTTCTATGCAGGGTCAGTAGCACAACCTAAGGTGTTCCCAGTATTCACAGCAGTCAGCTTGCTTCTGAATCCCCATGCTTCAGTGTCCCTTGAACAAGTGCTAATGAGAAAGATGGACAGACATGTGCTGACATAGTAGGGAGACGAAAGGAGTCCACAACCTTCCAGGAAATTGGAGAGGACTTGGGTATCAGGCATGAATATGACACCAGCCAGGGAGCTCTAGCACACTTAGGCCACTGTGAGGGGCAATGGGCCTTCCAGCACAGTGGGGTGAAACCCATCTCTAAACCTCTGGGATGAATGGAAACATTTTGAAAGATTTTGTTTGGAAACACGAGTTTCAGTAGACTCTTCTTGAGGTCCCACTAGGAAATAGTGTTTCTGATCATTCTGGATGAAAACAAAATGGTGGCATTTTTAGAAAAGGAATATATACTTGCTCTGTTTCTTAAACTCAAATATTCGAATAAATACTAGAATCTATGGTCTTTTTAAAGTTGTTTCAAGGCTGCAAAAAGTAACACAATAAAATGTGAATAAGGGCTTATGTTAAATAGTCATCCACATAAGCAAATTGACTGGTAAATATAGCATAGTATGATTATTATAATATAGATCACAGACAGTATAAACTTAGGGAATTTCCTGCACTAGGGAACTAAGCCTGTACATTAAGTGAGTTGCATCAGATACTTCATATGGTTTCTACAGGCAAAAGAGAGGTGTGTAAATGGATGGTCGAGATGACAGGGAAAGGGGGGAAGTTCCACTTTGCACTGAATTCCAGGGGAACATATATTTAATGGTTTATTTTATGGAACAAGAATATCTTTTCTCTCATCTTCCCCAACCCAAACCACTCCCACAAATTTATTGGCAACCTTTGGTTTTGTGATGCTACTGACCTGACATCACAGATAGTGAAGACAGATGAGAATTAAATGACAGTGAACGAAAGAAAACTTGTGAAGATTTGAACAAATAAGTTTGTTTTTGTTTTTTTTTGTTTGTTTTAATTTTTATTTTTACTTTATTTTACTTTACAGTACTGTATTGGTTTTGGCATACATTGACATGAATCCATCATGGGTGTACATGAACTCCCAAACATGAACCCCCCCACCTCCCACCGCACATCATCCTTCTGGATCATCCCCATACACCAGCCCCAAGCATCCTGCATCCTGCATCAAACATAGACTGGCGATTTGTTTCTTACATAATAGTATACATATTTCAATGCTATTCACCAAGGCAGAGTAACTCATAAAATAAAACTCTTAAGCAAAAATAATATACATGTATATGTATATATGTATATATCACATATAAATGCATGATACTAATTCTGAAAGAATAGCAATATATGTGTGTGTATATATAATAGCAATATACATATGTATATATATATACACATATACACATATATATATATTTTTAATGTTAAAAAACAATTAGATATGCAATTATAACAGAGAAATGATAGGCAGTCCACAATGACATTTCAGAATCTTAATAAACAATGATATTGTTTGACTACTGTGCTTCCAAAATTTAGAAATAAGGAGTTTCCCAGTGATTAAATGGAAAATGTCACCAAGTCTTAAGGATAAAATGCTTTGAATAAGAAGAGTTTCTCTGAAGGAATGACTAAAACTCTCAAGAGCATTTTCAGAGAATTATACTTGTTCCTATACAGTGAGTAGACATGTGGCTTAAACAAACCCCTGGAGGGAATCTTGCTAAGTGTTGTAGTAGTGGAGAAGATCTGGCCCCTGTATGTTTACATGATAGAATTTACTTAATATATTTACATAGGGGCTTTCCAGGTGGCACAGTGGTAAAGAACTCACCTGCCAATGCACGAAATGTACATTTGATCCCTACATCCGGAAGATCTCCTGGAGTGGTAAATGGCAAACATTCCAGTATTCTTACCTGGAAATTTTCATAGACAGAGGAGCCTGGCGGGCTACAGACCATGAGGGTCTCAAAGAGTCAGACACAACTGAACACAGACACACACATGCACAGACTTTCACTTAGTGCTCTGAAAAGTCCTAAAGAGCTCCTCAGTCCAATGTGGGGTCTTGGAAGAAGCCAGGGCAAGAAAGCACCAGCTGTTGCCATGGCAGAAATGGGGGCAGTGGCTTGAGGGTGGAGGAGGAGCACATTATAGACCAGTTGGGAGTTTGACCTTGAGGGCAGAAGTCAGAGGATATGGGTCCTAACTTCATTGCATGTTTTTCAATTAGCAGGGGAACCTCTGAAAATTTAGCTAACCTTGATAAGCCTCTTCTCCTTCACACTTCAAAGGGAATAATGAGATGTAGAAGATTTGTTGCATGAAAATTAAATGAAACAATATATGTGAAACCCTCAAGATAGTACACAGACCATTTGAAGGCCTTTATTAGGAGTAGCCACTATTATCATAACCCCCTGCATTTTAGATTTAGAACCTATAAATAGGAATATTACACAGAGTGGTTCTAAATCTAAAATGCAGGGGGTCATGATAATAGTGACTACTCCTAATAAAAGCCTTCAAATGGCCAGTGTACTGTCTTGAGCTGAATATATTGAGACTCATTCTTAGTATATTAAGAGCTTGGGCTAATTTTGAAAAGAGCCAGGTTCAAAGGCCAGTTATGAAAAACAGTTATGTGAACTTCCATGACTTTGAACTTTCCTAAGGCTCTTTTCCTTCATCTTTGAAATGATGACACTAAAAATAATCCCTTAATTATGGGATAGTTGGGTGGAATAAATGCCTGTAAAGTTCTTGACATGGTAATTGATATATAGCAATCCTTAATAAATATTAGATGTTAATAAAAGTAATAAAAATAACTGCATACATTGTGTATTAAATATTTTTGAGTATCAACAAGTGATTAGTATGACAGAGTTAGTCCTTGCTCATATGGAATCTGTTGCCTGGTGGGTGTAATAAATAATAAACAAGCCAGAGAATATCCATTTTCCTATATTAAGAATCCAGATGAGAAGAATAACGAAGCACAGAGTTCCACAAGTACACTTAGTAGTAAAACTAATTTAGCCAGTGGGATTAGGGAGAACTTTCCTGAGAAACTAACATCTAAGCTGGGAGACAGGTGCGAGCAGGAGGTAGCTGGAGGCAGAGGCAACTTGTAAACATGTAGTCAGTGATATGGGAAGATGGGAAGGTCAGCTTTGCAGGCAAGAAGATTCCAGTCTACCAGCAACATGTGAACATCAGGAAAAAGAGCTAGATGAAACTAACAAGGCAGAGAGGATTCAGAAACAATGATGGCTCAGTTGCTGGTGGTATCTTTGGGAAGAAGTTGACGGATCAGGAAATATTTGGAGACAGAATCCATGAGACCTGGTGATTAAGACTCTGGGGCAAGATGTCAGCATAACTAGGAAAATGACAAAGTGTTAGTGAGCAGTTGGATAGAGAATGACGCTCTTTGCTGACAGAGGTGGGGGGGGGCAGGCAGAAGAGCAGATGTATAGTGGGGAAGGTGAGGGGCGTGGTAGTGGTGGCGGGGGGTTGAGTTAAACATTAAAGAAACATGTAAATAAAATATACAACAAAGATTTTTCAAATGACCATACTGTAAGAGATAATACTTATAAGAGACAGGGTGGGGGGGGGCAGGCAGAAGAGCAGATGTATAGTGGGGAAGGTGAGGGGCGTGGTAGTGGTGGCGGGGGGTTGAGTTAAACATTAAAGAAACATGTAAATAAAATATACAACAAAGATTTTTCAAATGACCATACTGTAAGAGATAATACTTAAATGGAAGAGTTAGGAAAGTATTCCTTACTGAAAGCCCCAGTGACTTTAGAGAGAGCCTGTGTCTGTTAATACCACAAAGTAGTTGAAGTTTTCTAAAGAGAAAATACTCTCGTAAGAGCAAGCACAAAGCTTCAGAGTTATTTTTTAAATTGCCGGACAACAAGGCTCCCTATAGACCAAAACAAGTGAAGCTAATAGTATTAAGAATGCCTATATTCTTCAAAGCAAACATGTTTATTAATGCCTACCACTTACTGATGGAAGCTGCTATTTAACACAAGGAGCCCAGACTGGCACTCTGTGACAACTTAGAGCAGAGGGGATGTGGGAGGTAAGCTCAAGAGGGAGGGATATATATATATATATGTATATATATATATATATACACACACACATACATATATATGTATATACACATATGTATATGGCTATAAACGGCAATCCACTCCAGTATTCTTGCCTGGAGAATCCCATGGACAGAAAAGCCTAGTAGGTTACAGTCCACGGGGTCGCAAAGAGTCGGACACGACTGAGCGACTTCACCTCACTTCACCATACATATATATATATATGGCATATTCATATTTTTTGTATGGGAAAAACAAACCAACACAACATTGTTAAGCAATTACCTTTCAATTTAAAAAAAGGGGCCTACTCAATGTCACTTACTGCAGAAGGTACTTTCACATATTATCTAACACAATCCACATGCTAACCTCAAGAGGTAAATCTATTTTGCAGATGAGGAAATGGAACCTCAGAAAAGAACAGCAACCCTTCTGGTAAGTAGCAAAACCAAGTGGTTCTGATTCCAATGCCCTTGCTCTTTCTCCTTTATTACTTTGCCTTTTATTACAACAGGCATCCTAAGAAATTTCCAAAGGTTTCTATGCTACTATCTTCAATAAATGTATGGTGATTATTGGCTGATACTTTTGCTTCTTCATCTAGCATCTATTAGAAATAATAGCATCTTTATTTCTAATTGGGTAAATTCTTCTCTGACATGAGACAGAAATGATTCAAGTGCCCAATGCTCCTTTTGGTAAGGAGATCGGAGGACTGGTGGCTCAGAATGAACTAATATAAAGCTTTCTTCTTGGAACTGAAATTAGGAGCAGACTGAGGCAAAGTCTGACAACAGTAGGAGTTGGACCACCATCAAGCAGGCTTTTAAGTGGTTCCTGCTGCCTTGGTTGGAGAAGGAAATGGCAACCAACTCCAGTATTCTTGCCTGGAGAATCCCAGGGATGGGGGAGCCTGGTGGGCTGCAGTCTATGGGGTCACACAGAGTCGGACACGACTGAAGTGACTTAGCAGCAGCAGCAGCAGCTGCCTTGGTTCTTGCACTTTTAAGCATGCCCTTCGAGCAGCTTCATGATCCTGTTAGGCAGCCCACTTTGCTTCCAAGAATTTTCCTTTTGGCTTGTTAGGTAGATCCAGTTTCTGCTCTTTTCAACCCCAAAGGTCCACTGCAACAGTAAGCCCAGTCCTTGAAGAAGATTGAAGAGCTGTGTAGAAGAAGCTGTCCTGATCCCTGAAGCTCTGGCTGCAGTGTGCTCTGTTCTGGGGTGTTAAGGGAGGAGTGAAGAGGAAACGTGTTCATTAACACGATGGAGTGCAGGAGTAAGGGTGTTTAATAAAGTTCCACAGAAGTGGTTCCGGACAGTATCTAGCCTTTCTCCAACCTGGTTAATAAAGAGAGGTTTTCATAGAGAAAGACAGAGAAAGTAGGATTTGAGCCTAGTTTGGAATGAAGTGGTAGGAGTGAACCCATGGATGATTGGTTAGGAAGCTGCTTTTAAAGTACAGAGTTGTATGAAATTTCTGTGTCAGAGAGATGTATTTTACTAGGTACAAGGGCAAAAAGTCACTTAAATTCACCCATGTCTCGTGATTAGTAACCCACCCTGAATTCAATTAAGATGCTTTATAACAAAATATTTAAATATTTACATTTATCATAAGCCATTGGGTTTTTGAAAAATATTTTTCTTTAAAAAAGGTCTGGTTCTTCGAATAACTTCATACTCTTTTGTTGTGAGTTATATCCACCTCAGCCTATGAGACAGGTATTTTTCTGAGTTAATGTTCCATCTTATTGGGAAGACCATTCCTAAGGTTCCTAGTTTTTGAAACAAAACTGTACTGCAAATTAGGTTAAGAAAATAAAACACAAAATCTCTAATGATTTAGCTATGCTTAAGGGCTAAAAAGAATCCTTCACCTGCTGCTGGTGGGTTGATATCCGTGGGCCATCTGAAGATTAGGAACAAACAGTAGTAACTTCTGTAAAAAGGATACTCAAAGTTCCAAAACAGGGGGCAATTAATAGACAAATTAATGATCTGTTATTAGCTATGATTTCATAATTGCACATAATTTGTGTATGACAGTGTATGATAACATTGTAAGAATGTGATACATTTGGTATCTTATTTTCTGTGTCAGAGAGATGTATTTTACTAGGTACAAGGGCAAAAAGTCACTTAAATTCACCCATGTCTCATGATTAGTAACCCACCCTGGATTCAGCTAAGATGTTTTATAACAAAATATTTAAATATTTACATTTATCATAAGCCATTGGGTTTTTGAAAAATATTTCTCTTTAAAAAAGGTCTTCATACTCTTTTGTTGTGAGTTATATCTACCTCAGCCTATGAGACAGGTATTTTTCTGAGTTAATGTTCCATCTTACTGGGAAGACTATTCCTAAAGTTCCTAGTTTTTGAAACAAAAATGTACTGCAAATTAGGTTAAAAAAATAAAACACAAAATCTCTAATGATTTAGCTATGCCTAAGGGCTAAAAAAAATCCTTCACCTGCTGCTGGTGGGTTGATATCCATGGGCCATCTGGAGATTAGGAACAAACAGAAGTAACCTCTGTAAAAAGGATACTTCAAAGTTCCAAAACAGGGGGCAATTAATAAACAAATTAATGAAATGTTATTAGCTATGACTTCGTAATTGCACATAATTTGTGTATGACAGTGTATGATAACATTGTAAGAATGTGATACATTTGGTATCTTACATGCATTGTAAATGGGAATTTATTTCTACTAGGAGCTTACTTTTGATCAATATTTTGAATCAGTTCAGTTAAGTTTAGTCACTCAGTTGTGTCCAATTCTTTGCAACCCCAAGGACTACAGCACTCCAGGCCTTCCTGTCCATCACCAACTCACAGAGCCTGCTCAAACCTAGTCCATTGAGTTGGTAATGCCATCAAAACATCTCATCCTCTGTCATCTCCTTCTATCCCTGCTTTCAATCTTTCCCAGAATCAGGGTCTTTTCAGATGAGTCAGTTCTTCACATCAGGTGGCCAAGGTATTGGAGTTTCAGCTTCAGCATCAGTCCTTCCAATGAATATTCAGGACTGATTTCCTTTAGGATGGACTGGTTGGATATCCTTGCAGTCCATGGGACTCTCAAGAGTTTTCTCCAGCACCACAGTTCAAAAGCATCAACTTTTCAGTGTTCAGCTTTCTTCATAGTTAAAATCTTACATCCATACATGACTACTGGAAAAACCATAGCTTGGACTAGATGGACCTTTGTTGGCAAAGTAAAGTCCCTGCTTTTAATATGCTGTCTCAGTTCAGTTTAATTCAGTCGCTCAGTTGTGTCCAGCTCTTTGCGACCCCATGAATCGCAGCACATCAGGCCTCCCTGTCCATGACCAACTCCTGGAGTTCACTCAAACTCATGTCCATCGAGTCGGTGATGCCATCCAGCCATCTCATTCTCTGTCGTCCCCTTCTGCTCCTGCCCCTGATCCCTCCCAGCATCAGAGTCTTTTCAATGAGTCAACTCTGCATGAGGTGGCCAAAGTATTGGAGTTTCAGCTTTAGCATCAGTCCTTCCNTATAAGTTATATAAGCAGGAAGACAATATACAGCATTGAGATACTCTTTTCCCAATTTGGAGCCAGTCTGTTCCATGTCCAGTTCTAACTGTTGCTTCCTGACCTGCATACAGGTTTCTCAAGAGGCAGGTCAGATGGTCTGGTATTCCCATCTCTTTCAGAATTTTCCACAGTTTATTGTGATCCACACAGTCAAAGGCTTTGGTGTAGTCAATAAAGCAGAAATAGATGTTTTTTTCTGGAACTCTCTTGCTTTTTTGATGATCCAGCGGATGTTGGCAATTTGATCTTTGGTTTCTCTGCCTTTTCTAAATCGAGCTTGAACATCTGGAAGTCCATAGTTCTGTGCTGTTGAAGCCTGGCTTGGAGAATTTTGAGCATTACTTGGCTAGCATGTGAGAGAATTGCAATTTTGTGGTAGCTTTCACATTCTTTGGCATTGCCTTTTTCAGGGATTGGAATGAAAACTGACCATTTTCAGTCTTGTGGCCACTGCTGAGTTTTCTGAATTTGCTGGCATATAGAGTGCAGCACTTCAACAGCATCATATTTTAGAATTTAAAATAGCTCAACCAGAATTCCATCACCTCCTCTAGCTTTGTCCATAGTGATGCTTCCTAAGGACCACTTGACTTTGCATTCCAGGATGCCTGGCTCTAGGTGAGTGAGTGATCACACCATCGTGGTTATCTGGGTCATGTAGATCTTTTTTGTATAGTTCTTCCGTGTATTTTTGTTGCCTCTTCTTAATATCTTCTGCTTCTGTTTAGTCCATATGATTTCTGTCCTTTATTGTGCCTATCTTTGCTTGAAATGTTCCCTTGGTATCTCTAATTTTCTTGACTAGATCTTTAGTCTTTCCCTTTTTTATTTTTTTTTTTTACTATTTCTTTGCACTGGTTGCTGAGGAAAGCTTTCTTATCTTTCTTTGCTATTCTTTGGAACTCTGCATCAGTTCTACATAAGAAATACTCTTCCAGTCACTCCTGAGGGGATACCAAGGTCCCAGGTCAGTAAGAAATGAATCCTGCTTTCCAGAATCATACAGTCCACTGTATACAGTCTACAGGAGGTGGGGGTGGGGTATATGGTAAATGAAAGTGTATAAAATAGGGAGAAGGTAATTACTTCTGTGGTTGGAGACAAAGGAAAGCATTATGGGAAACTTTGCATCTGAGCTGTTCCCTCCACCTCCTTACACATTTCTTGTGCCTCCTATGAGGAAATAAAGAAAAAAACAACCGCTATTAAGTGAGGTGATCCTTAAAGAATACCTGAGCAAGAAGAATGGGTGAGCCCAGGAGGACAGAAAGATAACATATGGGACTTTTGTAAATAGGGAGAAGGTAATTACTTCTGTGGTTGGAGACAAAGGAAAGCATTATGGGAAACTTTGCATCTGAGCTGTTCCCTCCACCTCCTTACATATTTCTTGTGCCTCCTATGAGGAAATAAAGAAAAAAACAACCGCTATTAAGTGAGGTGATCCTTAAAGAATACCTGAGCAAGAAGAATGGGTGAGCCCAGGAGGACAGAAAGATAACATATGGGACTTTTGCGTGTTTGGAACCATCTCCCTCCAAGGAAAGGGGATGTAAGGCTGCACCCTGGGCAGGTTCTCTTTGTACTTGCAGAAGGAGGTACAGTGACTGCCCACAAGGTTGACAGTGTGGGAGAAACTGACACCCAATATGGCTGCCAAAATGCCTGAGGCTCCTGCTGAGAAATAGGATGGCACTGTTTCCTAGTTGGAAACCAGGCACTATGCTTTTCCTTTCTGCTCAACTTTCAGATTGAAATGGTCTGTTTGTGATTTCTTTCCCTTTCAAGTGTGCTACTAAAAGGTAGACATGTACCTAATGTCATTTTACAAAAGTATTTCAGAGAGTGGGATATGCAATGTTCTTCATGTATGTTAAAGTGTGTTAGTTGCTCAGTTGGTGTCTGACTCTATGCAATTCCATGGACCATAGCCCTTCAGGCTCAAGAATACTAGAGTGGGTTGCCATTCCCTTCTCCAGGGGATCTTCCTGATCAGGGGATTGAATCCAGGTCTCCTGCATTGCAAGCAGATTCTTTATCATCTGAGCTACCAGGGAAGCCCCTATGTTAGGTATATTCTATTCAGAGAAGCCTGAAAATTACACACACAAAATAGAAGCAAAACAAAACATGATATCAGCACTTTTGCCTGGTTCTGGGCCATAGTGCTGTAGGCATTGATGGCAAGAGCACGAGTTTCACATGGCAATTGCAAGGCATCCCTTACAGTGCTGGGAACTGCCACCATTGTTGAGGACCTAATATTAGCTGACTTGGAAGATGCACCTCCAGCCCCTAATATGGCACCATCAAGTAAAGAGACCAGCTACCACTATTTATTGGAATATAAGGTATTGAGCCCTTTCAGTCAATCTGAGGACAGCAACATGTCCTCCTTGGAGGAAAGTCAGACCTTTGCACACACCAACCCCAAAGGAACTCTGGCTTTATATCATCACAGCTAACTGCATTCTGTGGAGCCAGGACTTCTGTCAGTGGCCTGGCTCTTGTCTTTATCTTTGGAGGGTCCATGACCATTTGGTCTCAGACAGGGGTGTGAGGGTTTACTGAACTAAGTTTTGTGCCAGCCTGAGATTCCCCAGTGGAGGAGAATCAAGAATCTCTTGATAAAAGTGAAAGAGGAAAGTGAAAAAGTTGGCTTAAAACTCAACATTCAAAAAACTAAGATCATGGCATCCAACTCCACCACTTCATGCCAAATAGATGGGGATACAATGGAAACAGTGACAGACTTTATTTTGGGGGGCTCCAAAATCACTGCAGATGGTGACTGCAGCCACGAAATTAAAAGATGCTTGCTCCTTGGAAGAAAAGCTATGATCAACCTAGACAGCATAGTAAAAAGTAGAGATGTTACTTTGCCAACAAAGGCCCATCTAGTCAAAGGTATGGTTTTCCAGTAGTCATGTAGGGATGTGAGAGTAAGACTATAAAGAAAGCTGAGTGCTGAAGAATTGATGCTTTTGAACTGTGGTATTGGAGAAGACTCTTGAGAGTCCCTTGAACTGCAAGGAGATCCAACCAGTCCATCCTAAAAGGAAATCAGTCCTGAATATTCATTGGAAGGACTGATGCTGAGGCTGAAGCTCCAATACTTTGGTCACTTGATGTGAAGAGGTGACTCCTTGGAAAAGTCTCTGATGCTGGGAAAGACTGAGGGCAGGAGGATGACATCCAAAGGGATGACAGAGGATGAGATGATTGGATGGTATTACAAACTCAATGGACTTGAATTTGAGCAAGCTCCAGGAATTGGTGATGGACAGGGAAACCTGATGTGCTGCAGTCTGTGGGGTTGCAAAGAGTCAGACATGACTGAGAAACTGATCTAAACTGAGATTCTTATTTCTGGAGTGTTCTGTTTAGAAGCACTCTATGGTGCTAGCTCATCTATTAAAAAAAAAATGCATGGGTCCAGAAGCCAAGAGATAGAGTTAATAAGAAGAGCAATGCAGAGTCCATCACGAGAATGAATAGAAAATGAAAATATGGGTCAGGCAAGGCTGACTGATCCTTGAAAATGTTGCCAGATTCTGGTGTGGGGGGGAATATACATAGAAAATTGGAGACATAATAATTTTTTGAAATTCAAACTTAATGACTATCTCACATTTCATCTGGCAACCTTGTCTCTCAGATAAGGGCTATAATGGAAAAGACAGTGACTTTGTAGAAACCAAGCTGACACCAAGCAACTGAGACAAGAGCAAGTCACATTGTAGCCTTCATCGAATACGGTGAATGGCTGAGGTAGATCTGACTCCAAGAAATTTGTCCCCTGTAGACTACATTCAGAATCCTCACTATATCCTCTTGGTTGGTACTTTTGGTTCATTTTCCACTTCTTCCCGCTTCCCCACCCTCTCCATTCTCCACAATGCTTGGGTCTTCCTTGCAGATGGAGTCTGCTATATTTCCCTAACAGACTGTGTAGGATTGAAGGAGCTCTTTGGACATCCTTTCCTAATTCTTTCCAGAACAGATATTATTTCATGTTTTCCTAAACTCAGCATTAGCTGGACCCTATCCTCTAAAGAAGGGATCAAAGAATAAGTCATATTTGGAGCACACTGCGGAGGAAGAAAAGGAAATCAGAAGGGCAGCAGTGATCGCATCCAAACCCAGAGATGGAAGATGGGAGAGAGAAAAGAGGGACCTGTTCTTCTTCCTCACTGTGGCTGACTCAGTCAGATTCTGTGAGCATCTACTTTGGCAGGACTGATGTTTGGAGGGCGGATAAAGCTTTGGCATGATATCAAGTGTTCTGTGTCACTCAAATGGTTTGACAATAACTGTGTAGTCAATCAGTCCTGAGAAATTTTATCCTCACCTCCAAAAAGACGATAAAGAGGAAAAGTGGCAAGACTCAGACTAAGCGTTGAAAGATGCACAGGACTAGAATTTGTTCATTTAAGAAATATTAATAGAAGAAATCCTGCAGGGTTACTTTTATTATTTAGGCAGCATAAGCCCATACTTCAGTACCTACAAACATTCAAGGCTGAAAAAATATCTGAGACCACTAAAAATATGTTTCTTGGCTCTAAGATATAGAGGAAAACTAAAAGCAATAATATTCAATGTTTTATCAAATATCTAAAAATACAATGCTATGTCAGTTTCGCAATTCAATTTGTGTCATAACACGGAATGTTTAAATCAAAAAAGCCACCTCAATAATCTCATCTTTCAGTTCAGTTCAGTTCAGTCGCTCAGTCGTGTCCGACTCTTTGCAACCCCATGAATCGCAGCACACCAGGCCTCCCTGTCCATCACCAACTCCCGGAGTTCACTCAGACTCACGTCCATTGAGTCTGTGATGCCATCCAGCCATCTCCTTCTCTGTTGTCCACTTCTCCTCCTGCCCCCAATCCTTCCCAGCATCAGAGTCTTTTCCAATGAGTCAACTCTTCGCATGAGGTGGCCAAAGTACTGGAGT
>SJYX01001845.1:0-48570 GCA_006410675.1 Oreotragus oreotragus | reverse complement strand
CAAGGAGTAAGCGTTTTTTAATTTCATGGCTGCAATCACCACCTGCAGTGATTTTAGAGTCCCAAAAAATAAAGGCTGACACTGGTTCCACCGGTTCCTCATCTATTTGACATGAAGTGATGGGACCAGATGCCATGATCTTCGTTTTCTGAATGTTGAGCTTTAAGCCAACTTTTTCACTCTCCTCTTTTCCCAAATGGTAAAAGTTAAAATCTCTTCCATTTTTTTCCCAAGTAAGAATATATTTAATATAGAATGTAAGTGTATTAATACAGGGTGGTTGTCTTTTTTTTTTTCTAAGTTATAGTCCTTCGTATATATTCTATTGATGCCCCAAGTTTTTATGTCTTCTCTTTAATTTCCTCAAATATGGGAATTAAGTCATATTTTTCCTTTTGTATATTCATTATTATATTGTCACTAAGTTGTGTCCAACTCTTTTAAGACCACATGGACTGCAGCTCAACAGGCTCCTCTGTCTATGAGATTTCCTAGGTGAGAATACTGGAGTGGGTTGCCATTCCCTTCTCCAGGGGATTTTCCCAACCTAGGAATTGAACCTGGGTTGCCAGTATTGCAGGCAAATTCTTTACCACCTTAGTCACTAGGGAAGCCATATTCACTAATAATTTCTATTTAGGTTCTCAATTTTAAAATATATAAGCATTTAGAGTTATCACAAATACTTTAACTTTAATGGGTTTTTAAAAAATTCTTTGGTACAATCTTCTCGTTTCACAGATAAGAAAATTGAACCCCAGATGACTGAGCTGACCTGGGTCATACACTGCATAAATGGCAGATATGGGACTCCAAATTGGATTCTCTCATTCTACTTCCAGAGTTCATTTCACCCCAGTACACACTTTCAAATATTTCCCAGACACTTTTGGGGTTTCTCCAGTGGCTCAGAGTGTAAAGAATCTGCCTACAATGCAGGAGACTGGGTCTGATCCCTGGATTGGGAAGATCCCCTGCAGAAGGAAATGGTAATCCATTCCAGTGTTCTTGCCTGGAGAATTCCGCAGACAGAGGAGCCTGAAGGTCTAATTACAGTCCAGACACTTTCCATCTTTTGCGAAATAAAAATGCTGATATTATTTGCAAACTGGTGTTGGTTTATCCTACTAATAAGATATAGTAACAATATTATTCTTACCTTTAATTCTTCTGCCCAGGCTCAGAATTAGCCATCCCAACTTACCTAAATGACAGTCATCCATAATAAGGTGAAGATGATCACATTGTTTATTTGCAAATCCTTCTCTTTTTCATTTCAAGTTTAGAGTCATACCAAAGGAATTTGGATATAAATGTATTTATTATTTCAGTTTGCAATTATTTGAAATTATAAAAGCAGGTATTGAAACAAAAGTCCTTTTGGGGGTGACTTTGATACAGTACATTAATTTTAATTACAACATTCATGATCATAATATGAATGTATCCTTTTCTTCTGAATTTTCTTAAACAGAAATCTATTTGGCCAAGAATTTCTATAAAACATTTAACCAGAGTACTTAAGAACTCTAAAAGAAGGTCAAGATTAACACAATAATAACTTCCTACTCTTTATAAGAATATTTTAATGTAGATAAAATGAGAATATATTAGAACCAGAATTATTCAGCTAAATTTTTTTAGTCTGAGTTTCAGGTAGGCCTGTTTCTACTTTACAGTCCTTAAAATTTTTAAATAGTAAATAAAAATCTCTTATTGAAAATGCATCTTACATCTNGAATATATTAGAACCAGAATCATTCAGCTAAATTTTTTTAGTCTGAGTTTCAGGTAGGCCTGTTTCTACTTTACAGTCCTTAAAATTTTTAAATAGTAAATAAAAATCTCTTATTGAAAATGCATCCTACATCTCTTTTTTCTAGTCTGGTATCAGAATTGTTTCTTTTCAGGTTTAAATTTAAACTACTTTGATTTCTTTTTGTGCTTTATTAACCTTTTTAGTGACTGTAAAAATATATGTATATTTTTTCTTTTTTATATTAGTTAATCAGAAAGAGTACATTCTTATTCACAGAAAATATGTATTTAGGACTTCAAAACATTTTTTAATTCTTTTCATTTTTTAATTTTTAAGTTATGATTTAGGCTCATTGTCTTTAGTATAGGGATAAATATGAAAACTTAATTTCAGAAAAAAATCTCTATTTCCGATCCCAGTGACATTTCATATTGAAAAGTACCTTCAGTATAATATTTGACAGATGGTTGTGACTAAGGGAAAGCCAGCTTTGGAACTCTTCCACTAACAAGTCATAAAAGAAATGTCATCCCCTTATTCTTCAGTTTGACTCCATTGCTTAAAATTTGCCTCTCATTTGTAATAGATTGCTAAATTTTCTCAGTTAATCCTTTTCCTAGCATGCATTAATCCAATCTGTGTTTTCAATATTTGGAAAGTACAGGAAATTTCTTTTTAGGGTTATGAGCAAGACTTTAGAAGAACAAACACAGGCTTGCAAGAAGATATCTTTGTTTCTTAATAAAGTCAGCAGATCCCTACAATGCAAAGATATTTGGAGAATTAGGAAGCACCTTGGGAATTAGTGAAATGATTGGTGTCTGACCAGTAAGTTGGGGAGGAATGACAATCTGTTTTCTTGACCCAACATCTATCAATCAGTGACAGATCTTCAGTCTAACAGAGAGATCGAGTTCATACACTTCTGCCTCTTTAGAAGATAAATAAATAATGATTTTTAGTGTCCCCTAGACCAGATCTCAGGGTAATTTTCGATCTTCCCTTCCATCTTATCTATTTTACTTCTCTTTGTTCTATGCTGCTTTTTCTGTAAGTTTGTAGTGTTACCTTTTGGAGCAGATGTATTTCCTCTTTGCTTTATTCTCTTTCTAAAGCCTGAATTCTCCCAAATTTCATAAATGGAGAGAGAGAGTGTCTTGGCATGTGTGAGTGTTTCCATGTGAAAATGAAGTAAAAGTGTTAGTTGCTCAGTTATGTGGGACTCTTTGTGACCCCACAGATTAAAGGCCGCCAGGCTCCTCTGTGTATGGAATTCTCCAGGCAAGAACACTGTGTAGCCATTCCCTTCTTCAGGCAATCTTCCCAACCCCGGGGTCAAACTTGGGTTTCCTGCATTGCAAGCCAGTTCTTGACCTTCTGAGCTACTAGTGTTTCCAGGTAGGGTTTCCAAACTCTGCTTTACGATGTCTGGAGGTTTCTTAGTCTCCCTAGGGACTACAAGTTGTGTGATGATGGTAAGCAGATAGGACTGTGTGTGTGTGCGTGTGTGTGTGTTGGGGGACATTGTCAAACAATGCCTCATTCGAGGAATTATCAGTATTATCAATTAGAATTTTTCATATTAATTTGTTTAAACAATGAATTCTTTTTTAAAATTAAAAAATACTAAAAATGTTTGGAAGCCAACTGCCTAAGGGGATAAAACCATTCATCAAAGCACTTTGAGAACAAGGTAGCATTTTAGCTCTAATCCTAATTAGATCTCAGACCCAGGGTAAGTCACTCGATTTTCTTAACCAGCAGAGTACTCACTACAAAGTAAGGAAGTTAAAGAAATTATCTGCAGATTCTTTCTTGGTTCAGCACTAGACAGTTATATGTGGAGTTCAGTGTTTTATTCTTCTGACACATTCATATAGTCAGTTGCTGTTAATTAGAGGTGTAACTTTATGAAGGTGATTTTCAAATCCAGGACCAAGTGTCCTCATTTGTAGAATTGTTGTCTAGATTTAAAGATTTCAGAAGTCTTTCTCAGATCCAAAATTCTAAGGTTTTCTCATCGGTTTGTATGTTACTACAAACCTGCACTGTGCTGTGCTTATTCTCTCAGTCATGACTAACACTTTGCGGCCCCATGAACCACAACCCACCAGGCTCCTCTGTCCGTGGGGATTCTCCAATCAAGAATACGGGAGTGGGTTGCCATGCCCTCCTCCAGGGAACCGTCCCAACCCAGGGAATGAACCCAGGTCTCCCGCACTGCAGGCAGATCCTTTACCGTCTGAGCCATCAGGGAAATCCAAGAATAACAGAGTGGTCTACAGGTATACAAATGACAAAAGTAAAGTATTTGCAGTCTTTGCCTTTCCTCTGTACAAGATTAGGAGAATTTTATCTTAACTCCCTCATTCTCTCTTCCTTCTTATTCTTCTAGAAATTTCTTGCATTTGTAACTAAAAAAAAAAAAAAAGTAGTGAAGGGACTCTCAGGAGGCTGTTAGGCGAAGGGCAAAAGGGTTTTTTCGAGAAGCAAGTCATTGGAGCAAGATGCATGGGAACAGTTGTGGCATGTGAGAACAGTGGACCAGAAAGAAAAGAATAAGGATATTAAAAAAAAAACCTTGAGATATTTTGAAAGGATTTCATTGGAAATGTTAATATTTTTTATGCTGAAATACACCTTCAGGATTAAACAACAGAGTCTATAGCTTCATATGTGTTCTAGAAGGCAGTATTGTTTAGTAAAATAAAAATTAGACAAGAGTCTAAACTGTAACATAATTAAAAATCATTTGCAGATTTCCAAAATTCACAATAGTCTTCCTGCTGTTCTCTGAATTTCTCCTACCTACTTACCTGCAGACAAGGCCAGGCGAATCAGATTTAGCTTTTGAATCCGTAAGGAACTGAGCCATTACTCCTCACTCTCTGCTTCTCTATCTCTCGTCTCTCTAGCTCTCTCCCTCTCTCCTTCTCCATAATCTATCTCTGCTACTTTCTGCATATCTAATTCAGTCTTCTATCTCTGCCGAACAGCTTTCACTGGGTCCATTTGGATATAATTTCCTCATAATTCCTGTGTTTATATACCCGTAGGTCCAGACAATTAACAATTAACCAATTCATTTTGGTTCCAGTTCCACATCTGTAGGAGAGAAAATCTGGCCAGCTTTGCTAAATCCAGGTGTCCACACCTGGCGTCAATCTTGGCTAGGCACTAACTGTATGTAAGAGTCTCCTTGGCTGGAAAGCTCCAAAAAAAACCCACAGAGGACTGTTAGTATTCTTCATTTCTATAAGTCTGCCATTTCTAAAATGCAAGAATCCTGTATTCTAGTCACACACAAGCTGAAAAAGCCCTGTGCTTCCACCATCCTCCAGTTTGCCATGTCATTAAGAATGGCACACAGCCCATTATCCCACAAGCAAACAAATGCATGCTCTGTAATAGGAAGAATCTGGACACTGAACCATAGATTCTCTCACTGCTGTAGCCTAGATCCACTGACACAGATTCTGTTCAGTCAGTTCAGTTGCTCAGCTGTGTCTGCAACCCCATGGACTGCAGCATGCCAGTTTTCCCTGTCCACCACCAACTCCTGCCTGGGGCTTGCTCAAGCTCATGTCCATTGCCATCAAACCATCTCATCCTCTGTTGTCCCCTTTTCCTCCTGCCTTCGATCTGTCCCAGTATCAGGGTCTTTCCTAAAGAGTCAGTCCTTCACATCAGGTGACACAGAGTGTAAGACCTTATAATGTAGGCTTCTGTTTATATGAGCAGGAATTCTGCAGTGGCCACAAAATTCATCATTGCTCACCTTTCCCCTCCCATGTCCTAAGTGTTTCCTACCTGTCTCCAGGTTTTTGTCAGTAACCATATCAAAAAAGCATAGACTGTTTCTGAGCAAGCTATGAATGCCAACTAATAATGCCTCCCAAAGAAAGGTGACTAACAGGTCTCACTGTCACCGAGGTAATGAAGGCACCTTGTCTAAAAACAATGAGGTGTCACCTTACTTGCATAGCCAGCTTTCAACATGCCTTGTCCTACTTCATCAGTGACTGACAGGGACTCAATTGTGTCCACCAAAAACTCTTATGTGAAGACCTAGCCCCCAGTATGACTGTTTTCAGAGATAGGACCTTTAGAGAGGTAATTAAGGTTAAATAAAGCCACAAGAGTGGGACCCTAATCCGATAAGACTGAGGCCTTATCTGATAAGACAAAGAAGATACAGAGAGATGTCTTTCTTTCTACTTATGCAGAGAGAAAAGATCATGTGAGACACAGGGAGAAGTCAGCTGTACAGAAACCAAGGAGAGAGTTCCCACTAGAAACTAACCCTGACACACCTTAATCTGGAACCTGCAGCTTCCAGAATTGTGAGACAATACATTTCCTTTGTTTAAGCCACTCAATCTGTGGGATTCTGTGATACCAGCCCAGACAAACGGGGTGAGACTGTTGACAAATGCTTGCAAACAAAAGAGTGGATGTGCAATAGTGGCCCCTGCCACTCCCAGAGTGGATGGTCAGCTTTTCTCCCTTAGTCAATTGCTCTGGTGGCATTAACATCTGATTTCCACTTAGCTGATCTGATCAACTCTGCCCTGATCTGAACTGGTCACCAAGACAAGTGAAAGCCCTGGATCAACCCTGCCACCGTCTGCTGTTTTTCAGTTGTCTAGACATAGTCATAAACAGCTGGATGAGTGCCCACTATAAATTTTTAATGAGAGATTTTGAAATTAGAAAAGGAGGGAAGCGATAGAAATTTATGACCTGGAGTGACTCAATAAGCAGGGACCCACCTGAAAAGCCAAAGCTGGGCATCCATCAGCTCCCCAGCATCGTCTGCATGCTTAGTTATGCAAGCCCAGAGCATCAATCCTATTCTTACTTCCCCTGTCACCCTGGATTCTTCCCAGAAAAATACCATGGTACGTCCTCCTAATTCTTAGCTTATGGAAGGAGCATTTTTTTAATAATCCAGAAAGCACTGTATTTAAATCAAATGAAAATGATTTGGGAGCTTTCCTTTACTTGGACTAAGTAGTTTTAAAGCAAGCTGTATCAGTGACCAATCTTTGAAAATATGAGGCAGTTAGAGGCCTTCTCCCCAGAGAATATCTAAGTATTAAAAAGAATTTGAGGAAATGCACAGGCTTCTTGAAGCTTATTCATATACCTGTGCCTGCTAGGATGCTGTGCTGATGTGCTTGGTCACTCAGTCACGTCTGCCTTTTTGTGGCATTATGGACCACAGCCCTCCATGTTCCTCTGTCCATGGGCTTCTTCAGGCAAGAATATTGGAATGGGTTGCCATTTTCCTCCTCCAGGGAACCTTCCTGACCCAGGGATTGAACCCATGTCTCCTGTTCTCAGGCATTGCAGGCAGATTCTTTATCCACTGAACCATCAGGGAAGCCCCATGCTACGTTAGTACCCTTACAAGATAACCTATATCCCAGTTCTTATCTACTGTGGTTTTGGGTTTTCTGAGCCAAAACATTTAGATATTTAGATATTCAAACAGCAATACACCTGAATCATATTCTGTTAAAATGTGCTTACTGAATTAGTCTATACAACTCTACAGTCAAAGAAAGATAAAATGTATTTCAGTCTATATGCAGAACTATGTGTATAATATTGTTTATGTATGTGTCATTTTCTTTTTCTTATAAAGTGGTAGTAGAAGACTTTTTTTAAGATATCTGATGTATCTCTTACATAATGATCTTGGTGATTAATTGCTTTTTCCACTAGTTTTTCCCCACTGAGTTTCCTCTTAGAGGCAATATACAACTTAACATGTTTACCTCTTTTCTTGGTTCCCAGAAATCTTAAAACTAAATTATATTGCCTTAAGTTCCTGGAAACTGTCCTTTAATTTTAAAAGTTTATTTAATTATTTTTAACCTACAAAACATCTTTTTTTTTTGAATAGGCAAGACATAAATGATAAAACAGAAAAACTGAAGCCAGCAGACAATCTAGGTAACAAGACAAATTACATATTTTAGAAGAAAAAAATAACAAAACACTGTTACTTCTAACATTGAATCAGCAAAGCGGATGATATTCTTCTCTTAGTCAAGGATGATCTGAGATGTTTCACTATCAGTGGGGATACTCTTATCTTCTTCCAGCTAACATGTACTTGGAATACAACCCAATGCCAAGAGTTTACTAGATGGATATTGATTTACAAATCAAGCAAGATAAAGTTCTGCCTTTAAGAGATGGTCCATTCTTAACTTACTACTACTACTACTACTAAGTCACTTCAGTCGTGTCTGACTCTCTGTGACCCCATAGATGGCAGTCCACCAGGCTCCACCGTCCCTGGGATTCTTCAGGCAAGAATATTGGAGTGGGTTGCCATTTCCTTCTCCAATGCATGAAAGTGAAAATGAAGTGGCTCAGTTGTCTCCGACTCTTAGCAACCCCATGGACTGTAGCCCACCAGGCTCCTCCATCCATGGGATTTTCCAGGCAAGAGTACTGGAGTGGAGTGCCATTGCCTTCTCCAATTATTAACTTAAGAGGCAGCCAAATAAGTAGACAAATAAAGTAGTAAAAAATGCTATGTCAGGGTACACATAGGAGCAACTTTTGTATGTGATGTTTTTTAGTGGCTGAGCAGATATACAACCCTCTATTCAACTCTCAGCAGCACAATCAGTGCTTCATTTTGCCACAAACTCAGTCTTCCTAAAAACATGGCTTTCCCACTTAGCTTCTTTGATCAAGAGGGAAAGTTTCAATTTAACATTTGATAAGAAGAAATATACATGACTGATAAAAGCATTTAAAAAGTTAACATCATTTAAAATATAAGACTTTCAAATAACAACTAGATGCTTTTCTCTGGCTACCAATTTACAAAATGAACATGATTAAGAACTGATAAAAATGTGGGCAGCGGGTGGGGAGGAACACTATCATCTACTGTCAATAGGAGGCAGATCGACAATAGATTTCCAAAGCCTTAGCCATGTAAATAACTTTTGAGGCAACATCATTCTACAGATTCACTCTAAAGAAATAATTGGTTATATATGAGCTATATGTCAATAGCATTATTTATAATGATAAAAAATCTAATCAACTATGATATGTAAAATATAGTAGCTATTGGAAAGTCTAATGAAGAAACATATTCTTCATCATGCAAAAGCTTTCATGAAATTATTGAGTGAAAACAAAGCAGATTATAAAATAGAATATCCAGTACAAATTGTGTATGTATATTAGATAGATAGAAATAAAAGTATATGGATACAAAAGTCTGGAAAAAATATATTGAAACATTGTCTCTGAAACAGTGTTCCTCAGATGTTTTCTGTGACCCATTAGTTTAACAATCCATTATACATTTTGTTAAAGTACAGGTTACAGGGTTTAAACCCCATCCTCAGAATCAGACTTTAGGACTGGGGACGAGGATTATATTTTAACAGTCCCCTCAGGAGATTATTATACTGTAAAAGAAGTGCAATCTACAATTTAGAAGGAATAATATTCATGCCAATTTCCATTAAAATTACTTTCTGATATAGGAAACAACTCAAAGGACTTTGCAAAGACTAAAGTGGAACAAATAGAGAAATAATATAAAGAGTCCATTGAATTCTAACCCACAGAATACAGCATGAATATCCATAAATCCATATCTATAAAGTTAAAGAACAGAGTGAATTTTTCCTTACAAAAGAATTACAAGTGATAAAGCAGAGAGAAAGAGAAAACTAGATAATTGTGATTAGGCAAACATCACCGTAATTATTGCAGGCAAGATCAACTAATGTGTGCTTAAGATCAGCTAATGTTAAAACTGATGGAAAAAGTTTGTGGAGGGATGATATATGTATGTATTGTATCAAAGTATGTTCCCTATGAAATTTATGAATTACAAAAGGAAAGATTATAACTCTGTAAAGAAACCGACAGATCCTACCTTACTTTTCTTTATGAGGAATAAAGGTTAACACTACCAAGAACAAGAAAATTCAGCATCATGAACCCCTTGATATGAAACACTGAGAAGAACATAACATCGCTTTTGGCAAGAAAACTAAAACCTCATCATAACACGAGAACACATCAGATCCAAATTTAGGAACAGAGTAAATGATCAGTGTTCTTCTAAAGTATCAAGATCGTGAAAGACAGGAAAGACAGGAATATTAGACAATTAAGACTAAAGAAAGATAAAGAAATTTGAGACCCTGGATACAGCCTTAGAAAAGAAACAATACATTAGTGGAAAAACTAGGGAAATCCGCGTAGATTGCAGTTTAGTTAGTAGTACTGACCAAGGCTAATTTCCTAGTATTAATCGTTGTACAGCGGTAACATAAGATAATAACAATAGTGGAAGCTGGGTGAGGCATATGAGCAAATGTCATACTATTCTCTGCAGCTTTTCTGTAATTCAAAAATTCATTCAAATAAAAAGCTAACAAAAATGGCTAAGCATTCCTTTGACTCAGCACCTTTCAATTCTCACTAATATATTTATAAATCACAAGAGCCAAAATGCAACCATCAAAAACTCAAGGAGTGCCAGACTCTTAAAGGAATTCCCTCTAAATCAAGCTGATGATGCTAAATTGAGAAAGTCAACTGGTAGCCAACAAATAGGAGAAGGAAATGGCAGCCCACTCCAGTATTCTTCCCTAGAGAATCCTGTGGACAGAGGAGCCTGGTGGGCTGCTGTCCATAGAGTCGCACAGAGTTGGACATAGGGTCACACAGAGTGAACGTGACTGAAGCGACTTAGCAGCAGCAGCAGCAGCAGCCAACAAATGTTTAAATACTAAAAAGACAGTGAATAAACCAGTAGAACTGAAAGAAAGAAGGAAGACCCACCATCTACATCTGGCTCAGAAATTCAATGTCTTTTTGAATGAGAATGCTAGACAGCCATATCTCCTTGAGGGTGTATCTCTCTGAGAGAGCAGGAACATTTGAGCTTCGATGGACACCTCTTGGATCCTCCACTATTTGTCTCAAACACAAGCAGGCTTCAGCAACCATGGCTGCACTTATGATGGTGGGATGCTCAGCTCATCAGAATTTTAGGGCAAAGTCCTCAAGTTGGAAATGAAGCATCTTCCTAATGAAGAGAGCCAAGCCTCCAAAGATAACTTTAGCAGCCAATATCACTCACTAAAGGAGTCTGAAGCAAGGAAAGAAAGACGTGTCAAAGATACCAGCTTGTCTGTGTCCACACATGAGATATCTCAGAGGCTTTCCAGAAGTTACTAATGATACTGAATGGCAAATGCTGGTGACAGCCACAGGGGTATAGTTTATGTCTGTGTTCCTGGTATATAGGAAAGACCCAATAAATGTTAACTATTATTTTTGTATTGTTATCCCATTTGCACCCTCTGGCTAGGGATGTGTGAGCAAGCACTGCCTGAACTTGGTCTAAGGTGTTAGAGACGGCTTTGCAGGTGCTGTGTGAGCTGAAGGCAGCAGCAATGTGGCAGTCATAACCCATAGCCGGGTGTGCTCAGTCATGTCTGACTGTTTGGGACCTGATGGACTGTAGCCTGCCAGGATTCTCTGTCCACGGATTTCCCAGGCAAGGACACTGTAGCAGGTTGCCATTCCTCCTCCAGGGTGTCTTCTAGTCTCTGCATTTCCTGCACTGTAGGCAGATTCTTTATCACTTAAACCATGGAGAAGTAAACAGAAACAGGGGTCCAAATCAGGGTGTTAGTTCCAGATTTTCATTAACTTGGACCGTAGCTGCTCTTCTCTGAGCTGCTTATCTCTTCTATAAATAACCACTGGGACTCTTTTCAGCCATAGAGTTCTTTAAGTTTGCATTCTTTAAATTCTTTCATTTCTCTAACTCCTGAACATGACTGCATATGTTGTTGACACTCTGCTAAATATCAACAGAAGATAGAATGAACTTACTGGAAATGCAAGTGCTCAAAGCTCACTACAGAGCTGTGGAGTCAGAAACTCCAGGGGATTGTGATGCTGGATAAAGTTTGAGAACCACAGAGCTCTTGACTCTTCTCATTTTTCAGAGAAGAAAACTGATATCCTGAAAAGAGATATGGCCGACTCCAAGTCTAGAAAATGTGTTCTTTTGGGGGGCAAGACTTGAATCCAGATATACTTATTACCCTAAGTAGTAACAATAGTAATAGCTAACAGTGAATAAACTATTTATGCCAGACATAAGATTAAACACAAATACCACATTTATTCCTCACAAAAGCTTGATTAGGTAAATACTATTTGCATTTTTCTATTCAGTCTGAGAACTAAGGTATATGTAGAGAGATTTAGGAAGTCTTCAGAAACCAGCTACAAAGCTGACACTGTTGAAGCCAAACTGAGCTCACTTACTGGCAGTCCAGAGGCTCTGTGTTGATGTTTTTTATAATAGGGGCTCTGCCATGTCTTATGTCTTTTTCACTACAAAGGTGATTCTTAAACTGACTAAACACACTCTAAGAGGAAAACAAAACCAGAGGACAAGACTAAGCATTCTTTGAGTATTAATTTTTCTTAAAGTTAATATAAGGACATCTATCTCCTTTAATATGATAATAATATTTCCTTGAATATTATTTGTTAAGATGTTAGGGAATTTTTTTCTATAAAACAGGCATTATGGCTTAACAAGTAAAACTTATACAGCTTTTTAAGATAAAATGCCATGGTCTGTGTGCAGACTGGAAAAGAATTTCCAGACATGAAGCACAGTGAGAGAAGACTAAAGTTTGTTAGAGTGGGAGACACTGGTAGAACAGCAGGCTGGCTCAAGGGAAAGCTGACCCCTCTTGCAGGGTAATAGCCAATTTTTATAACCTCACGACAGAAAATTCCTACTGGATTGGTGGCATTAGGTGATTGGTTAATAGGATGGGTATTTTAGTTAATATAGGGTCAGAGAACTGGCCAGTTTAGATCCAGAGGCTCATGGCAACAGTTGCTATGGGGCTCATTCAGTTCATCAAAGTTTTGTCCTATGACCTTGGTACAGGGCTCCATGCCTGTGACTCAGGTATAGGGCTCCACATAAGACACAAAACTTTAAATCACGTCTAACATGCAGGTAATTGCACCAACTCAACTAATAGCCAAATAGGGTTAAGTATCCAATCTTGTCTACACATGGAAATTCTACATGGAAAAAGTTTGAGAATGAAGCACCATATCACTAACATCAAACTGTCATTTTTATATCAAGCAAGGACACTAAATGAAGCATAGAATATATTTAATAAGTTTCTGCCCTTTCATATTTAAATTTTTGGCAGAGAACACCACAATGCTTGGCATACAGAACAGGGATTGAATAAATATCTGTTGCTTCTTTCATCAAAAGCTCTCAACTATTAGTTCACCTATTATTTCACACTCTATCTCCAGCTACTCAAAGTATGATCTTCAGACGAGGAGCTGCATGAGGGCAATTATGATACATACAGAATCTCAGACCACAGTTTCCTTCTACAGAATCAAATTCTGCTTTTTATCAAATCTCAGATGATTGTTATGCACAGTAAAATTTGGAAGAATTACTCATCTATCCTACCTACTCCCAGAGTTAATACTCTAGTCTACAAACTTGATTCTTAAAGTGTGGTCTCTGGACCAACTGCAGCAGCATCAACTAACAGCAAGTAAATCTAATGAATTAGAAACTCTGGAGGTAGGGCCAGAAATCTTGCTTTAACAAATCCTTTAGATTTTTTTTTTAATTTATGTTGAATATAACCTGGTTGAGAGAAGATTCTCAGGAAGTGGCAGAGTAGTAAGCACCAGGAATCTTCCTCTTCACCTAGACAACAATTGCATTGGCAAAATCTATCTGATATAATTATTTTGGAACTCTGGAATCTATTGAAACTTCACAACATCCAGGAGAAGACTTGGAGGGTATATCTAGACTTATTTTGGTCAATTTCAGCTCTTAGCACAATAGCAGCTACCTATCCCAACCCTCAGCCACATGGCAGGCAGCTGTGCACGGTTCCTGGAGCAGCTTGCACACAGTTTGAAGGAGACAGGGTGGGCAAAAAGGTCTCTGTCTTCCAAATATCAGGAATCTGTGCTGTGATTGCTGGTTGCTGCTTCTGATCACAGAAGGGCAGAGGAAGAAGCAGGTGCCTGATTTTGTTGCATTTTCCCTCACTGCTGCCGACTCCACTCCCACAGGCTGAAATGACTTCTAAGGGATTTAAAAAGCCAGTGCTTTTTGCTCACTCTTCATTTTTCTCTTTTCCCTTTTTGGGAACCAGACATTAAAACATATGACATTCCAGGTGGCCCTACTGGTATGGAACCCACCTGCCATTGCAGGAGATATAAGAGATGCAAGTTGGGAAGATCTCCTGGAGGAGGGCATGGCACTCCACTCGAGTGTCCTTACCTGGAGAATCCCGTGGACAGAGAAGCCTGTCAGGCTACAGTCCATAGGGTCTCAAAGAGAACATGACTGAAGCAACTGAGCATGCATGCACAGGGAAAATTAGAAAGTGATTGTCCTAGTCCAGGAAAATACTCAGAAAAATCTGGGAAAACCTTAAGTTTACCATTCAGGCTGATCCTCAGCATAGAGACAGCCTAGAACAACACCCCTCCCCAACAACCAAGGGCAAAAACCAGCTAGCCATGAGGCAGGGAAAGCCTCTGACTTCCAGAGTTACCACATTATTAGATATGAATGTTCACTTTTGAACAAAAATCACCAAGCATACAAAGAAAGAGGAGAGTATGGCCCATTCAAAGAAGAAAAACAGACATCACCAGCTGTCCCTGAAAAAAATTTAATGTCTGATATACTAGAAAAATACTTTAAAATGGCTGTCATAAATATTCAAAGAACTAAAGGAAAACATGAAGAAAGTCAAGAAAAAGATGTATGAATAAAATAGAAATAGCAATAAAGAGATATAAAACATTAAAAAAAATCTGATATTGAAAACTAGAATAACTACAATGAAAAATTCACTAGAGGGACTCCGAGGCAGATTTGAGCAGGCAGAAAGTATCAGCAAACTTGAAGATCAGATAATGAAAATTACTGAATCTGAGGGACAGGGAAAAAAAGGAAATGTGAAAAGAGCCTGAGAGATCCATGGAACATTGTCAGGTGGATCAGCACACACATTTTGGGAGTCACAAAGAAGAAAAGAAAAAGAAAGGGCCAGAGGGACGATTTGAAGAAATAATTGCTGAAAACTTCCCAAATTTGATGAAAAACACGAATATAAATAACCATGAAGCTCAACAAATTTGGGAGTAAGATAAACTCAAAGACATCCACATTAAGACATAATAAATAGTATAATCAAAATCTCAAAAGACAAAGACAAAGAGAAAATCTTGAAAACATCAAGAGAGAAGCAAATTGTCACATCCAAGTGTTCCTCAATAAGATTATTAGTAGATTTCAGATGAGAAACTTTGGAAACCAGAAGAGATTGTGTTGATAGACTCAAAATGCTAAAAGGATAAAAAATTAACTGTCAATCAAGAATCCTATATCTGACAAAACCCTTCTTCAAAAGCAAGGGTGAAATTGCTCTTGGATAAACAAAAGCTAAAGAAGTTTGTGATCACTAGACCTGCTCTGTAAGAAGTCCACAAAGGCAAAGTAAAAAGACATGGAAAGCTGTATGGAGATTAATGATCTCAATAAAGCTAAATGTATGGCAATTATAAAACCTATCATTATTGTAACAATGGTTTGTAGCATTGTTACATTGTAACTGTTACACTGTAACATTTGTAACATATGTAACTGTACTATATTTTCTACACTATTCAAGAGACCTAAATGGAAGTAGAAGTATTAGTAGCTCAGTTATGTCTGACTCCTTGTGATCCCATAGACTATAGCCCACCAGGATTCTCTGTCCATGTGATTTCCCAGGCAAGAATACTGGTGTGCCATTCCCATCTCCAGGAGATCTTCTTGACCCAGGGATCGAACCCAGGTCTCTTGCATTGCAGGCATATTCTTTACCATCTGAGCCACCAGGAAAGCTCATTCAAGAGACTAGAACATTTAAAGAAAACAATACAACTACTAGTCTGAAAGCTAATATCATTGTAACTTTGATTTGTAACTACAAATCTTGTTTTCTATGTAATAATTATAAGACCAATGCATTTTAAAATATTAGTGTACTTTTAGGGGCACATAATGTATAAAAGTATAATTTTATGACATCACTAATAGAAAGGGATGGGAATAGAGCCATAAAGAGTTAGATTTTTTGTATATTATTGAAGTGAAGCTGGTATAAATTCAAAATATAGTGTTTAACTTTAGGACACTAAATGTAACTTCCACATTACATTTATATAACCAAAAAGAAATGGCAATAGAATCTACATGAAAGGAAATGACAAAGAAGTTTAAACAGCTCACTACCTCAAAAAGCAATTAAAAATAAAAGAAGATAGTAATATAAGAAATGAGAGACAAAATAGTATAAAGCATATAGAAAACCAATACTAAAATGATAGAAGTCAGTCCCTCCTTATCAGTAGTTATTTTAAAAGTAAGTGGATTAAATTCTCCAATCAAAAGATAAGAGTTTAGCAGAATGTATAAAACATGGTGTCCATCTATATGCTGCCTACAGAGGATCAGTTTAGATACAAAGGCACAAAATAGGCTGTGAAAAGATAGAAAAAGGTATTTTATGTAAATATTTTCTTTTTAAGTTACGTGTACTTTCTTGCAATTAAAAAAACTGAAAGAAAAAAAAAATCCTGGAAGACATTTATAAATTCCTAATACTCAGGACTTAGTTCATACCAATTAGAATACAATCACTTAGACCAGTGGTGCTTGGCCCTGGATGCACATTAGTATTATATGGGAAGCTTTGAAAACATCCCAATGCCTGAGTCCCACCTCTCCAAATCTCAGTTATTAGAGGTGAAGCTTGTATTTGGTGTTTTTTTTTTTTTTTTTTAATCTCTCTAGTACTACTTTGTTATCTGTAGGTGTACCATTTCCAAAATCTTAATTAATCTATTCTATTCTACTCTCTGATCATTTTCTCCTATGTTTTGAGCTTACTCCACCTAGTACTCAAAATACCAGACTTACTAGGATCTGAGATCCATGAATACCTATTATCACACTGGTACCTCTGCCACATCTCTCTCCTCCACACCTCTCCTTCTCACTCTCTCTCTCTCTCTCTCTCTCTCTCTCTCTCACACACACACACACACACACACACACACACTTCATGCTTCTTACATTCTTCCTTGCCTAGCTTATATTTCATAGATCATTATTATAAATGCTCCTTTACATCCATGATCTATTCCCTTACCCCTTTCTTCTTCATTCTTCTGTACCTAGAAAAACTCCAAACCAAATTAAACTCATTCCTTTCAGATTCTACAACAGTAATCAAATAGCTGAACTTTGCTGGAGGAAAACACCAGCCGTGTTGACTAGTGACTGGGCTCACTTTGTATTTATGATAGCAAATCTCCGGTGGACCCTTGGCACTGGTAAGCAACGTTGTAGCTGATTTACTCCCCTATCTCCCATAGTCCCAGGTAACATATTTCCTCACCTCTCAGACCTCAAACACCCCTTCTACTCTATGTACTCTTAGTTGATGATTTGGCTTCTCATTTCACTGAGAAAACAGAAGCTTTCAAAAGGGAATGCTTCTTCCTGCTAACCACCAACGCTTTACCTGGCCTCCTCTGTAAACTTATACTCTGCCTTTCTTCCTGCTAAGATAAATGAATGGTCTGGGCTCCAGTTTAAGACCAATATTTCCACCTGCTCTCTGGATCTCAGCCTATCCTCTCACTCAAAGACCTTGTGCTTGTAATTTTCTCCCTTCTCTACAGTATCATTAACTCTCTTTACAATTGGTACACAAGAATGCTGTAAGACTTTTGTTAAAAATCTTTCTTTTGAACCCACATCTTTCTATCCTCCTGAATCATTTCTCAGCTCTTCTATAAAACAAAATTTCAAAGTGTTGTCTATATTAGCTTCCTCCATCATCCTATCACACATGCTCCTCAAAATCACTCACAGGAAGCTCTGCCTCAACACTGCCACTATTCTCCTCCTACTGAAACTCTCTCAAGGTCGCCACTGACCTTTATGTAGGTAAGCTCAACCATCAGTTTCAGTCAGGGTCTTTCTTAACTTCTGAAGAGTATTTAGCATAGCTATCCATTTTCCCCCTGGGAATATTTTCTTTCCTTGACTTTGGGAAAGTAAAATTCTCTTGTTTTATTTTTACTTTAAGGTTCTTTCCTTCTCCTCTCCATTGCTGGACACTTTGAACTTCTAAATTCTAAATTTCAGACCGCCCCAAGCTTGAGTTATCTTCATGTATCTTCTCTAGCTCCACTTACTCCATAAATATTTCATCTAATTCCATGGAGTTAAATACCATTTACAAGACTGATGACTACCACAACTGTTTCTATAGCCCCAACATCTTTCCTATACTCCGGATTCCATTTCTAGTTGCCTTTCTGTGTTGCCCTGTGGNCAAGCTTGAGTTATCTTCATGTATCTTCTCTAGCTCCACTTACTCCATAAATATTTCATCTAATTCCATGGAGTTAAATACCATTTACAAGACTGATGACTACCACAACTGTTTCTATAGCCCCAACATCTTTCCTATACTCCGGATTCCATTTCTAGTTGCCTTTCTGTGTTGCCCTGTGGCTATTTAAGAAGCATCTCAAATCGAGCATATTTAAAGCCAAATGCTTAGCCTTTCCCCATAAATATACTCTTCCCTAACACTTTCTAACTTATTCCATGGCTAAACCACAAGTTCAGATACTCAGATAAAGTTCATGGAGACAGGCTTCCCTGGTGGTCCAGTGGTTAAGAATCCACCTGGTAACACAAAGGATTCTCGCTTGATACGCAGAGCAACTAAGTCCATGCAACGCAACTACTGAGCCAGCGCTCCAGAGCCCCCAGGACACACTACTGAGTCCATGAGCTGCAACCACTGAGGCCCATGCACACAATGAAGAGTCGCCCTCGTTTGCTGCAACTAGAGAAAGCCTGCAAGCAGCAATGAAGACCCACTCCAGCCAAAAAAATAAAATAAATTAATAAATCTTTTTAAAAAATTCATGGAGACATCACTGACACTTTCTCTTTCTCTTGCTGTCCAGATCTAATCCATGAGCAAACACTGTTCATTCTAGTTTCAAAATATATTTCAAAGCTCTTACCAGACAGTCTTTTCTTCAAGCCCTGGTCTGGTTCAAAGCAACCCCACTGCTCCATTAATGCTTCTTCATCAGTGCTTCATCCTGAGCAGTACAGATGTGGGTTTGGCATCAGTCCTGACTTTACCACTTCTGAGGTGTTCTACCTAAAGCAATCCACACCGCATTTGGAGTTCAATTTCCAGAGGTTGAACATATGTACAGTATGTATGTATGAATATGTATACATATGTGCATGTATGTATATGTGCATGAAAGATTGTTCAAAGCAACCCCACTGCTCCATTAATGCTTCTTCATCAGTGCTTCATCCTGAGCAGTACAGATGTGGGTTTGGCATCAGTCCTGACTTTACCACTTCTGAGGTGTTCTACCTAAAGCAATCCACACCGCATTTGGAGTTCAATTTCCAGAGGTTGAACATATGTACAGTATGTATGTATGAATATGTATACATATGTGCATGTATGTATATGTGCATGAAAGATAGATTGATCTCAAATATAACTTCTCATCAGCTCTACCATCTTCCATCCCATTCAATTCATCATCATCTTTTGCCTGGATACTTGACAGTCTTCCAAATTTGTCTCTCTGCTTCCTCACTTGTCCATCTCTACCACTATACTCTCTACTAGCAGTTTCAGTGTCCTTTTCAAATGTAAGTCACACTATGCCAAGCTCCTGTTCAAACTCCTCCAGTTACTTCCCATCCCAGTTAAAATGAAACTAGATCACTTTCTAACACCACACACAAAAATAAACTCAAAATGGATTAAAGATCTAAATTAATATAAGGACATCTGTCTCCTTTAATATGATATTAATATTTCCTTGATATTATTTGTTAAGATGTTAGGGAATTTTTTTCTATAAAACAGGCATTATGGCTTAACAAGTAAAACTTATACAGCTTTTTAAGATAAAATGCCATGGTCTGTGTGCAGGCTGGAAAAGAATTTCCAGACATGAAGCACAGTGAGAGAAGACTAAAGTTTGTTAGAGTGGAGACACTGGTAGAACAGCAGGCCGGCTCAAGGGAAAGCTGACCCCTCTTGCAGGGTAATAGCCAATTTTTATAACCTCACGACAGAAAATTCCTACTGGAATGGTGGCATTAGGTGATTGGTTAATAGGATGGGTATTTTAGTTAATATAGGGTCAGAGAACTGGCCAGTTTAGATCCAGAGGTTCATGGCAACAGTTGCTATGGGGTTCATTCAGTTCATCAAAGTTTTGTCCTATGACCTTGGTACAGGGCTCCATGCCTGTGACTCAGGTATAGGGCTCCACATAAGACACAAAACTTTAAATCACGTCTAACATGCAGGTAATTGCACCAACTCAACTAATAGCCAAATAGGGTTAAGTATCCAATCTTGTCTACACATGGAAATTCTACATGGAAAAAGTTTGAGAATGAAGCACCATATCACTAACATCAAACTGTCATTTTTATATCAAGCAAGGACACTAAATGAAGCATAGAATATATTTAATAAGTTTCTGCCCTTTCATATTTAAATTTTTGGCAGAGAACACCACAATGCTTGGCATACAGAACAGGGATTGAATAAATATCTGTTGCTTCTTTCATCAAAAGCTCTCAACTATTAGTTCATCTATTATTTCACACTCTATCTCCAGCTACTCAAAGTATGATCTTCAGACGAGGAGCTGCATGAGGGCAATTATGATACATACAGAATCTCAGACCACAGTTTCCTTCTACAGAATCAAATTCTGCTTTTTATCAAATCTCAGATGATTGTTATGCACAGTAAAATTTGGAAGAATTACTCATCTATCCTACCTACTCCCAGAGTTAATACTCTAGTCTACAAACTTGATACTTAAAGTGTGGTCTCTGGACCAACTGCAGCAGCATCAACTAACAGCAAGTAAATCTAATGAATTAGAAACTCTGGAGGTAGGGCCAGAAATCTTGCTTTAACAAATCCTTTAGATTTTTTTTTTAATTTATGTTGAATATAACCTGGTTGAGAGAAGATTCTCAGGAAGTGGCAGAGTAGTAAGCACCAGGAATCTTCCTCTTCACCTAGACAACAATTGCATTGGCAAAATCTATCTGATATAATTATTTTGGAACTCTGGAATCTATTGAAACTTCACAACATCCAGGAGAAGACTTGGAGGGTATATCTAGACTTATTTTGGTCAATTTCAGCTCTTAGCACAATAGCAGCTACCTATCCCAACCCTCAGCCACATGGCAGGCAGCTGTGCACGGTTCCTGGAGCAGCTTGCACACAGTTTGAAGGAGACAGGGTGGGCAAAAAGGTCTCTGTCTTCCAAATATCAGGAATCTGTGCTGTGATTGCTGGTTGCTGCTTCTGATCACAGAAGGGCAGAGGAAGAAGCAGCTGCCTGATTTTGTTGCATTTTCCCTCACTGCTGCCGACTCCACTCCCACAGGCTGAAATGACTTCTAAGGGATTTAAAAAGCCAGTGCTTTTTGCTCACTCTCCATTTTTCTCTTTTCCCTTTTTGGGAACCAGACATTAAAACACATGACATTCCAGGTGGCCCTACTGGTATGGAACCCACCTGCCATTGCAGGAGATATAAGAGATGCAAGTTGGGAATGTCTCCTGGAGGAGGGCATGGCACTCCACTCGAGTGTCCTTACCTGGAGAATCCCGTGGACAGAGAAGCCTGTCAGGCTACAGTCCATAGGGTCTCAAAGAGAACATGACTGAAGCAATTGAGCATGCATGCACAGGGAAAATTAGAAAGTGATTGTCCTAGTCCAGGAAAATACTCAGAAAAATCTGGGAAAACCTTAAGTTTACCATTCAGGCTGATCCTCAGCATAGAGACAGCCTAGAACAACACCCCTCCCCAACAACCAAGGGCAAAACCAGCTAGCCATGAGGCAGGGAAAGCCTCTGACTTCCAGAGTTCCCACATTATTAGATATGAATGTTCACTTTTGAACAAAAATCACAAAGCATACAAAGAAAGAGGAGAGTATGGCCCATTCAAAGAAGAAAAACAGACAGACATCAGCAGCTGTCCCTGAAAAAAATTTAATGTCTGATATACTAGAAAAATACTTTAAAATGGCTGTCATAAATATTCAAAGAACTAAAGGAAAACATGAAGAAAGTCAAGAAAAAGATGTATGAATAAAATAGAAATAGCAATAAAGAGATATAAAACATTAAAAAAAATCTGATATTGAAAACTAGAATAACTACAATGAAAAATTCACTAGAGGGACTCCGAGGCAGATTTGAGCAGGCAGAAAGTATCAGCAAACTTGAAGATCAGATAATGAAAATTACTGAATCTGAGGGACAGGGAAAAAAAGGAAATGTGAAAAGAGCCTGAGAGATCCATGGAACATTGTCAGGTGGATCAGCACACACATTTTGGGAGTCACAAAGAAGAAAATAAAAAGAAAGGGCCAGAGGGACGATTTGAAGAAATAATTGCTGAAAACTTCCCAAATTTGATGAAAAACATGAATATAAATAACCATGAAGCTCGACAAATTTGGGAGTAAGATAAACTCAAAGACATCCACATTAAGACATATTGAAAAGAGCCTGAGAGATCCATGGAACATTGTCAGGTGGATCAGCACACACATTTTGGGAGTCACAAAGAAGAAAATAAAAAGAAAGGGCCAGAGGGACGATTTGAAGAAATAATTGCTGAAAACTTCCCAAATTTGATGAAAAACATGAATATAAATAACCATGAAGCTCGACAAATTTGGGAGTAAGATAAACTCAAAGACATCCACATTAAGACATAGTAAATAATATAATCAAAATCTCAAAAGACAAAGACAAAGAGAGAATCTTGAAAACATCAAGACAGAAGCAAATTGTCACATCCAAGTGTTCCTCAATAAGATTATTAGTAGATTTCAGATGAGAAACTTTAGAAACCAGAAGAGATTGTGTTGATAGACTCAAAATGCTAAAAGGATAAAAAATTAACTGTCAATCAAGAATCCTATATCTGACAAAACCCTTCTTCAAAAGCAAGGGTGAAATTGCTCTTGGATAAACAAAAGCTAAAGAAGTTTGTGATCACTAGACCTGCTCTGTAAGAAGTCCACAAAGGCAAAGTAAAAAGACATGGAAAGCTGTATGGAGATTAATGATCTCAATAAAGCTAAATGTATGGCAATTATAAGACCTACCATTATTGTAACAATGGTTTGTAGCATTGTTACATTGTAACTGTTACACTGTAACATTTGTAACATATGTAACTGTACTATATTTTCTACACTATTCAAGAGACCTAAATGGAAGTAGAAGTATTAGTAGCTCAGTTATGTCTGACTCCTTGTGATCCCATAGACTATAGCCCACCAGGATTCTCTGTCCATGTGATTTCCCAGGCAAGAATACTGGTGTGCCATTCCCATCTCCAGGAGATCTTCTTGACCCAGGGATCGAACCCAGGTCTCTTGCATTGCAGGCATATTCTTTACCATCTGAGCCACCAGGAAAGCCCATTCAAGAGACTAGAACATTTAAAGAAAACAATACAACTACTAGTCTGAAAGCTAATATCATTGTAACTTTGATTTGTAACTACAAATCTTGTTTTCTATGTAATAATTATAAGACCAATGCATTTTAAAATATTAGTGTACTTTTAGGGGCACATAATGTATAAAAGTATAATTTTATGACATCACTAATAGAAAGGGATGGGAATAGAGCCATAAAGAGTTAGATTTTTTGTATATTATTGAAGTGAAGCTGGTATAAATTCAAAATATAGTGTTTAACTTTAGGACACTAAATGTAACTTCCACATTACATTTATATAACCAAAAAGAAATGGCAATAGAATCTACATGAAAGGAAATGACAAAGAAGTTTAAACAGCTCACTACCTCAAAAAGCAATTAAAAATAAAAGAAGATAGTAATATAAGAAATGAGAGACAAAATAGTATAAAGCATATAGAAAACCAATACTAAAATGATAGAAGTCAGTCCCTCCTTATCAGTAGTTATTTTAAAAGTAAGTGGATTAAATTCTCCAATCAAAAGATAAGAGTTTAGCAGAATGTATAAAACATGGTGTCCATCTATATGCTGCCTACAGAGGATCAGTTTAGATACAAAGGCACAAAATAGGCTGTGAAAAGATAGAAAAAGGTATTTTATGTAAATATTTTCTTTTTAAGTTACGTGTACTTTCTTGCAATTAAAAAAATTGAAAGAAAAAAAAATCCTGGAAGACATTTATAAATTCCTAATACTCAGGACTTAGTTCATACCAATTAGAATACAATCACTTAGACCAGTGGTGCTTGGCCCTGGATGCACATTAGTATTATATGGGAAGCTTTGAAAACATCCCAATGCCTGAGTCCCACCTCTCCAAATCTCAGTTATTAGAGGTGAAGCTTTGATCCTGGTCTCGCCTATCTCCCCTATTTTTGCCACTCACTATTCTCCAGCTACCCTGCCTTCTTGATACTCCACCAATTCATCAGGCAAGATTGATTCATTTCATTTTGCTTCATGAAACCTGTCCCTCTCTAATACTATATTAAAATATATGCAAATATTCACTGTTTACTTTTTCCCATTAGTATGTAAGTTTCCTGAAAGCAGGGATTTTGTCAGTTTTATCCTTCATTGTATCTCCAGTGTGTTAGAACACTGCATGACACATTAAGTACTCAATGAATCTTTATTAATTCGATATAGGAATGAACAGATGGTGAAAAATCCCTCCACTTGCAAGGTTGATACTTGAAACTTGCTTTCAGCTCTATTATCAGCTTGTTTCTTTACTTCTTTTCTTTTTCTTTCAACTCTTCTAGTTTCCTCAGTATCCCCACTCTCAGGATGACATTCATTTTGTCCTCTTTCACAGATTCAAACTTCCTTTAATGTAAAATATTACTGAAAATTCTCAAGGCCAGTCTATCTTTTTAACCAAAAGCTTGGAATCTTGGTAACCTCTAATATGATCACACCACTTGGTTTTCTGACCTGTCTCTTGGACAACTGAGTTCCAGAATTGAGTCCAGTCACATAATACTTCTGATTTTATACTGTATTATACAGTAATACAGTAAACTGTAATATAGTATAAAACAGTATACTTCTGATTTTATACAGTATTATACTGATTTTATACTCATATTCCTTCCTTCCTGCTTTCATGGCATAATTCTTTCAATTCATATTCTAAAACAATTCTAAATTACAAGTTTGTGACTCACGAAACTGGAACTGTGAAGAAACAGATGAAAGGAGAGCTAGAGATGATGAAAACCACAGTATAAAATTAAAAAGATGAACCTGCTCAATTTTTTCTTTTGGATGGAACTCTGTAATCAAACCACTTTGTTCCCCTTAGTTTTCAATATATGCCTCCCATTGTCAACTTTCTATTCATTTCTTCACCTGGGAAAAGTCCTTCTGAGTTATAGACTCCATGTTTTAAAGCTATTGACCTAAAACTTACGCTGTTGAGCTATTCCTGTTAATGGACTTGATGCACACAGGGAAGGATACTCATGTTATTGGGCTTGATCTCTTTTCTTTGTTTCATTACAGAGGATTGTAAACAATCAATATGGAGTCAGATTAAGATGTATTAAGGTGAATAACAAAGCATGTTTGGATTCCCTTGTATTTTGTCAGCAGAGATGATGAAACCAAGCTTTTATGAAATGGACACCTATCTGTGAATAACCACATGGTCACAGAAATTTGACTGTTAGAGTCTACATCACAGAGAATGACTCAAGGAAATGAATTATTTTCTCCTGTCTTCCTGCTTTGTTCCAGAATGGTGACATGTAAGAAATTAATCAATAGCATTTGGTGCAATTATAAGTTTAAAGGGAAAGACTTGTATTAATTTTATTAATAATAATTTGACAGAAAATACATGGAGTTAGTTTCCTCAAAACTGAATTGTGAGATGATTCATAAATTGTACTGTCATTTCTTTCTCCAGCTTGTAATCCCTCATATGTCAGAAACAGTCTCACAATTGAACAGGTATTTTAATAATAGACTGGAATTTGCTTTAACACATATCCTTGAAATGTCTATTTGAGTGACTTAAAGCTAAAACCCACATTATAAGAATATCAAACTGAAAACCTACTGATCTAGAGAAGGCCTGTCTTTGGGCATGGGTGGTACAGGTTATATCTGGGGCTTGACCCCAGGAGTGTAGAAAAAGTTCTCCTGTCCTCAATTCCTCCTCCACCTGGTTTGTACACCTCAAATTGTCTCAAATTTATTTACAGGAGATCTTCATTTTGCTTAATACTTTTGAAATATCCATAGTCAGTTAATTTTCATTCATTATGTATTTTTATATCTGTGTCTATGTGTCTTTATATGTGCTTGTGTGTATGTATATATTTTCATAAATTTCCATTTTCAATATGACTGGCCCTTCTTCTTAAGACAGCACACACCAAAGGAAGTGAAATTATTAAAATCAGAGGCTGTGCATAATTTCAGGAAGCTTCCTTTAAAAGGTTTTGTTATCTTAGTCTCTCAGTCACCTCTGACTCTTTGTGACCCCATGGGTTGCAGTCTGCCAGGCTCCTCTGTCATGGAATTCTTCAGGAAGAATACTGGAGTATGTAGCCATTCCCTTCTCCAGGGGATCTTCCCAGCCTAGGGATCAAACCCTGGTCTCCTGCATTGCCTGCAGATTCTTACTGTCTGAGCCACCAGGGATTTTACTTCATATTTATACTTTATGGGAGAGTCCCTTTCTGACCAACCTACTTAAAATAGCCTCCTTCACTCACCTTCCTCCACTCTGCTCATTTTCATTATCATCATTTGATACTTGGTTCTTTGTATGAGCGTATATTGTAAAGGTGAGATCATTAGGAAGCCATTCTGGGATGATTTGTTATTCCACCTTTCCTATCCAATCCATGCGTGCCTGGCAAGGCTCAGGGCTCTACATCAGGATTTGCAGGCATAATTGAAAAAGGGAGGTAGTCCTGGTTACCCATGGACTTTCTGGCCCTGGACTCCTAGCATAGCCCCAGGGCAATTAGTTCAAAGGTCGGGGAGGCCAAGAGGTTTTGCAGAAGAAAGAGAAAGAGAACGTCAGATACCCTAGATCATGCTTGACCTTTGTGATTTGGAGGAGAAAATTAGAGAGATTAAGGGACAGAATAACCTACCTGTTTTATGGAGAGTTCTGCAGTCAGGTCTTCTGAAATTTAATGCACATGCTTATGGACTATATGACATTGAACAAGGTTCTTAATTTCTCTGCTCCTCAGTTCTCTAATATGCAGAATGATTTATAATCTGCAACAACAGCAAATATGCTTATTTGTTCTTATTAATCTTATATATAATCATATTTATGATTAATATGCAACTTGGGACAAAGCTAGTGGAGGCGATGGAATTCCAGTTGAGCTATTTTAAATCCTAAAAGATGATGCTGTGAAAGTGCTGCACTCAATATGTCAGCACATTTGGAAAACTCAGTAGTGGCCTCAGGACTGGAAAAGGTCAGCTTTCATTCCAATCCCAAAGAAAGGCAATGCCAAAGAATGCTCAAACTACCACACAACTGCACTCATCTCACACGCTAGTAAAGTAAGGCTCACAATTCTCCAACAAAGGCTTCAGCAACATGTGAATTGTGAACTTCCAGATGTTCAAGCTGGTTTTAGAAAAGGCAGAGGAACCAGAGATCAAATTGCCAACATCTGCTGGATCATGGAAAAAGCAAGAGAGTTCCAGAAAAAAAAACATCTATTTCTGCTTTATTGACTATGCCAAAGCCTTTGACTGCGTGGATCACAATAAACTGGATAATTCTGAAAGAGATGGGAATACCAGACCACCTAACCTGCCTCTTGAGAAATCTGTAAGCAGGCCAGGAAGCAACAGTTAGAACTGGACATGGAACAACGACTGGTTCCAAACAGGAAAAGGAGTATGTCAGGCTGTATATTGTCACCCTGCTTATTTAACTTATATGCAGAGTACATCATGAGAANGTGGATAATTCTGAAAGAGATGGGAATACCAGACCACCTGACCTGCCTCTTGAGAAACCTATATGCAGGTCAGAAAGCAACAGTTTGAACTGGACATGGAACAATAGACTGGTTCCAAATAGGAAAAGAAGTACGTGAAGGCTGTATATTGTCACCCTGCTTATTTAACTTATATGTGAAGTACATCATGAGAAATGCTGGGCTGGATATAGGACAAGCTGGAATCAAGATTGCTGGGAGAAATATCAATAACCTCAGATATGCAGGTGACACCATCCTTATAGCAGAAAGTGAAGAGGAACTAAAGAGCCTCTTGATGAAAGTGAAAGGAGAGTGAAAAAGTTGGCTTAAAGCTCAACATTCAGGAAACTAAGATCACAACAGCCAGTCCCATCACTTTATGGCAAATAGATGGGGAAACAATGGAAACAGTGGCTGACTTTATTTCTCTGGGCTCCAAAATCACTGTGGATGGCGATTGCAGCCATGAAATTAAAAGACACTTGCTCCTTGGAAGGAAAGTTATGACCAATGTAGACAACATATTAAAAAGCAGAGACATTACTTTGTCAACAAAGGTCCGTCTAGTCAAGGCTATGGTTTTTCCAGTGGTCATGTATGGATGTGAGAGTTGTACTGTGAAGAAAGCTGAGCACCGAAGAATTGATGCTTTTGAACTGAGGTGTTGGAGAAGACTCTTGAGATTCCTCTGGACTGCAAGGAGATCCAACCAATTCATCCTAAAGGAGATCAGTCCTGGGTGTTCATTGGAGGGACTGATGTTGAAGCTAAAAGTCCAATACTTTGGCTACCTGATGCAGAGAACTGGCTCATTTGAAAAGACCCTGATGCTGGGAAAGATTGAGAGCAGGAGGAGAAGGGGATGACAGAGGATGAGATGGTTGGATGGCATCACCAACACAATGGACATGGGTTTGGGTGGACTCCAGGAGTTGGTGATGGACAGGGAGGCCTGGTGTGCTGTGATTCACGGTGTCGCAAAGAGTTAGACACGACTGAGCAACTGAACTGAACTGAACTGGAATCTATAAATGCTCAAATAATGTGTCATTATTGTTGTTATTATTATTAGCACTGATCAAATTGTTACACTTCATCCTGCTGCTACTCTCATTCTACCCCATTGGCTTCTTGGATCTGGAGAAATAATTTATTAGCTTTTCAAATCAATTTGTGAAAAGTATTAAGGTTCTTTTGTGTACCAGGTACAGAGCTAAATGTCATGGAAAACATGGACATGAAGAAACTGTTGCCTGACATCCACTTATGATCTGGTAGGGAATGTAAAAAATACTAGGGTATAAACCAAACCAAAGCAAGGCAACATTTGATAAATATTATGTGAGAGATATAAGCCAAGAGTCATGAGCCCTGTAAAAACAGCACTTCAGCTGTGGATTCGTTTATTCATGGAGGCGCCAATCAGTGTGGTGAAAGGGGAGAAAAAGGGGGAACAGGAAAGTCATTTCAAACAGAGTCACAGATCCATTGAACTGGAAGATACAGGAAATATTAAGGACAACCTGCATGCTATGAATCTAGAAATCCAAGAGAAGGTTAACAGAAAAATGAGTAAATGAATAGATAAATAAATGACAAAGCAGGAAAAGCTTATTTGGGAAGAAAAATAATGCTTCCTCATCCAGATGGGCACTGGACCAAACATTTATGAACACCCTCCTCTAAACTGAACTTTTGTCTTGGCTGAGTTTTCCACTATAAAGTCGTGTAAGTGTGGGATTGTATTTGCTTCCTCAGCTTCAATATTTACTTATCATTTGTATGCAGTTTTTTTTTTTCTGTTCTGATAATATTGCCCTTGGGAACCGTCACCCACAAGCATATTTCCTCACTGTGTGAGCTAACCCTGTTCTGTAAATGAAAAAGCACATTCTCCCACATTTCTCCCTAGCCAAACTCAGAGTCATCAGTAAATTCACCAAACCCAAGGAAGCACACGAGGCATTTCAGAATCAGTTGAATAATGTTTGCCATAGATCATTCCTACTACTGGGTAATAGACATATGTTATAACTGTGATCTGTTGGGGAGAAATTCATAGTCAGTAGTTCTGGTATTTCTACCTCCAACTGTGTTGTGTGCACAATTGTTAAATTGTTAAATACAATTGTTAGTATTTTGAAATGTAATAGAATGTATGTTGTAGAAATATCAGCTAGCTCCTGTGTGAGACACTCAAGGCAATTTTTCTTGAAAAACTGTCCTTTTGTTCACCTGGGTTGATGATTTTTCTGTTCAAAACAAAACAAAGAGCATGTCACAGAAAAAAGAAGTCATTGATCTCCTGCCATGGTTAAGGAAAATTGGGGCCCCTTAGAGAACTCAGACCAGGTGTAGCATCATAGGATATTAGTTCTAGAGGCAAAGCATAATCTGTAACTTATAGATGGGAAAATGGGATGGAGTGGTGAAATGATTAACACAAGATATCATTGTTGTAAGTGTGTAAGAGGGAGCCTCACAATTAGAATCAAGATTTCTTGCACTGGAAATCCTAATTCTAAAAGAGGGAAACAGAGACAAGAGAAAATCGTGGAGGTTATGAAGGGAACAGGGAGCCACCTATTTGGAAATATCTGTACTTAGGCACATTTATAGCCAGATTATTTGTGGCTGAGCAACTGAACTGAACTGAGACAAGATAGTGGTCCCAGACCACTGGTGATCTCAGGACCCATCAGGGCAGGAAATTTCATCAGAACCCTCTCTGATAGGCAGATAGTTTGTCTTTTCATGGAGCAAAAAGTTTAGGTTAGGAAAGCTGGGTGAGTAATAGAAGAGTTTTTCTACCAACTTTTTACAGTACTCCATGTCCTTCCTACACTTACTTTTCTGAATGCACAGAATTGCTGATGGCCTTTGTTCACCCTGCAGTTTCACTGTGTTTTTAAAAATTGAGGTAGCAGATTGGAAGTTCTTGGAGTATCTATTAAGATCTTTCCAGCCTTAAAATAATGGATCTGAGAGAAGTCAAGTCAGGGCCCTCTCTCCTTCTCTATTAGGAGATTAATGCAGAGGCACACACTCATCTGGGCAATCAGAGTTTACCCGTTATTCTTATCCATCTCTTCCCTGACCAGTTTGAATTTGGTGTCTAGCATCAGCCTCTAGGATCTCATACTGTTTTTCTGCACAGAGGGTTGTTACGAAACCAGGAAAGAGATGGGGGGCGGGAGGATTGGCTGAAACATCCAAATGTAAGATTCCTGGAAATCCCAATTTTCCCCCCAGGGCTTTCTCATTAATTTTCAAATGATCATGGAAAAATATTTAATAGGAACTTAACTGGCAGTACAGTAGTTACGACTTCACCTTCCAATGCAGGGGACACAGGTTCAACCCCCGGTCAGGGAGCTAAGATTCCACAGGTCATGCAGCCAAAAAAACAAAACATAAAATGGAAACAATCTTGTAATAAACTAAATAAAGCCTTAAATTTTTAAGTAAATAAATAATAAAAAACTACAAGCAAAGATATACTGACCATCTTTGGGGCACACATAAGCAACATAATAGAACACAGCTGTTAAGTAGCAGCATCTAAAAAGACTCAAAAAATCTACTATTTAGGTATTTGGGGGGAGTTTGCTAAAATTGTGGTCTCTTGTTGGGCTTCCCTGGTGACTCAGTAGGTAAAGAATCTGCCTGCAATGCTAGAGATATGGATTCGATCCCTGGGTTGGAAAGATTCCTTGGAGAAAGGAGTGGCTATCCCCACTCCGATGTCCTTGCCTAGAGAATTCTTTGGACAGAGAAGCCTGGTGGGCTACAGTCGATGGTCTCTTGTTATGGTAGAAGACAGCAGTGGGTCTTTCTTTCAGATTAATATCTCGTAATTCTCAGTCTACTTCAGTATAATGCACAGGAGATTTTCTGGGATAAATAATTTCTTAAGACATTAACCTAACTTAACACTTCTTCCTGTGATAAAAATGAAATAGTCTGTATCTTGACAATGATGGCCTTTTGTTTAAAGCAGAGCCGAGTAACTTGCTCAGATGTGGATTTTAGTTCTGTTTAGTGGAAAAACCAGACTAGCTCCTTAATTAAACATCAAGGAAACAATAAACCTGGTTTGTTCTCTCTTAGTGGAAGCAAATGTCCTATTTATACCTGTGATTATTCTGGCTGGTCTGCTTGATTACTTTCAGGGATAATAGAAGAAGCAAAGGGCAGGTTTGCAGAATTGACAAGCCTTCCTAATTAAAGACTAAATCAACCCATTACTCTATTCAAGGTGGAAGGGTTTTATACATTTACTTTTTCTTTCTCATGTGTTTCTTCAGTCAGATTCAGGGTTATTTGGGGGGGGCTCTCTCACACTACCTGCTGGGATTATACACACCCTTCATACATCAACTATTCATTATGGTGGATTAACAGAGGTCGCAGATTGTTTCCACTACTCTCATAGGAAGCAAAGTCCATTCTCAAGCCTTTGAATCTGGGCTGGCCTTCAAACTCGCTTTGGTCAATAGCCTGAGTAATTTTCGATATTCTTTCTGGAAATAGCCTTTGTCAGATCCATTGGTTTATTAACTACTTTTTCTCCCATGTTTCCTCAGGGAATGTTTCACTGCTTTCTACTGGGACCTAACTTAACTTTTTTCCCCAACTTTCAAAAAAGATGTTCTCACTGCATTTTACACCTTCACCAACAGTCTCCAAAATCATTGTTACTTTTATTTTTCACCATGGCAGCCCCTTATGTCCAGTACCAATTCTGTTTCACTTTTTGCTACTTAATAAACCAACCTAAAACTTAGTTTCCTTAAAATAGCAACTTTTAAAATTCTAACAAATCATGGGTTGACTAGGTTCAGCTGGATAGTTCTTTTCCTCCACATAATCTTATATGGAGCTCATTTGGGCTGGAAACTCCAAGATGGTATCCCCATAGCTGGTAGGTGATATGGTTGTCAGGCACGTGCTCAGCTGGGGCTGATTCCTAGGGCAACCTACGGGTGGAGATTTGTGGCCTTTTTTTTATACACTCTAATCTTCAAATATTTTCCTTTTGAGTGCTTTTTCTAATTTTACCATGCCCTTTCCTTCCACATATGTTCTCCTTTTCTACATTAGCAATCCAGACATTCCCCACTCCACCACCATCTTCTTAGAACATCTGGAAGATGTATCATCTGGAAATATCATTGGTCACTAATTTTATAAATATAACAATAAAGTGCATGACAGTAAAACTGTCATCAGTTGATAGTTGTGGAAGCCACATAATGGGTACATGGGGATCTGCTATACTGGCTCCTGTACTTTTGTACATATTATAAATTTTCCATAATAAAAAGTAAAATAAGGGAGATAATAGTAGGGATTGGGGTATACTCTTATATAATAATCTTGTAGCAACCTCTAGCTAACTAGCAACACTCTTAGCTACTCAATAATATTTCAAACAAGTTTTAAAGCTCCTGGAATACACAGAATATAAACAAGACCATGCATGCCTATCTGGGCTCAGTCATGTCTGACTCTTTGGAACCCCATGGATTATAAACCACGAGGCTCTTCTGCTATGGCATTCTCCAGGCAAGAATACTGGAGTGGGTTACTATTTCCTTCTCCACGGAACCTTCCAGACCCAAGGATCGAATCTGAATCTCCTGCATTGCCTGAGTTGACAGTTGGATTCTTTACCACTGCATCACCTGCAAGGTCCTGACAAACCACAGGGAGTCTAATTAAATATATGGGTTTACCTGGTTTTAATGGTACAGGAGGAAGACACACTTCTTAAAGTATATAATTGCTAAACCTTAGGTGGTATAACTGTGCAGTTTCAGATGGAAACATGAGTACTCACAGTAAATGGAAATGGTCTTGATTTGTTGCTGTTCAGTTGCCTAGTCATGTCCGAGTCTTTGCAACCCCATGGACTGAAGTACGCCAGGCCCTCACAGTATACTTGCCATGAGAACTCCATGAACTGACTTTATTAAATGATGGGCTGAATGAATCACAAGCTGGAATCAAGACTACTGGTGGAGAAATACCAGCAAGCTCAGATATGCAGATGATACCACTCTAATGGCAGAAAGTAAAGAGGAACTAAATAATCTCTTGATGAGGGTGAAAGAGGTGAGTGAAAAGTTGCCTTAAAACTCAACATTCAAAAAACTAATATTATGGTATCTGTTTCTACCACTTTGTGGCAAATAGATAGGGAAAAAGTAGAAACAATGACAGATTTTATTTTCTTGGGCTCCAAAATCACTGCAGACAGTGACTGCAGCCATGAAATTAAAAGATGCTTGCTCCTGGGAAGAAAAGCTATGACAAACTTAGCATATTAAAAAACAGAGACATCACTTTGCCAAGAAAAGATCCATATAGTCAAAGCTATGGCTTTTCCAGTAGTCATGTACAGATGTGAGAGTTGGATCATAAGTGAGGCTGAGTGCCAAAGAACTGATGCTTTCAAATTGTGGTGCTGAAGAAGACTCTTGAGAATCCCTTTGACAGCAAGAAAATCAAACCAGTCCATCCTAAAGGAAATCAACCCTGAATATTCATTGGAAGAACTGATGCAAAAGCTGAAGTGCTGATACTTTGACCACCTGATGCAAAGATTTCACTCATTGGAAAAGACCCTAATGTTGGGAAAGTTTGAGGACAAGAGGAGAAGGGGGCTGCAGAGGATGAGATTGTTAGATAGCATCACTGACTCAATGATTATGAGTCTGGGCAAACTCCAGGAGACAGTGAAGGACGGGAAGCTGCAGTTCATGCTGAATAGTTCATGGGATCACAGAGTCAGACACGACTTAGTGACTGAACAGCAACAACAAGCTGGGAAGTATTTTATACACAGAGACTTAGAATGCCCTTCATACTATGCAAATCTTAAGAGTACTTCTAGGGATATCATAAGCCCCACAGTAGCATTATTTATTGTTATTATCAGCAGCAGCAAGAAAGGACCTAGCTGACGCCAGTCAGTGTGATTCCGCGTAGGATCCTAAATATCTGGGGATGCAGTTGTGGTATAATGGGGGAGGGGATGGTAAAGAATGAGGACAATGACTAAAGAAGGCCCAGGCTCAAACAAAGACACACATTATCCTGGGAATTCCACCCAAGTCACAGGAAAAAAGTCTTGGTAGATGACCCCAGACCTAACTGCTATGATGTCTACTCACCAGATGTGATCTGCTTTGTCAATCAAGCCTTCCTGGATGGCTCAGCGGGTAGACAATCTGTCTGCATTGCAGGAGATACAGGAAACATGGGTTTGATCCCTGGGTCGGGAAGATCCCCTGGGAAAGGAAATGGCAACTCACTCTAATATTCTTGCCTGGGAAATCCCATGGACAGAGGAGCCTGGTGGGCTACAGTCGACGGAGTCACAAAGAGTTGGACACAACTGAGCAACTAAGTGCTAGCGAATCAAGCTTATAAGGTCAATGGGGAATTCACTGGAAAGCACTAGTGTTTGTGTCAGAGAATCAGCCTGCAGTGCAAGAGACCTGGGTTTGATCACTGAGTCAGGAAGGTCCCCTGGGGAAGGGCATGGCAACCCATTCCACGATTCTTACCTAGAGAATTTCACGGACCAGAGGAGCCTGGCAGGTCACAGCCCACAGGTGACAAAGAGTCAGGCATGACTGAATGACATGCATATACACACAAATATACAATCAAGCAAACAAAGGAATTCACTGAAATGCATCACAGCAATGTGAAGAGCCCCGGACCTGCATCTCCAAGGAGTGTGTCCTTAGGCCTCATGTTGCTTCTTTTGACTTTATCATCCCAGATGATGACTTAATGGAGAACTGGAGCCTAGAAAATTGTGGTTATTTTCTTTTATATATTTGTTTAATGTTTCACTCCAATATTGGATACAAATTCCTTGAGGTTAAAGCCAATGCCTATCTTTTTCTTCATAAACCTCTAGTACTTAGAATAGTGACTGACATATTTCTTGAATGACTATGTGTAATGACTTAAAGTTTACTAATGCTCTGTATTCAGGGAACCTCTTTGGGTAACAGATTCCCAAATGGTTGGATAAAATCTGTATTTATTCACCATCTCAGTTTCATAAGTTGATAACAGAGATCATCTTCCAAGATGTTATCTTAACAAGGACTCTTTCTGTTTGGATACTCTTCACAAATAGTCAAGTGAAGTATCATCAGTTCAATACTTTCTTAACATATCTTGACATGAGTTTTGCTTATTTTGCAAGAAAATAGAATTTTAACATATATTTATATTAGCATAGACATCTCTGTTTATATATCCCTATCTATCTATATATGTATATTTATACACATTCAATAGCCCTCTACTCTTTCACCTCTATTCCCACCAAATGGTAATTGGTTTTTGAAGTGATTAAATAATCAATAATCAATTAAAGTCTAAAAGGAGACACAGTTATGAATACAGCTTGGAAAATTCTATCAAAAGTCCCAAGCATGATGTAATCTCTTAAAAACATGCTGGCAACAAAGTTTTCTATAATACAATCATTGCCATTATTTTAATCTGCCCATAGCTAGTAATATTAACTACTGTAGTATTTTTATAGAGCTTTATAGTTTGAAAAGTACTTTCAAACAGTCATTACCCATTTGGTCTCACAATAACCCCGCAACTAAACTCTTATTTCTGTTACAATTAAACCACACTTATGGTATTATTGTTTCTGTTCTTCAGATCAAAACAGCTGAGGATGGAGTTTCTTGATTGACTTGTCTGGCATCATTAAGCTATTAAAATTCTTGTATATGTAAACGTAAGAGATTCCAAAGGGTCTTAATTACGTGTAAAGCACAGTTTTGAAAGCGTTCCTTTGTGCTATTACCAGTTTCTCTCATCTGCATATCAAGAGAGACAAAGGTGATTCTAAGGTCACTTGGACTAAAAGAGAGTTAAACACAATTTACTGTGTAGAAGTTACAGAAGAATGAAGACCGCCTTTGACTCAGTTTTCTTCTTTCTGAACAAGCTTTTAAGAATTCCACCCCTCTAGAATTCACATCTGTTCATGACGTAATGCTGTGGGTCAGCCTGGGTTCTGTCAAAATGAAGCCAGCATTACCAAATTCCAAATTACAGTATGTTTTACTAACCGGTTTTATAGACTAGACATTTCACTCAGGCAGAAAGGAATTCCCACTGCACTTGAAGGGTAGCAGAATCTCCAGAACAGGCTACTGGTTCTGCTTGGCTCTGCGCTGCCCATGGTCTCCAGGCACCCCAAAGACAAAGAGGCAGGAGAAATTGGGTGAGGAATGAAATTATGAAACCAACATTCTGGATTTTAACTGAACCTATTCATGCCAAGTGGATGGCATGACCTTATACTTAGATGTAGCAAAGAATGTAAATCTAAAAATAAAATATCTTAAAGACAGAAAATTAAAATCATGACAGTTAAAGAGTAAGAATGCACATTAGAAGTTATATTTCTATTTGTGTGTTTGTTTAAGGCTGTTACTCAAAAAAAATTCTGAAAAATTAATGCAATGATTCCATGCAGTGTAAATTATACCTGGTCAATGGCTTTACTTAGCAGAAATCACCTCAAAATATTTTATTTCATTTCTTAATCATCCCCATCAGTGTGTTCACCATTCTAGGGTAAAAGGAAAATCAGTAAGTAAAGCAGAAAGAAATTAAGAGGAGAGGCAGGAGTAGCAATGTGATACAAAGTGCAGGGCATGATCTGAGGTCTTTTACAGACATTTTTATTCACATATTAAAAAATTACTGATGGATTTTTTTTTTAACTGAACATGTTTATGTTTGTGTAATAAGGGTCCCAGAATTATGCTCTAAGACCTGCACCTGCTATAATCTTGTTTGCTTATTTATTCATTTCTTGACACAGCTAATAGATAACTACTGCATGGCTAGGATGTGTCAAGCACTACATTAGGAACAGCAATGCAACAGAGAACAAGATTAAAAAAAAAACCTGTCATAAGGCTCCTTGTATTATAATGAGAGAAACAGAAAATTAATAAGCAACCATGTATGACATTATATCAGGCAGGAATAACTGCTAAGAAGAAAAGTAAAGCTGGATCAGAATTTAGAAAGTGTGTAGGGTGGGCTGCTGCTTTAGGTCAAGTAAAGAAAGGCTATCTGAACAGGTAACATTTGAGCAAAGTAGAGACTTAGTCTATTTGCTAGAGAACATCAGAGAAATTCATGGGTGGGTCAATGAATGAACACAAGACATTGCTGTTGACACCCAGTCCCCAGGGCTGGATGGATTAATCACCAGTAAATTAATTTGTGTGCCTTCTCTAGGAGAAGGGGTTATGATAAGAAGCAACCTCCAAGAGAAGAAACTCAGAACAGAGGCAGCAGCGATTAGGCTATGATTGTTGAATCCAGCATGACATAGTCCTCATATGCCACAGATTATCTTTTAGGGACTGCTCAGGGGCTGGCTCATTTACACTAGAGCCCTTGGGAGATGCTTTTTCTAAAAAAAAAAAAAAAAAGGCTATAATACCCATGTCTCCAAAAATTTCTCTTTCACTTCTATAACTAGTCAAAGAAAGTAACACTTGTACTGAGAAAGGGAATTTTATTTCATTTTATTTTGGAACGTGGAATAACTAACTTACTTTCAGAAGCCTCAGAAAATCATCACAGAAACATGGTTATGGAAACGTGCTTGGCCTCTCTAAAACCCTCTTTCCCTTCTTCTATTAATAGGATCTCTTTTCCTAGAGAAAACCCATCAGTATGGATCAGGTGGAGTTAAACCCACTCTCTGTTAACAGCAGCATTTGTTTGACCCAGTTAGAATGTATATGCCTCAAACAAACTAATCAACAAAATATGGGCATGAGATAAAAATGAGACATGCTAGAATCCTCAGCAGAATACTTTTTAGGAGTCATTAGAAAGTTCTACCTTGTTTTCCCTAGACTGATTAAGCTAAACAGATGAGTGTAAAGCTTTTCATTACCATTTGTGGCTGCCTTTGAAGAGAAAAATATTAAAAGATGGGAAAGAGACAGAATCCCTGATGACATTTGTGAACCCCTGGATCCAGCTATACCTGAAGACATTTCTTTTCATACATGTTCCAGAATGAGGATCAATAAATTTCTGGGTTGTTTAAATGTGAGTTGTATTACTGCCAGGAATAACTGAAAAAGATCCCACATAAAGAGTGTTGGGGAAACAGAGAAAATGTGACCAATGACAGAAAGATACCAGGAACACTGGTTACTAACAAAAATCAACAAAATGGTCCATGCTATAAGCAGAAAGAGAACTGTGGTTGCCCCTAGTTACACATCAGACTCCCTAGGAAGTTCATGAAAATGACAAGAAATGGTGATTGGCATTCCAGGTATTCATTCTCTCAAAAGTCTCCTGCAAAGGGTTGCTGTTGCTTTATTGTCCCTCTGAGGTTATACCTCTCAGACTGGTGTGACCTACACAACTGTAGTTCATTATTGTTGAATAAAATTTCTTTCTTTGATAGTTAACATTTGCAGAGAGGGCCAGCAGCAAGTCATGGGGTATGACTTTCATTCACCACATGTTGAGTGAGTGCCAATCATAGTTGATGTCCTTTAAAGTCAACAAAAGTGACCACCAACATGGCATACTGCTTGGTCCCCATGAAAACTTTTAAAGGTAAAATCTGGGATCAGGAGGTTTCCAGGGAATAAGACAAAAACACAAAATGCTTTCTGAAGAACGCATATGAAGACAAAAAGGTAACTTTGGTTAATTTCAGCTGACTTGAGCATGAGTGTCTCATGAGGTATTTTTAGCATGAGCTGGGGGCACCAAATGTTTGTCCCTCTCACTCTGAACCCTGTCCTGTCTCCCTTTCCACTTGGCTGCAACATGGCCTCACACAATGGCGGCACAGGGCAGGGCAACCCTGTGAATTCCATTCTTCCCCCTTCTGTAGGGACAGGGGTCTTTTCTTGATGGAGAGATTGTTCTAAAACCTCTTACACTGAAAAACTTTCCCTTGACACAAGAATGCTAGTAACACTGGCACCCGTGCTTTACATGACGACACATGAACACCTTGATGAGATGTAACACAAGTCATGGGAGCCACTCTTTGCTCTCTGATTCCTCCCTTTCCTCACCTCCAGATTTGCTACTCAGAGCTACCCCTCTGCATTGAGGACCTGGAGATCTGATATAGAAAGTGAACCTGGCAAAGATTTCTAAGGAACGTGTGAAGCAGAAGGTGGGGCTGGAATGGGGACGATGTGGCAACTCCTTTGGGAATAAAATAATGGCGACTCTGAAGGAAATATCTGGGCTCAAGAGGTTAATTCTGTGAGACAGAGTAACACAAATGGTACAGGATTTCCTACAAAAGGGGTATGAACAACCTACCTTCATCTGGACTTGATTTGTCCAACTCTGTCTCTCTGCCACTGTCTCTTACACTCACAATCTTGCCCTTTTTCATGACAAACCACAACACTAAAGAGAATTTATTTAGCTGCCCCCATTGTAACCAGGGACAAGGATCTTCGGGTAATTTGGGGCCTCCTCAGGGAATGGAGGAGGACCCCTTCTTCTCTGCATCTGCAAAATATGAAAGAAGGCAAAGTTCTGAATGTCACTAAATCCTCCCCCAGGAGGACAAAGAACAGAGCTTCTCAGAGTCTCCTACGGGCACACACACAGTTCATTTAAACACATTCAAATTAACAGACTGTGTTGACTGAAGGGCGCATTTCTCTCTGTTTGGGATGAAAACTAATTTAAATGTGGTGGTACCAGGCTGTGAACACATTCCTACAAGGAAGTAAACAAATGTTATTGCCTTCGCTTAGACAGTCTTGCCCAATTAGGTTGATTATGGTGATCATAGCAATGTCTCCTGAATGCACAAGAACGTAGTAATGCTCAGATTTGTTATATAATATTTATAGACTCTGTGGTATAACTTCAGATGAATTAAAATATACAGTCTTGTGTTTCTATGGACCAGGGGAATGGGATTCACATGTTTGCCAAAAGCAAGAGACAGAGCCAGCAAATTCCCTGACATTTAAGTTGATAAGAACCTTCTCTGAGAAATTGTAAACTCCTGCTGTAAACTGCTATTTTAAACAACAGAGAAACAGCTCATCTCTGTCACCTAGAAGTTTAACCCCAAATCACAATTTGCTCTTTGCTTGACTTTAGAAACTGTCTCTATCATTTTCTCCTAAGTGGGTCAACTTAAGAAAGCATACTCCTTAAGAAAACAACTTACGTTACCTACTATTCAGCCTGATTATTTTATTATCAGACCCAAAGTGTTATCAGTGAGCAGATTTACTTAGATATTTCCAGGATTAAATATGGGCTTTGCCGTGTTTCTGTGACAGGTTAGAGATGTCTCAAGGTCACTAAAAAAAGAAACACAGTTTTTAGAACAGCATCTCATTGTAGCAGTAGAATTTGTTTTTATTGTATCTGAATTGATGAGAAAGCACACACAGTAAAAAGGCAGTGTTGATGAATGCTAAAATTTTGGATGAAGTGTTTAACCCCTGGGGGGCCCTGTTTCCTCATGTGAAATGATAGCTATCTTAGATGATCTCAAAGGTTTTTCTAGTCCTCACCATCTGTGGTGTTTGATTGTTAACACACTGATGCTGTGGGTGGTAGCTAGGTTGGGGGGACCAAGCCTGAGAACACTATTTCAGTATGACAGTCATTTGTGGTTATGTGAAAACAAGAGTAAGGAGTCTTCAAGGACAGGGAGGCAGACAGGACTGGAGGAGCTATAAATGAATGAAATGGAAATACACGTACAAATACATATATTAATACACAGAGTTTAGAAAAAAATACTTGCTGTTAAAGTGAACATTTGTTGCAACATTTTTTTTGCATAATACGTGTCTTGGGGGAGACAGCTCATTGTTCAGGGAAAAATGAGCCTCTTTGGGTATAAAACTAAAACTAGCTGTAGAACAGAAGCAAGTCAAGGGGGTCTTCATTCCAAGTCCGTGCGTGTCCCTCACAGCTAAAAATTTGAGAAAGTGACCAGTATCAACAGAGACAGTTTCCTGAACAGCCTTGCAAATCTGATTTCTGTGCTATCTCTTCTACTACTTTCTAGCTGTATGAACTGGGGCAAATACCTCAACCTTTCTGAACCTCGGCCCTGGAAACTGTTGGTTGTGTCTGTTACCAATGTTTGTGAAATGTTGGTGACGATGCCTACCTGGTCTTTCACCTGACTTGAACTATAAAGTTGGAAAGATTCACCTGTGTGGACTGAGGAGCATCCACACTCAGATCACAGATGAAGCCAGACAATGGAATGTCTTTGGTTTCTAAAGAAGGTAGAACACAGAAAGAGGTAGAATATGAAACGCCACCAACTTTAATAGCATTCGGCTCGGTACCAGACATCCTTTAGTTGATGGCATGCTTCATTCATCGGTTGTCTTTCATTACTAACCTGGAGCTGGATGACTGAGAGATTGTATGGTTTTGATGTTGATATTAATATAGTTTGTTTGTTCAATTATTCCTCATTCATTCAATAATCATCTACAAGCTGCCAGACATTCTGGAGACCTGTCCTAGAGATTTTGATTGAGTAGAATAGATGAGAGCCACTTTTTGTCAAAAGCATGCTTGCCTGGAGAATTCCAAGGACAGAGGAGCCTGCCAGGCTACAGTCCATGGGGTTGCAGAAGGTCAGACACAACTAAGTGACTAACACTTTCACTTCCAGATAACTCTGCTGCAGGTGATCTGAAAATTCCGTTTTGAGAAACTCTGGCATAGACTTTCTGTAACTGAAATCCACCAGATTCCCTGGAACCAAAGTTTTTCAGTTCTTTCCCTGGCTTGCCTGTATTCTGCCCAGGTTCTTCCCATCTCTGCTGCTTCACCACTGCACACATCCCTCAAGCTGACTACAGACTAGCCCTGAGTATTAGCATTAAATTACACAAATAATAAATCACATGTGGGTTTAGCTACTCATTGAGGTGAAATGAATTACAGAACCTTTGGGGAATAAATACAACTGAATCTGTGACTCAGCACGGCACACAGTGAAATTGAGGTCTGGGTAAGGAGATTTGATCAAGGAAGACGTTTACAATAATAAAATCACCTCAGAGAGGTTCTCATTTTGTAAGTCACTTTGCATGTAAAGCCACAAGTAGTATTTAATTGAGAGTCACAAGTCCATGATGGTATACATCATGTAGGCAACACAGAGACCTAGATTCTGTCAGATTAACAATAAACTATCATGCCTAAACAGTTCATGATAGACCACATGACCTGCCTCTTAAGAAACCTGTATACAGGTCAAGAAAAAACAGTTAGATCTGGACATGGAACAGACTGGTTCCAAATAGGAAAAGAAGTACGTCAAGGCTATATATTGTCACCCTGCTTATTTAATTTATATGCAGAATAAGTGTAGTCACTCAGTCATGTCTGACTCTTTGTGACCCCATGGACTGTAGCCCACCAGGCTCCTCTGTCCATGGGATTCTCCAGGCAAGAATACTGGAGTGGGTTGTCATTTCCTTCTCCAGGGGATCTTCCCAACCCAGGATCAAACCTGGGTCTTCCACATCACAGGCAGATACTTTACCCTCTGAGCCACCAGGGAAGCCCAATACATCATGAGAAATGCTGGGCTGGAGGAAGCACAAGCTGGAATCAAGATTGCTGGGAGAAATATCAATCACCTCAGATATGCAGATGATTCCACCCTTATGGCAGAAAGTGAAGAAGAACTAAAGAGCCTCTTGATGAAAGTGAAAGAGGAGAATAAAAAGTTTGACTTAAAACTCAACATTCAGAAAACTAATATTATGGCATTTGGTCCCATCACTTCATGGCAAATAGATGAGGAAACAGTGAAAACAGTGGCTTACTTTAATTTGGGGACTCTAAAATCACTGCAGATGGTGATTGCAACCATGAAATTAAAAGACGCTTACTCCTTGGAAAGAAAGTTATGGCCAACATAGACAGCATATTAAAAAGCAGAGACATTACTTTATCAACAAAGGTCCATCTAGTCAAGGCTATGGTTTTTCCAGTAGTCATGTATGGATGTGAGAGTTGGACTGTGAAGAAAGCTGAGTACAGAAGAATTTATGCTTCTGAACTATGGTATTGGAGAAGACCCTTAAGAGTCCCTTGGACTGCAAGGAGATCCAACCAATCCATCCTAAAGGAGATCAGTGCTGGGTATTCATTGGAAAGACTGATGTTGAAATTGAAACTCCAATACTTTGGCCACCTAATGTGAAGAGCTCATTTGAAAAGACCCTGATGTTGAGGGCAGGAGGAGAAGGGGATGACAGAGGATGAGGTGGTTAGATGGCATCACCAACTCAACGGACATGAGTTTGAGTGAACTTCGGGAGTTGGTGATGGACAAGGAGGCCTGGCATGCTGCTGTTCTTGGGGTTGCAAAGAGTCGGACACGACTGAGCGACTGAACTGAACTGAAGTGAACTGAAAGAAGTATTAAAGTATTTTAAAATACTCAGCTAGTGAAGCTAAGATTAAGAAAGACTGCTAAGGTTAATCAGGTTAAGGCCAGGTTTTGAATCAAAATAATCAATAAATCAGTGCATTCACAAAGCTGTACTGAAGATACACATGGACATTCTAATCTATAGGTTCCTAAGAAAGCTATTCCATGGATAGAAAAGCACAGCTGGAAAATAAATTGAAAAAAAAAAAAACAATTTCTGATCTTTGAGTATTTTGTTTGATTTATTCCTTTCCATAATTGTAAAATGCACATGGGAGTGAAATTTATGATCCCCCTGCATCAGAAAAGCATAATCTTAAGTTAGGGAAATGATGGGACCAACTGCTGGTTTCTAAAATGTGTATTTAAAGAGGACCCTATCAGGCCTTTATTCTATAAAACTGCTAGACAAATAAATCTGAGGCATCTAAGGGTAATGGCATCTTGAAAGATAATGGACATTCAATCTGGGAGATGGGAAGGAGATAAAACTTTGGCTGTGGTATGTTTAAAGAAAAAATCAGTTTGCCTGTTAAACTGCTGGATAGACTAGACCCTATAAATTTTCAAAAGAGTGTCCTGGGTTTCATCCAAGAGGCTATTGCAAATAAGATACTCAGTGCTAAAACTCTCCTCAGCTCTTCAGAAACTTTAGGGCTGCTTCATGTAACATATACCTCATGCCTGGGGTTAATCACTAGTAGTTCTTGGCAGAATGAAATCTTTAATATAACTCTTAAAGCAACCCAGGAAACAGTGGGGAAAAAAACTTCACTAGATTTTAATTCAAAGATGAAGTAGATTCCTGATCTTATCCACTATCAGATATTTTCCAAATGTTAAAAGGCAAATTAGAGATAATTCTCATTAGCATTTTTGCTTATTTGTTTCCAGGAAGATTGAATTTCAGCTATTTCATTTACTGAAAGCATCCATTGTCAACCCATAGGACATAGGGTTTCAGTGAGGTGCACTATGTGACTTTTAGAACATTCACAATCAATATCTCTATGCTTTGGACAACTTCTCACATTTACAGAAAAAGGAATTTTTCATAAATACCCCCCAGCCCAAGAAAAAATTTTATTAGTGGTGGAAGAATGGAAAGATGTTCTTCTCCACTTTATATTTAGTAAAGTATAAAAAGCCTTCCCTCCTTCCTATGTTCATTCTCTTCAGGTCAACATGACATGGCTCTTCCTCCCATTAAGGGGTATAATATATTTCCCCATTCCCTGATTCTGGGCTGGCCTTACAAGTGTTTTGGTCCAAAGGGATGGGATTGAAATAACAGTGTGACTGTTTGGCGTCCAGACACTTGAAACTTTGCAGACTTCTTCTCCCCTCTTGGTCCCCTGACTCTACCATTAGATTAAGCCTGGCTAGGTTACCTGATGGCTCAGATGGTAAAGAATCTGCCTGCAATGTAGGAGACCCAGGTTTGATCCCTGCATGAGGAGGATGCCCTGGAGAAGGGAAGAGCAACCCACTTGTATTCTTGTCTGGAAAATGCCATGGACTGAGTTTACAGAAAACCACTAGAACATTCAGGTATGACCTAAATCAAATCCCTTATGACTACACAATGGAAGTGAGAAATAGATTTAAGGGACTAGATCTGATAGACAGAGTGCCTGATTAACTATGGACTGAGATTCATGACATTGTACAGGAGACAAGAATCAAGACCATCACCAAGGAAAAGTAATGCAAAAAAGCAAAATGGCTGTCCGAGGACACCTTACAAATAGCTGTGTAAAGAAGAGAAGTGAAAAGCAAATGAGAAAAGGAAAGATATAGGCATCTGAATGCAGAGTTCCAAAGAACAGCAAGGAGAGATAAGAAAGCCTTCTTCAATGATCAGTACAAAGAAATAGAGGAAAACAATAGAATGGGAAGGACTAGAGATCTCTTCAAGAAAATTAGAGATACCAAGGGAATATTTCATGCAAAGATGAGCTCAATAAAGGACAGAAATGGTGTGGACCTAACAGAATCAGAAGATATTAAGAAGAGGTGGCAAGAATACACGGAAGGACTGTACAAAAAAGATCTTCATGACACAGATAATCAAGATGATGTGATCACTAATCTAGAGCCAGACATCTTGGAATGTGAAGTCAACTGGGCCTTAGAAAGCATCACTACGAACAAAGCTAGTGGAGGTGATGGAATTCCAGTTGAGCTGTTTCAAATCCTGAAAGATGATGCTGTGAAAGTGCTGCACTCAATATGCCAGCAAATTTGGAAAACTCAGCAGTGGCCGCAGGACTGGAAAAGGTCAGTTTTCATTCCAATTCCAAAGAAAGGCAATGCCAAAGAATGCTCAAACTACCGCACAATTGCACTCATCTCACANATGTCCTTCCTACACTTACTTTTCTGAATGCACAGAATTGCTGATGGCCTTTGTTCACCCTGCAGTTTCACTGTGTTTTTAAAAATTGAGGTAGCAGATTGGAAGTTCTTGGAGTATCTATTAAGATCTTTCCAGCCTTAAAATAATGGATCTGAGAGAAGTCAAGTCAGGGTCCTCTCTTCTTCTCTATTAGGAGATTAATGCAGAGGCACACACTCATCTGGGCAATCAGAGTTTACCCGTTATTCTTATCCATCTCTTCCCTGACCAGTTTGAATTTGGTCTCTAGCATCAGCCTCTAGGATCTCATACTGTTTTTCTGCACAGAGGGTTGTTACGAAACCAGGAAAGAGATGGGGGGCGGGAGGATTGGCTGAAACATCCAAATGTAAGATTCCTGGAAATCCCAATTTTCCCCCCAGGGCTTTCTCATTAATTTTCAAATGATCATGGAAAAATATTTAATAGGAACTTAACTGGCAGTACAGTAGTTACGACTTCACCTTCCAATGCAGGGGACACAGGTTCAACCCCCGGTCAGGGAGCTAAGATTCCACAGGTCATGCAGCCAAAAAAACAAAACATAAAATGGAAACAATCTTGTAATAAACTAAATAAAGCCTTAAAATTTTAAGTAAATAAATAATAAAAAACTACAAGCAAAGATATACTGACCATCTTTGGGGCACACATAAGCAACATAATAGAACACAGCTGTTAAGTAGCAGCATCTAAAAAGACTCAAAAAATCTACTATTTAGGTATTTGGGGGGAGTTTGCTAAAATTGTGGTCTCTTATAGTTAAGACTTCACCTTCCAATGCAGGGGACACAGGTTCAACCCCCGGTCAGGGAGCTAAGATTCCACAGGTCATGCAGCCAAAAAAACAAAACATAAAATGGAAACAATCTTGTAATAAACTAAATAAAGCCTTAAAATTTTAAGTAAATAAATAATAAAAAACTACAAGCAAAGATATACTGACCATCTTTGGGGCACACATAAGCAACATAATAGAACACAGCTGTTAAGTAGCAGCATCTAAAAAGACTCAAAAAATCTACTATTTAGGTATTTGGGGGGAGTTTGCTAAAATTGTGGTCTCTTGTTGGGCTTCCCTGGTGACTCAGTAGGTAAAGAATCTGCCTGCAATGCTAGAGATGTGGGTTCGATCCCTGGGTTGGAAAGATTCCTTGGAGAAAGGAGTGGCTATCCCCACTCCGATGTCCTTGCCTAGAGAATTCTTTGGACAGAGAAGCCTGGTGGGCTACAGTCGATGGTCTCTTGTTATGGTAGAAGACAGCAGTGGGTCTTTCTTTCAGATTAATATCTCGTAATTCTCAGTCTACTTCAGTATAATGCACAGGAGATTTTCTGGGATAAATAATTTCTTAAGACATTAACCTAACTTAACACTTCTTCCTGTGATAAAAATGAAATAGTCTGTATCTTGACAATGATGGCCTTTTGTTTAAAGCAGAGCCGAGTAACTTGCTCAGATGTGGATTTTAGTTCTGTTTAGTGGAAAAACCAGACTAGCTCCTTAATTAAACATCAAGGAAACAATAAACCTGGTTTGTTCTCTCTTAGTGGAAGCAAATGTCCTATTTATACCTGTGATTATTCTAGCTGGTCTGCTTGATTACTTTCAGGGATAATAGAAGAAGCAAAGGGCAGGTTTGCAGAATTGACAAGCCTTCCTAATTAAAGACTAAA
>SJYX01001843.1:4439-23659 GCA_006410675.1 Oreotragus oreotragus | reverse complement strand
GTTTAATGCTACTCCATACATCAGGCTTTTGCCACTCAAAAGTTCTAGAGCTTTGGTTCCATTAACATTATTTGTCAGGTTAGGCTTGGATATTCTGCACTAACAACTGCCCAGTGTACAACTGCCAGTGTTAGCGGCTTATAGCAACAAAAGCTTATTTCCCTCTCATACAAAATTTGGCATCTCTCTAAGCAACCCTACAGTAAAACTGTGTACCAGTAACAGAAGTCCCATTATTTGAGTTATGCCATATGGAATTGTGGAGGACTCTCTTCACTTCTGTTCATAGCCCAGTGACCATTACCTCTGACAGTGCCCCTGCCTAACTTCAGAGGTGAGGCGATGTAAAGGAATAAATGAAATAGTTGATGAGCATACTGCCTCTGGTCAGTATTACTTTCTAGATTTATCAATAAATTAAATAGATCACATAATGCAATCTCTGTCTGTTGCTGATATCCTTTGGTTAAAGCTTTTGGTTGTGTGGAAAGAAATCTCCAGCAACTGAACATGTGAGGTTAGTATCATAAACATGTGATTTACTGTCATTGAAATTATATTAGGAAAATAAGTATGAAATCTAGGGCTGTTGTGTTCAGTAAAATTGAGAGAAAGAATTTGCATAAAAATTTAAATACTGTATAGATTAGTATATTAATGCATATATAAAGAATTTAGAAAGATGGTAATGATGACCTTATATGTAAGACAGCAAAAGAGACACAGATGTAAAGAAGAGAATTTTGGACTCTGTGGGAGAAGGAGAGGGTGGGATGATTTGAGAGAATAGCATTGAAACATGTATACTATCATATGTGAAATAGATTGCCAGTCCAGGTTTGATGCATGATACAGGGTGCTCGGGGCTGGTGCACTGGGATGACCTTGAGGAATGGGATGGGGAACACATGTACACCCATGGCTGAGTCATGTGAATGTATGGCAAAAAACACCACAATATTATAAACTAATTAGCCTCCAATTAAAATAAATAATTTTCTTAAAAATGAATTTAAATATTGNTGTATTATCATATGTGAAATAGATTGCAGGTCCAGGTTTGATGCATGATACAGGGTGCTCAGGGCTGGTGCACTGGGATGACCTTGAGGGATGGGATGGGGAACACATGTACACCCATGGCTGAGTCATGTGAATGTATGGCAAAAAACACCACAATATTATAAACTAATTAGCCTCCAATTAAAATAAATAATTTTCTTAAAAATGAATTTAAATATTGTATAGATTAATATTATGTAACCCTCAAGCTTAAAATCTGTCTTGTGTATAAGAGTCTTAACAGAAAATGATCAAAGGATAATTAACATGAACACTAAGAAACACTATTAAGAAAATACATAAATAAAATTCAAAAACTAATTTTATTTTGAAAGTCAAAAATATTTAGGATAAGTAAGACTCTGTGAGTCAAAAAGTGATAAGATAATAAAACACCAACTTAGCCTAAGACAGATTGTACAAATGCAGTGTGCAAAAAAATTGCAATATAATCTTAGATATTAAAATATTTCAATTACTCTTTTTCCTTAATGACAATAAACAAATCCATATACAATTTAAGTATGCACATATTTTCAGAGAAACATATTTTTAAAGTTTATGATATTAAAAATGTCATTCAGCTATCAATAAATTAGTTAGCAAATTTCTGTCATTTGAAGACCATCTTATAAAAATAGTTTGCAACTAGAAATGGTGTGTATATCAGAGTCTATCTGAAAGGTACTTTAGTTCTCATAAAAGATGAAAAATAGATTCATCAGAAATTTTAGTCCGCAATAAGCCTTAACATATCACTCAAGTCCATCTGAACAAAAGAAAAATCCTTTAATATTAAAATATTTTTAATCTATGTCATCTGGTCCATTAGACACTAGTTTGATAATGCACTTCTTCATTTGCAGTTAACTGCTAATTTTTTTTTCTTAAAACACATTTACACTCATTAACAGTACAGATTTGAAAAACAGGAAATGAGACTTTTAAAGATACTATTTTAAATATTTGCTGCTCGATATTTTACTAGCAATCTGAACACTGGGAAAAATCATCATTTAAAGGTAAAAATTAAAGTGAGTCTGCAAAATTAATTGAGCATTATCCCTTATTGCATGTACTGTAATTACTTCTTATAACGAAACTGAACATTATTTTGGTCATTAGAATGGAAGTTTTGAACGGTACTAGGATTCTTTATAGTAAAAATAAGGCATTTCCCATAGAAATATACCACAGGAAAATACATAGAAGAAAAATAAATTTAGAATTTTATTGTAGAATAAAACCATGTTTTAAAAATGCATCATGCAAGCACAAGATAAATTATCTGACCACAGTTAACTTGTGAAGCAGAATAGCAAATGGGCATACCACCGGGGCTCATTACTAGCTTTGCATTTAGCTCTGAGATGTGGTTCCAAGAGCAGAGTTTTCCATTAAATCCAGAGTCAGACAATTCAATCTTGGGAGGCTTGGGACAAGAGAGGGAGCAGGTGCCTCAGGGACAGGAGGGAATACAGAGTTCTGATCCACATTTTATTCCCCACTAGATGCTTAATGCTGGACCAGGAAATATGCCAACTTACGATCCTACTGGGCAGAAACTTCAGCCAGCTCTTCTTGGAATTCCACATTTAATGAGTGCCAGGGCTCATTAAAGGTTCATTACTAGTCGCAGTCTCCCAGTTCTTTGGGTTTCTATTCAGTAGAACAGTTGAAATACTGCACTATGTTTAGAGAAAACTGAACTATGCTTCCACATTTGCTTCATTAGCTTAGTTCCCTCAAAGGCAGAGCCGTAGACAAGGACTTGCAAGGCAACTAAAGTGATCTCAGGAAATTAGGGGCAAGGAGAGTTTAACAGGAAAACAAGGAAAGCAAATTAAAAGATGTGTTATTTCATTACCGACCAGGCTGGAATGACAGTATTTGATCTTGCAGGACAGTCTGAAAAGGTTTATGAAATGTATATTGGAACTTGAAGCCCAGAGGACAATTGAGGAGTGTTTATTCATTAACTTCTGCCCCCATAGATATTGACTCTCCAACCCCAGCTGTCCAGCCATGAGCATCCATAAAATACTTTCTATAATTTCAAGCTGTGTCCTCAAAAATGCATGGAATATGAGGCTAGAGGAAGCCTATTCTTCAAAGTGAAACATAATCAAATTGCCCCTGTATGAGGCTAAGAAACATCTGCAAGGAACTGGGCACTACTAACACTGGCTGCATAAAGAGATGCATCCAAGAGGATGTGGAGTGATTCACAAGAGGTTCTCACACGTTGGTTTGATTAAACACCAGACCAGAATTAAAGTACTGGGAATATGAATGAGAGGGAAAGGGGAAGAGAGAGGTTCCAGGACTGCTTCCTAAATACAACTATACTATTTCACCACCACCTCTTAATTTCTTTTCCCTTCTTACATGGTAAGCAGTGCCTCAGAGGACTGGCTTGGAAGGAAACTTACATAATACTATTAAAAATTCAGTATAGTCAAATAACAAGATGACTTTCAAAAGAAAGTTGAACAACTACAAAGAAAGAATCAATATTAAACATTATTACTGAGTGAATTATTCTGAGTAAATGTGGTATTCTGGGTAAGAAACAACGAAAAACATATGCTGTGAAATACCTGGGGGTGGTAATGCTCCCTTCTGATGTCGTAGGAAGAGCTCTGAACTTGAGCTAAGAAGCTGTGGGCCTGAATTTTGGGCCTGAAACACTTTTATTGTATAAATTTGGAAGTCTCTTAACATCGCTGAGTCTTTGTATGCAAAGCTGAACTAGTGCTCACAAATGTAACTGGTTGAGTACAGGGTCAAACAAGATGATGTGCTGGAAGATACTGTTTTCCTGGGCCATTGTTTATCTTGGTCATTATGACTTTTCTGGTTCAGAAATTTCAGAGGCCATCCTAGATTGGTCCCCAGCCTAAGACTAATTCTAGCTAAAGAAGCCCAATCCAGTCATTCTCCATCCCTGCCAACCCTGAAGAGCCTATCGACAATTTTGGTAATCTTGTCTACACACATAAAATTCTGAATCCTGGTTGGTCTTTTCCAACCTACATTCAGAACAACTTAGTCTTTTGATTCTGTAACTGTGCCTCTCAATATTAATTGTTATTCAGTTCAGTCGCTCAGTTGCGTCTGACTCTTTGTGACCTCTCGGACTGCAGCACGCCAGGCTTTCCTGTCAATCACCAACTCCCAGAGCTTACTCAAACTTCTGGTTATTAGCATACACATTTTGATGGTTATCCCTGATTATTCTTATTTTCCTAAAGTTGAATCTTCCAATGTCAGAATTTTGTTCCAGCATTTTAAAAGAACCATGCCATCATTTTTACTTTGTTGCTCTCTTTAGACTTTGACTGAAATAATTCTCTCAACATACTAAGAACAAAAAAGTCAGATTTTTAATCAATACCTGACCTAGTACTGGTTATGATACAATTTATTTATCTTTCAGTTCTTGAATTATTAAATTAAGGCAACTATTTGGATTACAAACAAAACAAAACATTTCAACATGCTATGTGTTGTTCAGTTGCTCAGTCATGTCCAACTCTGCAACTTCATGGACATCAGGCTTCCCTGTCCTTCATTATCTCCTGGAGTTTCCTCAAACTCATGTCAGTGATTGAGTCAGTGATGTCATCCAACCATCTCATTCTCTGTCACCCCTTCTCCTCCTGCCTTGAATTTTCCCATTAGGCTCTTTTCCAATGAGTAGGTGCTTCACATCAGGTGGCCAAAGTACTGGAGCTTCAGCTTCAGCATCAGTCCTTCCAGTGAATATTCAGGACTGATTCCCTTTAGGAGTGATTGGTTGGATCTCCTTGCAGTCCAAGGGAGTCTCAAGAGTCTTCTTCAGCACCACAGTTTGAAAGCATAAATTATTTGGCACTCACCCTTCTTTATGGTCCATCTCTCACATCCATATGTGACTACTGGAAAAACCATACCTTAAACCTATGTTTAACATAGGTTAAACAGCTTTAACCAGAGGCTAAAACAGTCCCTCACCAAAAATTTACACAGGCAGAAAAATAGAAATCTTCAGAACTGCCAAAAAATATATTTCATAAATAAACTGTAATTAAAATATTGAGATACTAGAGGTGATTATAAAAGCAAAAGGACATCTAATAGAATTGAACTTATTAGAGTGGAAAATTCTTAAATAGACAGGAATACCAGACTGCCTGACCTGCCTCCTGAGAAGTGTGTGAGTGAGTGAGTGAGTAAAGTCGCTCAGTCGTGTTCGACCCCATGGACTGTAGCCTACCAGGCTTCCCCCTCCATGGGATTCTCCAGGCAAGAGTACTGGAGTGGGTTGCCATTGTATGCAGGTCAAAAAACAACAGTTAGAACTGGAACAGACTGGTTCCAAACAGGGAAGGAGTATGTCAAAGCTGTATATTGTCACACTGCTTATTTAACTTATATGCAGAGTATATCATGCAAAATGAAAGGCTGAATGAAGCACAGGCTGGAATCAAGATTGCCAGGAGAAACATCAGTAAATATCAGTAACCTCAGATACGCAAATGATACCACATTTATGGCAGAAAGCGAAGAAGAACTAAAGAGCCTCTCGATGAAAGTGAAAGAGGAGAGTGAAAAAGTTGTCTTAAAACTGACCATTCAGAAAACTAAGATCATGGCATCTGGCCTCATCATTTCATGGCAAATAAATGGGGAAACAATGGGAACAGTGAAAGACTTTATTTTGGGGGGTTCTAAAATCACTGCAGATGGTGACTGCATCCATGAAATAAAAAAGACGCTTGCTCCTTGGAAGAAAAGTTATGACCAACCTAAACAGCATATAAAAAGCAGAGACATTACTTTGCCAACAAAGGTCCATCTAGTCAAAGCTATGGTTTTTCCAGTAGTCATGTATGGATGTGAGAGTTGGACTATAAAGAAAGCTTAGTGCCAAAGAATTGATGTTTTTGAACTATGGTGTTGGGGAAGACTCTTAAGAGTCCCTTGGACTGCAAAGAGATATAACCAATCAGTCTTAAAGGAAATCAGTCCTGAATATTCATTGGAAGGATTGATGCTGAAGCTGAAACCCCACCTGAGTTTGGCCACCTGATACAAAGAACTGACTCATTTGAAAAGCCCCTGATGCTGGGAAAGATTGAAGGTGGGAGGAGAAGGGAACGACAGAGGATGAGATGGTTGGACGGCATCACCGACTCAATGGACATGAGTTTGAGTAAATTCCAGGAGTTGGTGATGGACAGGGAGGCCTGGCATGCTGCTGTCCATGGGATTGCAAAGAGTCAGACATGACTGAGAGACTGAACTGAACTAAATAGCTCAAGATAAAAATATTGGACGGCATCACCGACTCAATGGACATGAGTTTGAGTAAATTCCAGGAGTTGGTGATGGACAGGGAGGCCTGGCATGCTGCTGTCCATGGGATTGCAAAGAGTCAGACATGACTGAGAGACTGAACTGAACTAAATAGCTCAAGATAAAAATATAAACTTAGAATTGACTTTATACTAAAAGTATAAACTAACAGTCTGGAATAGTAAGCAGAAAGTTCCAGAGGTTTTTAAGTTAAGTAACTGTTTTAATTACATTCAAATATACTGCATATCCATCAAACTTTATTATATTTTCTATGGCACTAAGATAATAGATATGCCTGCAGTCCAAGTCCCCAAAACTGAGAAAACAAGACATCCACGGCAATGCAAAAGCTAAAAGGGAATTTATTTCTGGCTCAAGCCAGGGCTCCTGCCACATCCACCGCAGTGGAGTGGGGCAAGAGCCCCGAGCCCTGAATTACAGCAGTATTTACAGGTTTAGAACAAAGACAGGGAGTTGGCAGGGGTGGATTGGTTGTAGGGGTTATTAGGCATTTATTAATTGGCTAATTTTTCGTGCACACAGGCTTGCTTAGGGGACTTTTCATGTTATCTGGGAGTCTGGGAATATGCTGACTGGCTGAGCCCCAAGGTTGGAGGGGATGATCTCAGTTCCTTCTGGGCAGTGACCCAGTTTTTCCCATAATTGTAGTTCTTGCCCACTTTAGTCCTTGAGGCCTGTCATGAGTCAGGTCTCAACATTCCCCCCTGTCCTTTGATCATGGAGAGGAATCTTCCTCTCTGTTCTGAGATACTGCCTGATATTGTTGTACTTTATTTAAAGCTAGCATCTCTTGTTGAAAAGCACGTAACAAGAGAGATGGTCTATTTTTCCCTTTAAACATCGGACAAGTGGGGGGTGGACTTTCATATATAATTTCAAGGGGGTTAGACCTAATTTATAGTGGGTGTTGTATGCCCGAAAGAGCGTGAAGGGAAGGAGGGTCACCCAGTCCCCACCAGTCTCTATTGCCAGTTTTATCAAAGTTTCTTTTAGGGTCTGATTTATTCTTTCTAGTTGCCCTGAGCTCTGGGGACTATACTCGCAATGCAACTTCCATTTGGTCCCCAGAGCTGACTCCATGTAGAGAAGAGGAGAGTCTCTGCTCCCTTATTCCTATCTCCTTCCTCNCCAGTCTCTATTGCCAGTTTTGTCAAAGTTTCTTTTAGGGTCTGATTTATTCTTTCTAGTTGCCCTGAGCTCTGGGGACTGTACTCGCAATGCAGCTTCCATTTGGTCCCCAGAGCTGACTCCATGTAGAGAAGAGGAGAGTCTCTGCTTCCTTATTCCTATCTCTTTCCTTACTCTTCTGCAAGAGGTGATAGTGCTAATCAATTATAGAACATTAATCGGGCCAGTTTACAACTGAAGCCATTAATTATTTAAAGGGAAAATGCATATGCTCTGCCTCAATTACTACTCCTATCAATATAAGGCCAGTGGTCAAGGCAGGACATGTCACCATCAGGCGCAGTTATCATGCTTAGTCCTCTTTCTCACCATATATATGACTAGCCAGAGGGCAGAAAGACTCATCAAACAGACTTGATCTCAGAGGCAAAAAGATGCATATCTTCCCAAGTTTTAGCAGAACAATGTATTGAGGAATATTTGGCACTAATCCCCAAACAAAATACTTTCATCTTGCACCATTTTGCTATTGCGTCTTGCCTTGTCATAGAAATATTTATTTTTGCTCATACCTNCATCAAACAGACTTGATCTCAGAGGCAAAAAGATGCATATCTTCCCAAGTTTTAGCAGAACAATGTATTGAGGAATATTTGGCACTAATCCCCAAACAAAATGCTTTCATCTTGCACCATTTTGCTATTGCGTCTTGCCTTGTCATAGAAATATTTATTTTTGCTCATACCTTCTCTCTTGAAAAGTTACAAATTATTTTTTAAAGTTGCAAGAATATTATTCATTTGTATCTCTGCACTTAACATTTGTCAGTTGTTAACATTTTATCTCATTTGCTTTTACTCCTTTCTCTGATACTTTTGTCTCTAGACAGATGCATGGATGGATAGATACACATACAGACACAGACACATTTTTCCTGAGTTATTACAGAGTTAAGTGCTAACATAACAATACCTACCTTAAATAATTATTTATGTCATGAGTTAAAGGCTATTATAAGAGAGTAGCAAGAGATGAATGCAATATCACATATTTAAAGGCAAAAGTAAATCTCTTCAGAGGTCATTATATCCATTATATCTTTTATTTTGTCTATTAGAAAAACTGAGCCACAGAAAAGTGATTTGATTTGCTTAAAGTAATACCACCAGTTTGTGCCAGCATGATATCTTTTGATTCCTGAATCAGTGCTCTGATAACTTCACATAATTATTACTATGTAACAGGTTGGAAATAATATCAATTAACTCTCTATATCCACAAGCTGAAATATAGTACTGATTAAAATCCTGTGACATGGAGTTACCTTCTTAATGATAAATTCTTATGCAACTACTTAGCTAAATCATACCAGAAAATTAACTGCTTTCTGCAATAAGAACATGACTCTAGAATTCAGGTATATTAAAAAATACTTCAATCATGAAATCACATTGCTTCTATTTTTCTTCCCATGAATGATTTTGCTTTAGAAACTTATAAGGTATGGTAAATGTCTTCAACTAGCACCAAAATTTCTTAAAAAGCAGAAAGGTTATTAAAATGCAGAGACCCACTGCTCTTCTGATTTCTATCTTCTCTATGTGTTGAACATCTTCCTAAAAAGTTTGCTAAGAGGGGAGAAGATGTATTGAGCAATTTAATACTTAGATANTGGTAAATGTCTTCAACTAGCACCAAAATTTCTTAAAAAGCAGAAAGGTTATTAAAATGCAGAGACCCACTGCTCTTCTGATTTCTATCTTCTCTATGTGTTGAACATCTTCCTAAAAAGTTTGCTAAGAGGGGAGAAGATGTATTGAGCAATTTAATACTTAGATACAATAAAGATTAGAAACATTTTTGGTTTTCATTGAGTCACTATTTAATGAGGGTAGTATGGAGATGTATATAAAAGCCAAGGGAGAGATGAAATTTATAATCATGATTTACTAAACTAGCTTCCAAAATCCAATATTCACAAGAAATTCAGATAAATATTTTTCAAAAATTACTTCTCATTCAAGTCATACTAGGTGGGTCTGGTTTTCTATGCATAGGTATGAAGTACTCCAAAGAGGTTTAAGTAAAAGTCATCCTTAGATGTATCAATAAGGACTGCCACCACTATGATCTCCCTCACACAGGCAAGTCAGTCTATACAGAAAAAGGATGTGATCTGGGATACTAGAATTAATAGTTACAATAAAATTGAACAGATTACACTACCCAGGCAAAGGACAGCGTAAGTGAGTGATGGTAGCAACCAAGTGAATGATGGTGCATATATCTGCCTTCAACTCTAGGCAGAGACCCACATTTAGAGGAAAAGGGACTGGTTGGAAAAGTACTAGTGTGGAATAAGAAAATATATGTTTCTCTTTGCCCAAAGGTTCTCTCAGTATTACATATTTTATTTATTATTATTTTCTTTTTTTAGCAGAGCATAAAATGGAAAAAAATTTAATTGTTCAATCACTTTTATGGAGGATAATGGTTACTAACTTTCTGGAATTCATTACTCATTTAGTTACCAAGGGTCCCGGTTCCCCAACTTCATTCTAAAAGTATACCCTACCTCATTCTGGGAATGTTAACCTCCACTTATATTAATCTTCTAGTATTTACTTTAATAGTCATATATTGTGTATATCTGTAAAAGGAATTTTTCAAAGCTCTATTTGTGATTTTATTTGAATTTGTGCTTTCACATTAAAAAGTGAAGAAGGTTCATCCTCTGTTCTGAGATTCTTTCCCTCTATAGATCATTTTTGCCCTTAAATAAATAAAGGCAGATTCCTTATTGATGTTCAGAATATTACCATTTAGGATGGAGGTATATTTTGGCTCCAAATGTTCAGTAAATACAAAATATTTTACAGTGCTCAGCAGGATTCAATAAAAGGAATGACCTGATTTACCAAAAGTGATCTGTAAGAATAATAGTAGAGCTAACAGTAATACCAATTATTTTCTTTTGTCTAGACCTACCTTCTTCCTTTCCTTCCTACTTGCTGAGCCTTGTCCTGCCTTTCTTACAAAAAAGAAAAACAGTACTCACTTTTTCATAGTTAGTAGAATAGGATTATAGAAAAAAAAATAGCAATAACAAAAACAAGCAAACAAACAAAAGGATAACATGTCTGCACTCATCGAATTTACATCCTCTTGAGGGATAGATTCAATAAGCAAGTAAATAAATATGGATATATTTTTGTGTTATAAAAATTCTATGAAAGAAACAAAGTGAATGGGGTGACGGAGAATTTGAACCAACAATACTTGAGATGTCTGAAGGATAAGAATGAGTTGCTCTAGAAAGCTGGAAAGAGAGAGGACAGGCAGAAGGAGCAGGAAGGACGCTGAGAATGGAAAGGGCTCTTGTATTCCACAAGCAAAGCACGTGTTCCCAGAGTATGCATAGAGAATACAAGGGAAAACGGTGCAGAAAGCTGGCTATGAAGAGATCAGGCAGACTTTGGAAAAGCCATGGTAAATATTTCTGGCTTTGATATAATGACAAGCCCTTAAAAGATTTCAACTAGAGAGAAGTTACGTGACAGGTTGGCTGCTGTGTGGAGAATGGAAACTAAAGCAAGAAGGAAGATGAGTGAGGAAGCCACTGAACTCACCAGAAAACAACAGTGGTCTCGATAGGAAAAAAGCCAAAGATGAGCCCTCCTAGCCAGCATGAGAGTGCAGAGAGAGACACCAATAAGAATCTGCTTTCCATCACGGGCAAGAGTAAGGGCTATTGTATGGTAACAATAAGGAATCTTTAATTAACATCTCTCTAAAAAAAATTAGTATAACACACAGACACACACAAATATATTCACTGTAAATTTCTCTGACATAAAGAATGTGTGGCAAATATTTACAAATTTCTTTATAAATTCTAGAGCACCAAGAGATTCTAATAGAGTTCTTTGATTTTCCTAAGGAAATCTTATACCATAACCAATCCATGATTGCAAGAGCATATTTCTGATGAAAGAGCATATTTCCGTTGAAAGAGCGTATTTCCGACATGAATGGTGACTGATATTTCCACTTATGTGACCAATTAAAATGAAAGTGAAACAACACAAACTTCTGTCATAACTTTACCCATTCATTAATGACATGAGCCACTTTGGTGAATCAGCTTACTAGTTTTTAAGTAATGAAAGAATAGCTGCTTACTTTTTTTGTGGAATTCCCTAAAAGCTATAACCATAACACAATTTCAACTTTGTCTCCATTATTAACATTTTCTTCATCACTTTAAGTCTAGACAATCAAAAAATGATAAAAATCTATGGTGGATTGTAGTGTTTGCTAATTGTTGTGGTATAAATACTCTACACATGGACATCACCAGATAGTCAATACCAAAATGAGATTGATTATATTCTTTGCATAAAAAGATGGAGAAGCTTTATATAGCAAGCAAAACTAAGACTAGGAGCTAACTGTAGCTCTGATCATGAACTCCTTATTGCCAAATTCAAACTTAAATTGAAGAAAGTAGGCAAAACCACTAGACGATTTAGGTATGACCTAAATCAAATTCCTTACGATTATAGAGTGGAAGTGAGAAATAGATTCAAGGGATTAGATCTGATAGAGTGCCTGAAGAACTATGGACTGAGGTTCATGGCACTGTACAGGAGGAAGGTATCAAGACCATCCCCAAGGAAAAGAAATGCAAAGAGGCAAAATGCTTGCCTGAGGAGGCTTTACAAATAGCTGTGAAAAGAAGAGAAGTGAAAGGCAAAGGAGAAATGGTAAGATATACCCATTTGAATGCAGAGTTCAGAAAAATAGCAAGGAGAGATAAGAAAGTCTTCCTCAGTGATCAGTGCAAAGAAATAGAGGAAAACAAAAGAATGGAAATGACTAGAGATCGATTCAAGAAAATTAAAGATACCAAGGGAACATTTCATACAAAGATGGACACAATGAAGGACAGAAATGGTATGGACCTGAGAGAAGCAGAGGATATTAAGAGGCAGAAAGAAAACAAAGAAAAACTACACAAAGAAGATCTTCATGACCCGGATAATCACCACGGTATGATCACTCACCTAGAGCTAGACATCCTGGAATGCAAAGTTAAGTGGGCCTTAGGAAGCATCACTACCAACAAAGCTAGTGAAGGTGATGGAATTCCAGTTGAGCTATTTCAAATCCTGAAAGATGATGCTGTGAAAGTGCTCCACTCAATATGCCAGCAAATTAGGAAAACTCAGCAGCAGCCACAGGACTGGAAAAGGTCAGTTTTCATCCCAATCCTAAGAAAGGCAATGCCAAAAAATGATCAAACTACTGCACAATTGTACTCATCTCACACACTAGCAAAGTAATGCTCAAAATTATCCAAGCCAGGCTTCAACAGCATGTGAACTGTGAACTCCCAGATGTTCAAGCTGGTTTTAGAAAAGGCAGAGGAACCAGAGATCAAACTGCCCATATCCGCTGGATCATCAAAAAACCAAGAGAGTTCCAAAAAAACATCTACTTCTGCTTTATTGACTATGCCAAAACTTTTGACTATGTGGATCACAACAAACTGGGAAATTCTGAAAGAGATGGGGATATCAGACCACTTGACCTGCCTCTTGAGAAACCTATATGCAGGTCAGGAAGCAACAGTTAGAACTGGACATGGAACAGAAGACTGGTTCCAAACAGGGAAAGGAGTATGTCAAGACTATATTGTCACCATGTTTATTTAACTTATATGCAGAGTACTTCATGAGAAACACTGGGCTGGATAAGTGAAGAACTAAAGAGCCTCTTGATGAAAGTAAAGGGGGAGAGTTAAAAAAAAAAGAAAAAAACTCAACAGTCAGGAAACTAAGATCATGGCATCTGGTCCCATCACTCCAGGCAAATAGATGAGGAAACAGAGGAAAGAGTGACAGACTTTATTTTGGGGCTCCAAAAATCACTGCAGATGGTGACTGCTGTCATGAAATTAAAAAGTACTTGCTCCTTGGAAGAAAAGTTATGACCAACCTAGACATTATATTAAAAAGCAGAGACATTGCTTTGCCAACAAAGGTCAATCTTGTCAAAGTTATTATTTTTCCAGTAATCATGTATGGATGTGAGAGTTGGACTATAAAAAAAAGCTAGGTGCTGAAGAATTGATGCTTTTGAACTGTGGTGTTGGAGAAGACTCTTGAGAGTCTCTTGGACTTCAAGGAGATCCAACCAGTTCATCCTAAAGGAAATCAGTTCTGAATATTCATTAGAAGGATTGATGCTGAAGCTGAAACTCCAATACTTTGGAAACCTGATGCAAACAACTGACTTATCTGAAAAGACCCTAATCTGGGAAAGATTGAAGGTGGGAGGAGAAGGGGACAACAGAGGATGAGATGGTTGGATGGCATCACCAACTGAATGGACACGAGTTTGGGTAAACGCTGGGAGTTGGTGATGGACAGGGAGGCCTGGTGTGCTTCACTCCATGGGTTTGCAACGAGTTGGACATGACTGAACAACTGAACTGATCTGAAATACTCTCAATGTGGACATTTTTCACCTATTAATATTATACCCCTGAATATGGAACACACAGTTATGTAGTACATCCGCTATACAGATACAGTAAATATAACCTCAGACATACAGATAACACTGCCATGTGGCAACAAATAGTTAGAATTTGATAAAATCTGAGTGTTTATTACCTTCACTTTTAGTATACTTTAATTTATATTTTAGCAATGGCTTCATTTAAGAGCCAGCTCACAACATTCCTGAAAACATAACAAACATCCCATGAGTCAATGTGAGCTGCTGTGAGCCAGTCTGGCATATCACTAAACTAGGGCCATATGACAGGTATAAGGGACTAGATCTCTCCCTGGTCGGACTCCATCTTGAGACCCAACCTTGATCCTCTGCCCTAGACTCCACTTTACCTTGGGATAGGAAAAGAAAGTACCTGTGAAACTGGGCCATAGTCTAGAGGAAGCCACTGAAATTATATCACCCCCAAGAGAAGAACATCAGGATCTAAGAGCAAGTATTTTTCAGGATCAGTGATCAGAGAACAGTTCACTGAGTGACCGGCACAATTTTTATACCTCATTTTGGTGAAGTAAAAGTCATTCAGTTGTGTCCTACTCTTTGCCAATCGGTGGACTACCAGGCTCCTCTGTCCATGGAACTCTCTAGGCCACGATACTGGAATAGGTAGCCATTCCTTCCCCAGGAGATCTTCCCCACCCAGGGATCTGAATCACCAGGAAAGCCGGAGAATACTGGAGCGGGTAGTCTATCCCTTCTCCAGGGGATCTTCCCGACCCAGGAATCAAACCAGGGTCNCTACCAGGCTCCTCTGTCCATGGGATTTTCCAGGCAAGAGTACTGAAGTGGGTTGCCATTGCCTTCTCCTTATGTATCCTACTAAATTATAATCTTCTTGAGATCAGGGGCTAGCTGAGTTTTCATCCTCTTTTACCTTCATAGTTCCAGGTCTAGTACTTCTATGTTTAATACACCTAAAATGTTAACTGTAATAATTTTAGAGGCCTTCTTTAAATCATGATTTTGTCTCAACTTCTTCTGATAGAACATTAAGAATGTATTTAGGCATGTGGAGCAGCATAAACAAGAAATAAGCAAAACAAAGGAAAGAGAATAAAATATACTTGATAGAAGAGCCAAGTTAGGAAGCACACAAGGAATGAAAAATTATGTGGATGGTTTAAAATTTAAGTGGAAATGTATCAATGACTAGAAAAGTCATTGTTGGCAGTGTTAGAAAGCACTGAAGTCAGTTTTTATCTCTACTAGTGAATTAGTACTAGTTCTTGAGTGCTCTGAGTATAAGGAATCTAAATTCAAGTGCTTTGAAATCAAACAGATGTATGAACTTTGCCAAATTACTTAAATTTTGTTTAGTTTCAGTTTTCTCCTTCTGTAAAATGAGTTTTATAGTATCTATTTCAGGGGATTTTTGGAAAGATCAGATGAAGAAGTGTGTTTCAATGTAATGGTATAAGCATTCAATAAACATTTGTTGTTGCTAGTTATGTCTTCATGAAGTTTAATTACAGTGAAAAAAGCAAAAAGTCGTGATAAAGTAGATGGTTATAACTAGAGATATTATGTCAGCTGGACGAAGTGGAAGAAAATAGTTTGGGAGGAGTTAGGTTGTACTATTATTATTAATGATAATCATGTTTAGCACTTAATTTATAAAGTGTTTTCTAGTACAGTGTGTCATTTGGTCCATACTTCAAACCACTTAAACCATCCTCTGGAGATCTGGTTGATTTTGGCATGTGTGTGAAAGAGCTGTTGTTAAGCAGGATAGTTAAGCAGCTAGAGAAAACAGAAGTAATTGTCAAACTTGTTACCTTCTTCCCTCCCTGACTCCCCATCACTATTTCCCTTTGACTGGAAAGGGGTTGAAGGTAGCCAATTTGCTTACCAGGGGATGCAACAAACACAGTCAGCTTTCTCTTGCTCCCCATTTCTGTCACCGCTGCACAATCTTTACTCTTTGAGCAACACATATGGAGCAGTGTTTCAGTTTATTTGTAGAGCATATTCTTTGAGGGATGGATTAAAATGCCAATGAAACAAAGTAATCGGGTGCATAATTGAGCAGGTGGAACAAATTTGTTAAATCTGTTTTGAGAAAAAAATAACTGGTTTTACAGTAATAGATCAGCCTCAGGTTCACTGTTCTATAATCAGGGTGGGAATGAGGGAGGAAAGAATGTATAGGCTTCCTGAAGACATCTGGGAATACAAGTGCTGCATCTAACATGGCTGATGTCAATGGGGAATGGAGGAACATTTTCCTAGTCATGTCCAGAAAAATGGGAAGCTTGTGATTAGCTCTATTGTGATGCAGATATGATTTCAAAGAACACATTTACTTCATCTTATATATATCAGGATAAACAGCAATATTTCACACAGAATCAGATTAAAGTCTAACATATACTACATGGAGAGACATAATTTCTATCAAATATTGATCTTTTACTTAGATAGCCCAACAGATATGTTTAGTATAGGATTCTTGTATGAAAAGATGAATTCTTTTCCCTCTCTCTATCTGAAGTATGGACTACCCTAGTGGTTCAGTGGTAAAGAATCTGCCTGCCAATGCAGGAGACACAATTATGATCCCTGGGTTGGAAAGATTCCCTGGAGAAGGAAATGGAAACCCACTAGAATATTCTTGCCTGGTAAATCCCAGGGACAGAGGAGCCCGGCAGGCTATACAGTTCATGGGGTTGCAAAAGAATCAACTTAGCGACTAAACAATAACAAATCTAAAGTATAGGTCAGAAGTATCAGAGAATTTCTGAATTAGAATTGATACAAAGGTCATTTACCTCAAGTCCTCATCTCCTCCATCAATCACCACCACAATACCTCTACCAAGTGTTCAGCATCCTAGACTTGAAATGTGTCAATTACAGAGAACTTGACCTCACTGGAGCCAGCCCATGGCATTTGCAAGCCAATCTAGTTTGTTATAAAAGTCTTTGTTATTTAATAGTGCAGTCAGCTATCCTTCCCTCTTTGTTGTTCAGTCACTCAGTCCTGTCTACTCTTGGGGACCCATGGACTGCAGCATGCCCAGGTTACCTGTCCTTCACCATCTCCCAGAACTTGCTCAAACTCATGTCCATTGAGTTGGTGATGTCATCCAAACATCTCATCCTCTGTCATCCCCTTCTCCTCTTGGCTTCATTTTTTCCCCAGCATCAGGGTCTTTTCTAATGAGTCAGCTCTTCGTATCAGGTGGCCCAAGTATCAGCATCAGTCCTTGCAATGAATATTCAGGATTGATTTCCTTTGGGATTCACTGGTTAGATCTCCTTGCCATCCAAGGGACTCTGAAGAGTCTTCTCCAACACCACACACAGCTTAAAAGCATCAATTCTTCAGTACTCAGCCTTCATTATGGTCCAACTCTCACATCTATACATGACTAGTGGAAAAACCATAGCTTTGACTATACGGACCTTTGTCAGCAAAGTAATGTCTCTGCTTTTAAATATGCTGTCTAGGTTGGTCATACCTTTTCTTTCAAGGAGTAAGCGTCTTTTAATTTCATGGCTGTAGTCACTATCTGCAGTGATTTTGGAGCCCAAGAAAATGAAGTCTGTCACTGTTTCCATTGTTTCCCCATCTATTTGCCATGAAGTGATGGGACCCAATGCCATGATCTTAGTTTTCTAAATGTTGAGTTTTAAGCCAACTTTTTCACTCTCCTCTTTCACTTTCATCAAGAGGCTCTTTAGTTCCTCTTCACTTTCTGCCATGAGGGTGGTGTCATCGGCATATCTGAGGTTATTGATATTTCTCCTTGGTATCTTGATTCCAGTTTGTGCTTCATCTAGCCCAGTATTTTCCATGATGTACTCTGTACAGAATTTAGATAAGCAGGGTGACTATATACAACCCTGACATATTCCTTTCCCTGTTTTGAACCAGTTTGTTCTTCCATGTCCAGTTCCAACGGTTGTTTCTTGACATGCGTATAGGTTTCTCAGAAGTCAGGTAAGGTGGTCTGGTACTCCCATCTCTTTAAGAATGTTACACAGTTTGTTGTGATCCACACAGTCAAAGGCTTTAGTCTAGTCACTGAAACAGAAGTAGATGTTTTTCTGGAATTCTCTTGCTTTTTCTGTGATCTACCAGATGTTGGCAATTTGATCCCTGATTCCTCTGCTTTTTCTAAATCTAGCCTGGACATCTGGAAGTTCTTGGTTCACATACTGTTGAAGCCTAACTTGAAGAATTAATGGCAACCCACTCCAGTACTATTGCCTGGAAAATCCCATGAACAGAGGAGCCTGGTAGGCTGCAGTCCATGAGGTCACTAAGAGTTGGACACGACTGAGCAACTTCACTTTCACTTTTCACTTTCATGCATTGGAGAAGGCAATGGCAACCCACTCCAGTGTTCTTGCCTGGAGAATCCCAGGGGTGGGAGAGCCTGGTGGGCTGCCATCTAGTCTATGGGGTCGCACAGAGTCAGACACGACTGAAGCGACTTAGCAGCAGTAACAGCAACAGCAGCATTATTTTGAGCATATTTCTAATGAAATTATTTTCATTAGAAAATATTGTTTTCAGTATATTTCTAATTTTGAGCATTATTTTGAGCATATTTATATTAATTTTGAGCATTATTTTGAGCATGTTTATAATAATTTTGAGCATGATTTTGAGCATATTTCTAAAGAATTTTGAGCATATTTCTAATGATGGCTTTTAGTGCTACAAGTTGGCCTCTCAGTACTACTTTAGCTGCATCCCAGGCAATTTGCTATGTTGTATCTTCATTTTCATTCAATAATATATTTTTATTTCCTTTGATACTTCTTTCACTCATGGAATATGTAGAACTGTGTTTTCTACTTTCTATGTGTTTAGAGATTTCCTGTTGTCTTTTATTAATAGTTTCTAGTTTTATTCCACTATGATCAGATAAGGAGAAGGCAATACTCCAGTTCTCTTGCCTGGAAAATCCCATGGACGAATAACACACTATAAGATTTTTTTTTTTAATTTATTTTTATTTATTTATTTATTTATTTTTTTACACGAACTCCCAAACATGAACCCCCCTCCCACCTCCCACCCCACATCATCCCTCCAGATCTTCCCCATACACCAGCCCCAAGCGTCCTGCATCC
>SJYX01001840.1:191712-204182 GCA_006410675.1 Oreotragus oreotragus | reverse complement strand
GGGGGGGGGGGTAGGGTGAGCGGGGGCTCTGGCCTCTGGATCCCTGGCGGCACTTTGCCAGTAGGCCAGGCGCCTGGGGTCCGGGCGCCCGGAGCCTTCAACCGGGCCTCCAGGGCCCTTGCGCGAGCACCTTAGCCAGACCCACCCCGGATCGCATTTCTTACTGGGGCGCCTGGAAGCATGGCTTACAAGAAGCGTGTCTCTGAGCTGGAGGGCGGGGGAGGGGGGCGCGGAGGGCGTGAAGTACCCACTGCCCCGGAAGTAGGAGCGGCTGGGCCAACCTTAAACCTCGCTGGGTTAGGCACGTATTTCACGTACTCCGTCTCTTTCCCCGGAAATTTTTAATGTCCACTGATAATCGATTTTTGCCCAGCACTCGTGTACCTGATGTTTTTAAAGTAATGACAGTACTTCGTAAAACGATCTGCCACTATAATGACCGTTTTCCATGTGACAGCTTTAGAGACAAGCTGTCATTTTAATTTCTTTTCTTTTAAGTAACCCAAGTGAGGTAGGTGGGGAAGTTTCTAGGGAAAGCGTTTGAAATGAAGTGACCGCAAATCATCTATGTAATTCATAATACCCTGTAGTCCATCAGTGCTTTTCAGAAATGAATGCTTGAAACCGTTCTACAAGTGATGTGTGCTCTTAGTGAAATTGAGATTTCTACCTGGCTGCTAATTTTTCTGTTGAGACATGAATTTGTGATAATCCACATAAGGAATAGATCATCTTAAAAACATTAGATGGAATAGTGTTGCTGAAATATGAACAGTACTAATAAGTGATCCCCGTTTTTCTTTTCACATGCTGTAACCTTTTTATGCTGCCCTCCTACTACATTTTGTTACTGTATCTTTATAGTAGGACTGGGGTTATCTTTGTCTTTAAGGTGTATTTTTTTTTTAATTCGGAAAAAAATTGTTCAGTAAGCACCTTAATATGTTGTTTGGTTTGCTGCTACTGCTGCTAAGTCACTTCAGTNCTACATTTTGTTACTGTATCTTTATAGTAGGACTGGGGTTATCTTTGTCTTTAAGGTGTATTTTTTTTTTAATTCGGAAAAAAATTGTTCAGTAAGCACCTTAATATGTTGTTTGGTTTGCTGCTACTGCTGCTAAGTCACTTCAGTTGTGTCCGACTCTGTGTGACCCCATAGACGGCAGCCCACCAGGCTCCCCCATCCCTGGGATTCTCCAGGCAAGAACACTGTAGTGGGTTGCCATTTCCTTCTCCAATGCATGAAAGAGAAAAGTGAAAGTGAAGTCGCTCAGTCTGTCCGACTGTTAGCGACCCCATGGACTGCAGCCCACCAGGCTACTCCGTCCATTGGATTTTCCAGGCAAGAGTACTGGGGTGGGGTGCCATTGCCTTCCCCGGTTTGTGTTGGTATAAATACAGAATCTAATATCTTCCAAATCTAAAGGAGAGGATTCCAACAGATAACTGTAGTGACAGAGACGAATTGTTTTATTCACATCCTAAATTACATTGAAGGAAACCATTTTTATGTATTCTTGATCTGATTAAGTATGTAAACTAGCAGTGTGCCTTTGCAAATAGTGTAGGTCTATAGATTCTATACGGTTGACATTGTGGCAGAGTTATGTCCCTTTATAGCTGGAAGGATCTTAAGAGATCATTTTCTCGGTAAAGTGAGATTAAAATAAAAGACTGCTTACCAATTTAATAAGTATAGTTTGTTAATAATAGTCTGGACTCCAGGCCTCTTTTTTCCTGGCTTAAAATCTGTAATAAGAATTTTGGTGTCATATTGTCAGTGTTGAAGCACTTGCAACCTGATATCATGAAGACGGTTTTAGAACAGGAAGCTGGCAAAATTTTTGATGATATTTTACAAAAGGAAAGTTGTAGTTAGCTTTTATCCAACATCTCAGATTTCTAAAAACTGGACATCTGGTGCTCAGAAAGCTTATCCCTAACTGTTGGTTCTCTTTGAACATCTCTTCCTGTAATAGGAAGTTAATAAAACTGTGGTATCTCATCATTCTCCCTTCAAAAAGAGGAAATTTATAACCCTGCTTTGAAGTAGTTTAATCTCCTTTTTGAAGAAAGTAGTTAAGATGTGTTGTACATGTGTGTAAATTTTATTTGAGAATGCTGTTCTGTATGGTATATCAATCCAGGAGTGGTGATCTTCAAAATAAATTATCCAGAAGCTGGGTGCTTATCCTTTTTCTATGAAGTGCATATTAAGTGACACGACATATTTCTACAGTTTAAAACTACTAGTTTGAATTAATAAAATGGTCCTGAAAGTTAAAATGAATTCATCTTTTTCTGTTGTGTTTCTGTGTTTATTAATACTATGCTATTAGTGTTTAAATAAAAAGTCATAATGTAAAAACTTTTTTTGTAGGATTATGCAAAAGAAAGATACGGAGTATCTTCAATGATACAATCACAAGAAAAACCAGGTTAGTAGTTACGTGATAATTTTAAAAGTCTTTTTTTACTTTCTAATTCCAGGAAAGCTCTTCATAAACTTTTAAGTAAGGCTGACATAACTGAAAACAGAACTCTGAAGACATAATTCTGAAAAACTTAAATGGCAAACTTATGCCATTGTTGTTGTTTAGTTGCTAAGTCACGTCTGACTCTTTGTGACCCCATGGACTGTAGCCGGCCAGGCTCCTCTGTCCATGTGATTTCCCAGGCAAGAATGGAGTGGGTTGCCATTTCCTTCTCCAGGGGATCTTCCCAACCCNCTTAAATGGCAAACTTATGCCATTGTTGTTGTTTAGTTGCTAAGTCACGTCTGACTCTTTGTGACCCCATGGACTGTAGCCGGCCAGGCTCCTCTGTCCATGTGATTTCCCAGGCAAGAATGGAGTGGGTTGCCATTTCCTTCTCCAGGGGATCTTCCCAACCCAGGGATGGAACACGCATCTCCAGCTTGGCAGGCAGATTCTTTACTACTGAGCCACCTTGAAAGTCCAAGTGTATGCCATAACCCTATGTAAGCATTATCAATTTAGGGTCCCTAATCTAGAAAAGGAAGAAAACACATTAGATTAGTATATTTTAAGCGGTAAATTATATTAGAAAGATATTCCTAAGTGATCATGTAAAAAGATTTAACTCTGGCCTAGGAGATAAAAGATAGTTAATAGTAGCTGCTTTCTTCATATGCAGCCTTTTTTGCATGCCTCATGAAGCTACCTCTTTTAGTACCCTCCTTGACTTATATAAATATTTCTTTGAAAATGATTTAATTGTTTCTCTCAGACCTGTAAGTTTTCTGTTTGTAAACATTTGTTTTCCTTTTATTGGTTTCTTTTTTGTTTGTGTCTATTTTTGTTTCTCTCTCTTTTCTTTTTCCCCTGTTTTATATATGCAATTTCAACAAGTTTATCCTACTCAACAATATAACAATCATTTTCCTTCTGGTAGACACCCCAAATTGTGTCTTTCAAGCTTTGGTACATCTGCAGTCCTTTCGGCTCTGGCCCATTGGAAGCACCAAGTCCTGCTAATATATATGCCTGCCTGTGAATTTTATGCTTTGAAAATAATATACCCCAGGTCAGTTTTAATTGTTATTTTAGATGGAACTCATTGCATGGCCGCAACATCACTTTTCCTCCCTAACTTTGTTGGGAAAATGTGCAATGAAAGACCAAAATAGGTTGCTGAGAATAAACCATTTCCAAAAGATAAAGCTAGTGAAGTAAAATAATTGAGTATAAAATGGGATAGAAACAATATGCTATAAGAGAGGACTACAGCCCCTGCCAGGACAAGCAGAAGAGGTCATGTGAGACTTTTTCTCAGCTTATCTATCTACCTGAATTGCACTTCCTTGAGCTCTAACATCAAAAATCTTACTGGAGTTTGACTGCTACGTAAGCCTCAGTCACCCTTTGCCACAATTATTGTTCCCATTTAGCTATCAAATCCAGACTACTCTTACAACAGTAACTATAACAGTTATAAGCTTTCCCTACCAAAAGAAAAGTTAAACTACCTATGTAATCTGATTACACTAAATAACAGCAAAATTCTACCCTTGGTTTTAACCTCTGTTAAAATTAGAAAATTTTGTTCAATATAAAGTTATCTGTCTGCTTCCATTTCTCCAAAATTCTTTTATTCTGATATGAATGACTTAACTGTGGAGGAGGTAGTAGGTTTTCAGATTGAAACCCTACTGCCACTAATCTTTGCCTTAGCCACTCATATTGGTGGGAGTGTGACAGGCACCTCAGCTGTGTGTGGATACATTAACGGTTGAGAACGCCTATGCTAATTCATTGGAACGCCACATGAAAGAAGGGCCATTATTCTTTCTTTTCCAAAGTACTATTAAAATCACTGTAATCATGATGCTTACTTATAAGTCTGTTCTTTTAGACTTATTGTTTTGTTTTGAATTTTGATTGTCTGATAAGTTGTTTGGAGAAGGTGATGGCACCCCACTCCAGTACTCTTGCCCATGGAAAATCCCATGGGCGGAGGAGCCTGGTGGGCAGCAGTCCGTGGGGTTGCTAGGAGTCGGACACGACTGAGCAAATTCACTTTCATGCACTGGAGAAGGAAATGGTAACCCATTCCAGTGTTCTTGCCTGGAGAATCCCAGGGACAGGGGAGCTTGGTGGGCTGCCGTCTCGGGTTGCACAGAGTCAGACACGACTGAAGCGACTTAGCAGCAGCAGCAGCAAGTTGTTTGCTCTTTCAATCTTGGCATTTTCAGGTCTGTCTTTTAACATATTATGTTACTATGTCTGTCTTTTCTCTCTTTCACACTTTCTTTCTTCTGAGTTTACACAGCAGACTTGGAAGTTAGCTTAATTTCTAAGGTCCATGTATAGTTTTACAGAATGTCTCTTGTGATGAGTAGTGCTTAAAAATTTCACATTCATTCTCTTTGCTTTTGGCAATGAGAACCATGGTATTCTCCTGTAAACCAAATTCTCTCTAAGCTGCATCTTTACTTCAAGAGCTAAATTATATAAATACATGTAGGCAAAATAGGTGAAATATATTTATAATTAGATTTTATTACAATATCCCCCACAAAAGTATTTTTAGTATTAGGTTTTACAGCATGTGATGTTGACATATTTGGTTACAGTCAGGCCACATAACCATTGAGACTTGAGATCTTTTATTATTCGTGATGTGGTATCATTCTATTAGAATATTTTTAATTAATGCTTACATCTTTAATACTGAAATTATCGCATATTTAGAACAATATCAAAATAATTTCTGGATCATGATTGCCTTGTATCACTATCTTCACACCATAGTTTTTTCACAGTTTTCCTGTTTGGGGGACTCTAGTACTTTGCTGTTAGTATTGGGGGGCATAATTGTTGGGGCTCACTTATAGTCAGAAGGGGAATTTATTGGTTCATGTAACAGTAGGAAACAAAGTATAAGATGGCATATGCCATGATAGGATTTAGAAGTTGGAGAATTATTGGTGGGGCTTTCAGTCTCTACTTCCTGGCTCTGCTTCCACTGGGCTATTGACTTCATTCTCCCAGCCTGCAAATTCAGGTAGTAGGAAACATGGTGGCTGCAGCCCTGGGTCAATACTACCTCAATTCAGCTCAATGACCTGGAGGAAGACAGCTTCATTCCCATTATCTGTATATTACATACCAGAAAAGGACTTTCTAGTTGAATACAGTCACTATATCCTGGGGAGTGGGGTGCTATGACTGTCCAGGCCTGGCAGAACGTCCCCTCCTGTAGCTAGCTGACTTACATACTGTGACAGGCAAGCAAAAATACCGTGTCCACTCAGGCAGAGGCAGGTGAAGACAGGCTGTGTTTGGCTTTATAAATCATTAAAATGTTCAGGAGCTTTGCATTTTGAAATTATATTGACTCCACTGTAGATTGAATTATCAAGGGATTGCCAGTTAGAATGCTTTTGCTCTCATTTAGGCAAGATACAGTATGTTGGTTTAGAATGGTGGCAGTGAAGATGAAAGAGAATTGGATAGGTTTTAGAGATATATTTAGGATATTCATAAAACTTGAGGCAAATTGCATGCAGAAGGTGATAGAGATGTTAACCCTCGTACAACGTGTGTAGGAATGTAAATTGGTTATAGCCACTATGGAAAACAGTACAGGGGTTCCTCAAAAAGTTAAGAATAGAACTACCACATAATACAGCAGTTCCCCTTATGGGTGTGTATCTGAAGAGTATGACAGTACTAATCAAAGTATATGTGCACCCTTATGTTACTGCAGCATTTTTTCCAGTAGCCAAAATATGAAAACACGCTAAGTGCCTGTCGATAGATAAATAAAGAAGACATGGTATATACGTGTGCCATTAAAAAAGATGAAATCTTGCCTTTTGCAACAACATGGATGGAATACAAAAATTAATGAATAAGCAAACCAAACAGCAAAACAGAGAGCAGAGTAGTGGTTACTAGAGGGGAGGGAGCATGAGGGGAGGGTAAAATGGGTAACAGGGTCAAACCTGTGGTAATGTTTGGAAACTAAACTTTTGGTATTGAGCATGCTGTTAAGTATATAGAAGCTGAAATATAATGTTAAACGTATAAAGTATATGATTTTATAAACCAATAAAAAGAAAAGCAAAAGAAAAGAGTGTTGCTAGAGATGAGAATCATTTAAGATAATATCAAGTACTTACATTAGCTATCAAAGTAATTTCGATCTTAATCTCTTTGTAAATTCTGAATTACAAAATTGTTTCACTTTTCTGCTACAGATCGAATTTTGATTCGAATTAGTGATTTGACAGTGCAAAAAGCTGGTGAAGTTGTTTGGGTGCGTGCAAGGGTTCATACAAGCAGAGCTAAAGGTAAGATCGATTCGATGGTTACAGGTCTTTTGCTAATCACTGAATTTTTCTTTTGCAAATTTCTCACAAGGCAAGACAGATCTTTAAAAACAAAATAGAAACACCTGTTTTCCTTCTTAAATCAATGTAAAATATTCAGTTCAGTTTAGTCGCTCAATCGTGTCTGACTCTTTGTGACCCCATGAATCACAGCATGGCAGGCCTCCCTGTCCATGACCAGCTCCCGGAGTTCACCCAAACTCATGTACATTGAGTCGGTGATGCCATCCAGCCACCTCATTCTCTGTCGTTCCCTTCTCCTCCTGCCCCCAATCCTTCCCAGCATCAGGGTCTTTTCCAGTGTGTCAACTCTTCGCATGAGGTGGCCAAAGTACTGGAGTTTCAGCTTCAGCATCAGTCCTTCCAGTGAACACCCAGGACTGATCTCCTTTAGAATGGACTGGTTGGATCCCCTTGCAGTCCAAGGGACTCTCAAGAGTCTTCTCCAACACCACAGTTCAAAAGCATCAGTTCTTCGGCGCTCAGCTTTCTTCACAGTCCAAATCTCACATCCATACATGACCACTGGAAAAACCATAGCCTTGACTAGACAGACCTTTGTTGGCAAAGTAATGTCTCTGCTTTTGAATATGCTATCTAGATTGGTCATAACTTTCCTTCCAAGGAGTAAGCATCTTTTAATTTCATGGCTACAGTCACCATCGCAGTGAAAAGTTATACCCACATCTCGTTAAGCCTTTAGATCTAACTACCAACTTACAGGAAAGTTGTAGGACATGTTAAATGACAATGGGGATACAGGCAGCAAAATCTAGACTGTAGTAAACTACCAGACAAAAAAGGTCTGATCTCTTCAAGAAATAAATGAACCAGGAGGAGGAGCCTATGGATTAAAACAGATACATCTCTCGACTAATCACTTATTTAGATCCTAATTTAAATATATAGTTGAAAAGGCACTGAGACTGTTGAATATTTAAACACTGACTAGATATTTGGTGTTAAAAAATTGTTCATTTTTTTTGAAGTTGAGAATACTGTCGTAATGTTACTTTTAAAAAGATATCTCTTACAGATCCATACCGAATTATATATGGATGAAATAATAGAGAGTTTGCAGGAGTTTGCTTCAAAATAGTACAGAAATTGAGGGATAAGGCTGAAACAAATGGCCATGAATTGATAATTATTGAGGTACATGAGGCTTATAGGTAGGCATTGCTATCATTTACAAATAATCATTTTGTCTTTTTCTTTCAAATGTTTATCTCATTTTTTGTTTCTCTCTGCAATAATTAGTAGATTCCCCAGTTTTGCAAGGATTCTCACAATGAAAATTTTTTCAAACAGTAGAGGTATAAACTCCTGCTGAGTTATTTCATGTCTTTAGGTGTTCTGCATACAGTGTTACTAGGAAACAGTACCAAAGTTTAAAAAGTAGGTGCGAAGTTTTCATCTACTCCAAGTTTTCTGTTATCAGGAATAGGTGTTAAATTTTATCATTCCTTTTCCAGAAAAAATTTTCCAGCAAAATATCGTTGTGTTGAGCATATTTATATAGAGATTCAGTGTACTCTCCTGTTTGTTTTTTTGTTTGTTGGAAATAATCAGTTGATCTTCATTATTCACAGATTGTGTATTTGCAAATTCACCTACTATAACATGCATTTGTAACTCCAAAATCAACACTTGGAGTGCTTTCTCTGTCATTCACAGACGTACCCAGATATTCTGAACAGTGGTGAGAAATTTGAGTCTCCTAATACAACATTTTCAGCTGAGGTTAAACACAGTGAAGCTCTGCCTTGTATCAACTCTCGCAAACAAGTGTCCTCTTTGCAATCTATTTAATGCTACATTCTAAAGTTTTCTGCTTTATTTTGTTAATTTAACTGTTTAAAATTGCCCCTGAAGCACAGTGCTGAAGTGTTCTCTGGTATTCTTAAATAAAGGAGCGCCCATAATATATATTATGGAGAAAATATGAATTATTAATAACTAAGTTTTGTCCCAGCATGAGTTATAGTGTTGTTGGACATGAGTTTTATGTTAATGAATCAACAATATATACTAAATAAGGTGTCTTTAAACAGAAATACACACAACAGATTTATGTATTTTTGGACTAATAAAAACACTGTGACCAGACGTGCACAGAAACCTCACTCTATATTTCCCCTAGGAGCAGTGGTTCTGTATTTGCTAATTCATTGTTCCTGGTGACTTTATAAAACGTGTATGTATGCTCAGTTATTGTCATGTCTGACTCTTTGCAACCCCATGGAAAACATATAAAGCCACAAGTAGTAAGAACCAACTGTATGTAATTGTATTGGTTTACAATAATGGATTTCTTAATGTTGAACCATTTTTGGATTCTTGTAATAAACTGAATTTGGTAAAGGAGTAGATAGTACTCTTTTAGTATAGTACTAAGCTAAATTTCAGTAATTTTGTTTTTTAATTTTCATTAATCTGTTTTTTATAATTTTTACTTAGAAGATCCTACTTTGTTTTTAAGTTTGTATAGATGTGTGTATGTAAGTTATAAGTTACCCAGGTAATACATTAATGTTTTCACATGGATTTTTCAAAGAGTACAAATATCTTCCTTTTTCTTCTCTACTGCCTATCCTTTGCCTCAGCCTTTTCTATTAATTCTTAGTAGTTTGTTCAGTGTCTTTCCCCCCAAATCTTTCTTTTTAATGCACATATACACACACATATATACATACCTGATTTTGTTTTGTATGTGTTTTAATTTGTCTTATTATGTAGATGATACCATATTTGTACATGGTTTCTGTACCTTTTTTTTTTTTTTTCAATTAACAATGTTTCTTGGAGATACTTCCATGATATCGGTTATAGATCTACATTAGGCAGTATTTCTCCAAAGTAGATTTCTAGAAGTTAAATTGCTGGGTTGAAGGGTTGGCATACACATATTAAACTTTTCCAGTACCAGATTACACTCCCAACATGCTATGATACTCAGTTATACTCCCCCAAGTGTGTGACAGTACCACTTGCTTCACACTCTTGCCAGTAATGATTGTCAGCGCTTTGTATTTCTGAGAAGATTATTTGAAAAAGATAAATAAAATCTTTGAATTTCAGAATCCTCGTTGCTACTGCTCCCTTCTTCCTTACATGGAAAAATTATAATGACAATAAATATGACTGATTAGGAATCATTCATGTGTTTTAACTCCAGAAGTAGTAGCACATTAAAATTGAACTTAGAAAAACTACAAATGCTGTCAGTTTCAAGTTAAGTGCTGAAAAACCATGAATAAGGAAATTAAAGTGTCAAAAATATGACAGCTAGAATTCTGTTAAGGGGGGAGCCTTTAGTCTGTTTATATAACAAATATTTGTATATTTTTCTCCTCAAATTAAGGGCAGTATTTTATATATTTTTAAAGACTACAAATCATTTCTCATAATAGGTTTATGTATCAAATCCCTAAAATCAAGTGTTTTATATAGAAGTGAGAAGTTTTTTAACTCTTAATGAAACATTTAGCATTAGTTTCTTTGACTATGAAAGCTTAAGTGCTTATTGAAAGTAATTGAAATGGCTGATTCATGTGAATGTATGGCAAAAACCACCACAATATTGTAAGTAGTTAGCCTCCAATTAAAATTAATTAAAATAAATTCTTGAAATATGTATGATTCCTTTCAAATTTTATACATGCTGCATGAAGTCATTGGCACAAGATTATTCTTCCTAAAACCTTAACTTATACTTCCAAAATAGCTGATTTATTTAGGTGGTCAGAGAGAATTTTTATATATTGTTGTATTTAGTCAATAAGTCGTGTCCGACCCTTTGCCACCCTCTGTGGACTATAGCCCACCAGGCTCCTCTGTCCATGGGATTTTCCAGACAAGAATACTGGAGTGGTTTGCAATTTCCTTCTCCAGGAGATCTTCCTGACCAAGGGATCAAACCCACATCTCCTGCATTGACAGGTGTATTTTTACCACTGAGTCACGGGAGAAACCTTTAGAATTTTTAATACCAAGAGTCAAAACCTCAACTTATATCCATATAAGAATATTTCAGGGAAAATAATAAATGGAAAGTATTTTAAAACATATAGGTCTTTGTGGTTTATTCCATAATTGATTAACATAAGCAGTGAAGGAAGATGTTAATGTTGGGTCCTAGGAAGTGAAAATACATCATCTAATAAATTCAAGAGCTTGGCAAGCTAAAGGACAGTAGGAATAGATGAAAACGTAAAATTGCCTCACATCTTTGTTAAGGGGTTCTTCCACCAGGCTTACTTCTTATTGAGCCATCACTGAAGTGGAGATAAGAGTAAACCTTTTGTCTTGACTATGTACCATGTTTGTTCTTCATGGAAGAAAGGAAGGTTTCCAACTTTACACTTTTCCAAAACAGTCCTGTTGTGTAAATTTAAGAGTCTGCTTCTTCTAAAAACTTAAGAATAAAAGTGCAACACAAATTTTTAACTGCTGAGGACTTAAAATATTTAAAAATAGTGAATTCATTTTGCTGTTTTGAACATTGACTTTCCTTTCTATAAACTCACTTCTGACTGGGGCATTCCATGAAGAAAGATAAATTGTTGTTCAGTCACTCAGTCATCTCTTGACTCTTTGCAACCCCATGGACTACAGCATTCCAGGCTTCCCTCTCCCTTCACTATCTCCCAGTTTGCCCAAACTCATCCATTGAGTCATGACGCCATCCAACCATCTCATCCTCCGTTGTTCCCTTCTCCTCCTGCCTTCAGTCTTTCCCAGCATTAGGGTCGTATATAGCAATTGATAAATCTGTCATATAAAGTTCTTCTAACTTAAGTAATGAAAACTTTTTGGTAAACTGAGAAATTATCTAATTGCTTCTTAGAATAAAAAATAATATATTGCTCTAGTAAAAATTAGCATCCTATAGTTCAGAAAGATGTAAAATGAAAAATAGAGCTACACTGTGATCCAGCAGTCCCACTCCTGGGCATGGATCCAGAAAAGACAAAAACGAGTTCATAAAGACAGATGCACGCACCCCATGTTCATAAGCAGCACTGTTTACAATAAGTAAGACATGGAAGCAGCCTAAGTGGCCATCACCAGATGAATGGATAAAGATGTGCCATGTATCTACCTGTCTGTTTTATCTACCTCCCCATCTGTACTTTGCTGTACACCTGAAATTAACACAGTGTTGTAAATCAACTATTCTCAGTTTTTAAAAAGGAAGAAAAATATAAATCACAAATCTAGCTCCAGTCCATTCCTCTCCCCGCCCCCCAAAATAACCAGTATTGTTTCTTTTTTTTATTTTATTTTAATTTTGAACTCCCAAACATGAACCCCCCCACCTCCCAACCCACATCATCCCTCCGGATCATCCCCATGCACCAGCCCCAAACATCCTGCATCAAACATAGGCTGGCGATTCGTTTCTTACATGATAGTATACATATTTCAATGCTATTCTCCCAAATCATCCCACCCTCTCCCTCTCTCTCTCCCTCTCCCTCAGAGTCCAAAAGTCCGCTCTACACACCTGTGTCTCTTTTGCTGTCCTGCATACAGGGTCCTCATTACCTGTCTCTTATACACATCTAGATGTGTATAAGAGACAGGCATGTGAGATGAGTGCAGTAGTTTG
>SJYX01001840.1:167240-190759 GCA_006410675.1 Oreotragus oreotragus | reverse complement strand
TATTGAAGAATCCTTGCATCCCTGGGATAAAGCCCACTTGGTCATGGTGTATGATCTTTTTAATGTGTTGTTGAATTCTGATTGCTAGAATTTTGTTGAGGATTTTTGCATCTATGTTCATCAGTGATATTGGCCTGTAGTTTTCTTTTTTTGTGGTATCTTTGTCGGGTTTTGGTATTAAGGTGATGGTGGCCTCATAGAATGAGTTTGGTAGTTTACCTTCCTCTGCAATTTTCTGAAAGAGTTTGAATAGGATAGATGTTGTTTCTTGTGTATTCTCCCAGAAAGAAAAATGCATTTACAAGTATGAGCATATCCTTTGTTTTAAATTTATGTAAAAGGAGTCACACACACTGACTGCCCCTTATTATCATTCATCGGTATCTGTAGGAAAATGCCTTTTAGGACATTGAACCGAGCAGATCACGCTGTGCAGTGTATCACTGACTAGAGTCAAAGAAACAACAATTTAGTTTACTAACACCTTTCAAGAACTTGATGTCAAAAGCACTTGATAAGAGGGGTTCTGAGTGGACAGCTCTGTTTACCAGGAAACCAGTACTGATTTTTTAAGTTTTTAAAAATCTTTTTGAATGTACCATAAAGGTTCTAATATTTGAAAGTGTTTTGAACACAGAAAACTTGGGACTGTAGCATTAGAGTCACATGTAGATCTGTTCTACTAGTGAAAATTACATAAATACGGGGTGATGTTAAACCTTATTTCTTTAAATAATGCTATTATGAACACTTTTGTCAGTAAGACGTTCCCTATTTTCTTAACATACATTCTAAGAAACATATTTTTTGAATCAGAACATTTTAAGCCCATTGCCAAATTTATCTCTGAAAGCATTGTACAAGCCTATCTTGCTATTGACAAGTTATAAAGGAACGGTTTTCACTTAATTCTTCTGACAATTGAATAATAGTGTATATTTTTAAATTCAGTATTTGTTTCAACTTACATTAGTCTCGTTTCCAGTAACATTTTTCTCCATATGTTCAGTCGCTCAGTCGTGTCCAACTCTTTGCAACCCCGTGAACTGCAGCACACCAGGCCTCCCTGTCCATCACCAACTCCCGGAGTCCACCCAAACCCATGTCCATCGAGTCAATGATGCCATCCAACCATCTCATCCTCTTTCGTCCCCTTCTCCTCCTGCCCTCAATCTTTCCCAGCATCAGGGTCTTTTCCAATGAGTCAGCTCTTCGCATCTGGTGGCCAAAGTATTGAAGTTTCAGNACCCATGTCCATCGAGTCAATGATGCCATCCAACCATCTCATCCTCTTTCGTCCCCTTCTCCTCCTGCCCTCAATCTTTCCCAGCATCAGGGTCTTTTCCAATGAGTCAGCTCTTCGCATCAGGTGGCCAAAGTATTGAAGTTTCAGCTTCAACATCAGTCCTTCCAGTGAACACCCAGGACTGATCTCCTTCAGAATAGACTGGTTGGATCTCCTTGCAGTCCAAGGGACTCTCAAGATTCTTCTCCAGCTCTACAGTTCAAAAGCATCAATTTTTCGGTGCTTAGCTTTCTTCACAGCCCAACTCTCACATCCATACGTGACCACTGGAAAAACCATAGGCTTGACTAGACGGACCTTTGTTGACAAAGTAATGTCTCTGCTTTTTAATATGCTATCTAGGTTGGTCATAACTTTCCTTCCAAGGAGTAAGCGTCTTTTAATTTCATGGCTGCAGTCACCATCTGCAGTGATATTGGAGCCCAGAAAAATAAAGTCAGCCACTGTTTCCACTCTTTCCCCATCTATCTGCCATGAATACTTACTAGGGTGTTTTTCTTTTAGATTATTTGTTCTAGTCCATTACCCATTGGGATCTCAGCATTCTTTACTTATACATCTTTAAGATCTTTATGTATTAAAGATATTAACTCATATAGGTTATATGTCATTCAGTAGATGTTTTTCCCAGGGTGGTTTTTTTTAAATTTTTATGTATAGGCATTCTATAATTTTCAAACTTAGAAAGTTCTCCCCTTTTCTATTGTATAGTTTAATATTCAGTTCCATTTTTTTATTACTCAGTTTTTTAGTTACCTCCTGAATTCCACTAGAATTAAAATCTCTTTGTTCTAATAGGGCATCTTCTTAGTTCTTTTTTATGCTGCATTGATCTGCCTGTTTCTGTACATTTTACTTACTGTGGCTTTATAATATGCTGATGGTATTGGTCTTGGACGTCCTGGGTGGCGCTAGTTGTAAAGAACCCACCTGCCAATGCAGGAGACCTAAGAGACAAGGGTTCGATCCCTGGGTTGGGAAGATTCCCTGCAGAAGGGCATGGCAACCCACTCCAATATTCTCACCTGGAGAATCCCATGGACAAAGGAGCCTGGTGGGCCACAGTTCATGGAGTCTCAAAGAGTCGGACACGACTGAAGCGACTCAGCATACATTGGTCTCACCTTCCCTTTCCTTTCATCTATTGGCTTAAAAAAAAAAAGATTTAAAATTTAAAATTACATAGAGTAAATACATTAAAAGAGAACAGTGAACATTCTTTGCTTCACTCATAATCATTGATTATGTGTATAAGAGACAGGAGTCGGACACGACTGAAGCGACTCAGCATACACTGGTCTCACCTTCCCTTTCCTTTCATCTATTGGCTTAAAAAAAAAAAGATTTAAATTTTAAAATTACATAGAGTAAATACATTAAAAGAGAACAGTGAACATTCTTTGCTTCACTCATAATCATTGATTTCATGATTTCTGTTTTCTAGCAGACATGTTAGCTCTTAGGAGTATATTTGCTTCTATGTACTCCTAAGTACATAGTTCTGCTTATCTCCTGTGTTGAATCTGGAACATGGCCACAATTTTCTTTTAACCCTTACCTTTCTTCTGTACCTTCATCTTTGACTTTATTGGTCTCTTAAAACTTATTTTTTCTGATTAAAAAAAATAGTACATGCTTATTGTAGAAAGTTCATAAAATATGAAGAACAGAATAATTCTCCATGATTTCACCATTAGTAGCCACATTTTTTGGTGTTTTTCTTCCTATAAAATTTCATATTTTGGTGGGTTTTTTAATGCAGTCAATTTTAATATCTCTTAAAATTAAGATCTCAGCATTCTTTACTTATACATCTTTAAGATCTTTATGTATTAAAGATATTAACTCATATAGGTTATATGTCATTCAGTAGATGTTTTTCCCAGGGTGGTTTTTTTTAAATTTTTATGTATAGGCATTCTATAATTTTCAAACTTAGAAAGTTCTCCCCTTTTCTATTGTATAGTTTAATATTCAGTTCCATTTTTTTATTACTCAGTTTTTTAGTTACCTCCTGAATTCCACTAGAATTAAAATCTCTTTGTTCTAATAGGGCATCTTCTTAGTTCTTTTTTATGCTGCATTGATCTGCCTGTTTCTGTACATTTTACTTACTGTGGCTTTATAATATGCTGATGGTATTGGTCTTGGACGTCCTGGGTGGCGCTAGTTGTAAAGAACCCACCTGCCAATGCAGGAGACCTAAGAGACAAGGGTTCGATCCCTGGGTTGGGAAGATTCCCTGCAGAAGGGCATGGCAACCCACTCCAATATTCTCACCTGGAGAATCCCATGGACAAAGGAGCCTGGTGGGCCACAGTTCATGGAGTCTCAAAGAGTCGGACACGACTGAAGCGACTCAGCATACACTGGTCTCACCTTCCCTTTCCTTTCATCTATTGGCTTAAAAAAAAAAAGATTTAAATTTTAAAATTACATAGAGTAAATACATTAAAAGAGAACAGTGAACATTCTTTGCTTCACTCATAATCATTGATTTCATGATTTCTGTTTTCTAGCAGACATGTTAGCTCTTAGGAGTATATTTGCTTCTATGTACTCCTAAGTACATAGTTCTGCTTATCTCCTGTGTTGAATCTGGAACATGGCCACAATTTTCTTTTAACCCTTACCTTTCTTCTGTACCTTCATCTTTGACTTTATTGGTCTCTTAAAACTTATTTTTTCTGATTAAAAAAAATAGTACATGCTTATTGTAGAAAGTTCATAAAATATGAAGAACAGAATAATTCTCCATGATTTCACCATTAGTAGCCACATTTTTTGGTGTTTTTCTTCCTATAAAATTTCATATTTTGGTGGGTTTTTTAATGCAGTCAATTTTAATATCTCTTAAAATTATGATTGGCTTTATCACTTTGTTCACATAACAGTCTGTTATGAGTGTCTAACAAATATGTACTCTGTGTTAAGCACCCACCATAGTTTTTGGACATAGTGATCCAACTATGAAATAGAAATGGTCATGCAGTGCGTGTATGCTGTCATGCCCGACTCTGCAATCCATGGACTAGAGCCCGCCAGGCTCCTCTGTCCATGGAAGTTTCCAGGCAAGAATACTGGAGTGGGTTGCCATTTCCTGCTTCATGAGATCTTTCCGACCCAGGGATCACACCTGCATCTTTTGCATCCCTTGCATTGGCACACAGGTTCTTTACCACTGGTGCCACCTGGGAAACCGGTTTTCTTAGTCCTCAAATAAGTAGGCAGTGGCAGTAGTGCTATTAGTAATGATAATAACAGTTAAAAGGTAGTAATACTAGTTTACAGTTAACATTAATTGGGTATTCGTCACAATTATAAACTTATTATATAATCCTCAAGAGTATAGATGAAAGTTCAAGAAAACCCCATGAGTAATATGCTGTTATTTTCTTCATTTTGCAGATGAATAACTGAGACATAATTAATATTCTGCATTATTCTTCCCTTATAGGAAGTAACGGGCTGTGATCCCATAACTTTTGATTTAAAAGCTTTTACTCTTTACCGAACCCTTACACTAGATGCCACCCCCTAGTGCTAACCTAAAGACATGGTCACGCTTTGTAAGTACTATGGAGCTCTCTGTTCTCTCCCAGGGTTTTTGTCTGGCATTGCAGTTCATCCCAAGATTGCTTTGTAGTGCAGCCAGGTCAGTGCTGCCACTGTCTGCACTATTAGAGCAGCTAAAATGCTTACTAAGTCATGCACATTACCTTCTGTTTCCTGTTAACATTCTGTTCTGAGTGGGCTAACATCTGGCTATAATTTCACTAATTCTTGGGATAATGTCATTTGATTCATCTGCAGATTTCTCTAGAGTAACAGTCTTTATCAATTCAGCGTCTTAAAAATCCCTTTGAATTTGTACAGCTCACGTAATTTTCTTTTTTTAAGATTTTGTTTAGAGCTTCCCTTGAAGTCCAGTGGCTAAGAATCTACCTGCCAATGCAGGGAACACAGGTTCAGTTCCTAGGCCAGGAAGATCCCACATGCACCCAAGCAACTAAGTCTGTGTGCCACAACTACTGAAGCTGCACTCTGGAGCCCACACACCTAGAATCCATGCTCTGCATCAAGGGAAGCCACCACAGTGAGAAGCATGCACACTGCAACAAAGAGTAGCCTCCTCTCACCACAGCTTGACAAAGGAAACCTGCAGTAACAAAGACCCAGTGCAGCCAAAATGATTAAATAATTTTTAAAAAGAGAGAGATTTTTCTTAGCAACTGGATCATACTCCAAAGGAAAGGGGAAATGGTATCTATGTAGTGTAAAAATATGTCAATCATACATGATTTGGAAGTCCATAGATTGTGTCTGTGTTGGCACTCTGCAGCCTTTTTTTTAACATCATGGTTGCTGTCAGATTTGCATTTCAAAACTGTATGTTGAAAGTATTAACTACAAGTCTGCTTGCATCTTTTGCTTTTTTAGGGGAGGAAGGGAGGGGCAAAGCTAATTCTCGGTATAAAAGATAATTCTCATTTTAAAAAGCCCCCAAAGTCTTTTGATGTTTTGAAAGACAATCTGATAAGAAAAGTGGTCTGGAAAAGATTTAACTTGTTTTATGAAGAAGTAGTGTCCCAAAATGTGATCAGAGACTTGTAAAAAGAATCTTTTTAGAAAAAAAGAGTTGCCACAAGGATAGTGACTGGATCTATTATGAATATCTTTCAAAAGGTTGATCATATGGAATGACAGTTCCTTGTGAAAGAAGAATCACGAGGCTCAGAATTATGCAGAAATAATACTCATTTTAGGGCATAAAGAGAATGATCTTTTATAGACAAAGTGAATTATTGGGGGTTTAAAAAAAAGTGTAACAATTATATAGGATGAAAGATTAGGAAGATCATAAAAAATGAGTAAAATAGAACATGAGATAAGCTAGTCTGTTATTCTAAATGCTCTTTAAAATGTACTTTGGAAGGAAATGAAAGGAACCACCTGCAAAGAACATTTATGTTCCTGTGACTAAGCTCAGTATTAGTACTTTAATGGTTGCATCATTTGAGCCTCCTGTGGTGGTTAGCATAGTACCTTTGCCTATAGAATATACTAACTTTTGAATGAATGGTGAAAGTGATCTGAAGTTATTTGAAATTTGTTTAGTAAGTACATACAATGACAAAATAATTCTCTTGATAAATAATGTTTTTTGAAATTGATGATTTGCCTACATCCTCAATAACATTTTAAAAGCATAGGAGGAACTTGGGTTTCTTTAAAGCCTGTGAATTGAGTATTAGTATTTTGGCTGTCATTTTTCTTGTTTGTAAAACCTGAACTAGCATGTTGTAAAACTAGCATGTCCTTAATACACTTGTATACTTTTTGTCTTTTTCAGGAAAGCAGTGTTTCTTAGTCCTACGACAGCAGCAGTTTAATGTCCAGGCCCTTGTGGCGGTAGGAGACCATGCAAGCAAGCAGATGGTTAAATTTGCTGCCAAGTAAGTAAGCAATTATATCCTGTTGTCAGAATAAACAATGGTGGGAACCAAGACTCCCAGGGCTTTGGACCATTTTCATACATTAACATCAATGCTTCGTTTGTTTAAAAATGTAGTTATTTAAATTGTCAGTTCAGTGTTGTTGAATACATTAAACTTACAAAAGAGAAAATATGGAGCACAAGCTTGAAATTCATTTGGAACTGCTGAAGCAGCACTCTGTACAGACAAGTCACATTTACTTTCAAGTAAAGTAACAAAAAGCCTGGCAGCCTCAACACTGCAAAGCAACTTTATTTTGTTGTGTTTGTTGAGGTTCATTTCCTCCCTCCCTTTCCTAGTTTAAGATTTGCATATTAAGCAACAAGTTTTCTAACTGAATAACAGAAGTGTTTAAAATAAGAGAGTGAAATTTTGCAAATGATTCCATCCTGAAGGAAGTAAAACAATTGTTTTAACTTGTCACAGCTTTTAACTTGGACACCAAAAGGGTTTTTGTTTTTTAAATAAAGCTTGCTTTTTTACCCCCACAGAAGTATTACTTCCTGGCCCAGGGTTCCTGCAGAAGCTTATTGTTTTGTTCAATTTGTAAGGGGCAGGATATAGGATTAGGATATCTCTGCTCTTCGTATGTATACATTTTAAAGACAGAATTGTCAATTTTAGAACTGGAAAGAAACTAAAAACTGATCTAATTTAATATTTTATGTTTGACCCTCCCTGACTCCTTCAGCACAGTGGTCTACATATAGCTACTGCTTAGCAACTGGTTTTGGTTTACAGATTTATTTATCAAATTTAGTTTGGTTGTATCATAACAATACCTGCCCTCTGGTTAAAAGACTCCAGCCCATTAATTACATCCGTTTATCTCTGATAAGCTCAGCCCCATCCCTCCCTATCTCATAGCCCTGCTACTGAGAGACTATCACTTTCATCTTTTCAACCTGTATCTTTTGGTGATTCATTTTGCTTTTTCCATCCCTAGTCATTAAGGGTATATGCTTGTGGGGGTGCCTTTGTCACCTAGCCTTTTCAGGTCAATCTGTATCCTATGAAGTAGAACATAAGTAAACTTGGTTCCTAGAAATAAACTATCTACAGTGAGGCTTCTGTAAGAGCTCCTGAAAACCATAGATGTATATGCTTAATTATATTTAATATACTGGAAAATACTGGGGAAAAGTCAGCTTCAAGTCAACAAACAACCTTTAGGACTTTGTTATAGGAAGGGAGACCCTTTTTAGGGCCTGAGAGTGGGCGCTTATGTAACACTTGGAAATGAATTGTCCAAGGAGACACAGGTGCTGACAAAGCCAGAGACTTTATTGGTAAGGGGTACCTGGGTGGAGAGTGGGAAGGCAAGGGAACCCAGGAGGAGTGCTCTGCCGTGTGCTTTCAGTCTCAGGTTTCCTGGTGCTGGGATTAGTTTCCGGACTCAGGGTGCATTGCTCAGCCAAGAGGGATTCCAGCAAGGAGGATTCGGGCAGGTTGGCAGGATTTGTGGTGTCTCCTTTTGACTTTTCCCGAATTCTTCTGATTGGTGGTGGCTTGTTCCTTACCAAGACCTCCTGTCATATAACTCATGCAAATGGTTACAGTCGTGCCTGGTCAGGGTGGGTGGTTTCAGTCAGTGTTTCCCCTAATGGCTTCTGTCTTTTATATATTAAATTGGTTCTGAAAACTAATATATGAAGCTGACAGTTTGGGTGTGGGGGTTTTTGTTTTTGTTTGTTTTGTCCTGGGGTATAACCAATTAAAGTTTCAGGTGAACAGCAGAGGGGCTCAGCCATACATAGAGCTGACAGTTTTATATCAAATATATTTTTTATTTAAACTGCATTATAACCTCAGTATTACATTCTTAAAAGATTAGCAGTCTGAAAGTCTTTTGGAAATCCCATTTGCTGTTAATCACTTAAGAGTCATTCTAATATCAAGAGAACAGTAACTTCATTTGATGTCTTTAGAGGCGGACACATTAAAGTAGTCTACAAATAGTTATTTCTTATTTGGGGTCTTCTCAGAAACTCCTGGAACTTGATTAACTGACAGCAGTTGACCATATCAGATGTCAACCAAAGCTTACCAGCTGGAAAACATACACACAGAACTTAGTTCACTGATGCCCTTATTTGTCATTTAGTTGCTAAGTCATGCCCAACTCTTTTGTGACCCCATGAACTGTAGCCCACCGGGCTCCTCTCTTCGTGGGTTTTCCCAGGCAAGAATACTGGAGGGGGTTGCCATTTCCTTTTCCAAGGGATCTTCCCGACCCAGAGATTGAATATTCCTGCGTTGGCAAGCAGATTCTTTACCACTGAGCCACCTAGGAACCAATGCCTTTATAATTAATGTTAAAGAAAGGTTTTTGTCTAAATGGTATAGTGTATGGGTGACCTTTTTTTCTTTTTAGAATAAGGGAAGAATTCAGATAATTTAACCTGGATTTCATAATCCTGAAGTGGATTAAATTCAGTCACGATCTATTGATAGACCTGATTTTAACCTTTTTCTTTTGTTTTTGTTTTGGCTGCTTGCAACCCAGGGGTACTGGTTCTCTGACTAGGGATTGAACTGGGGCCCATCAGGCCTTTGGCAGTGAAAGCACTGAGTTGCAACCACTGAATCACCAAGGAATTCTCAAGATCTGATTTTTCTCTTAATTCAGGTTTGACTATTAACGAGGACTTCCCTGGCAGCTCAATCAGTAAAGAATCTGCCTGCATTGCAGGAGATCTGGGTTCAATCCCTCAGTCAGGAAGATCCCCTGGACAAGGGAATGGTTGCCCACTCCAGTACTCTTGCTTGGAGAATTACGAGGACAGAGGAGCCTGGTGGGCTGTAGTCCATGGGGTCACAAAGAGTCAGACATGACTGAGCAACTTTCACTATTTCACTATCATGATGTGACTTTGATTTCTTTTCCTTTTTTAAAATTAATTAATTAATTTTTTTGACTGTACCAGATCTTAGTTACAGTGTACAGGATCTTTAGTTGCAACATGTGGGATCTAGTTCCTTGACCAGGAATCAGACCCAAGCCCCCTGCATTGGGAGCATGGAGTTAGCCACTGGACCACTAGGGAAGACTTGAATTCTTTTTTAAACCAGAAAAGAACATGCAACTATTTTTAATCCATTTTAAAAACTGCATTTTATGTAATTAGCAATGTGTGGGAAAAGATAGTTTCATAATGGAGCTGTTGCAAATTATAAAGTCTTTAACTGGTTATGTACAAGTGAATGGAGCCAATTTTATACAATAGGTTTAACATATGCTACTTAAGTTGCAATTATTTAACTTTTGGCACTACTTACATGTTAAGGTATCTTGCCTGAGTAAGAATAAATGTGTTAATAGCAGTTGCTACCTTATGAAAAAGGAAAATTCTCATGACTCTCTATGGTGAAAGATGATAAGGTTTTAATTTTTATAGCTGGCTGATAATTAATTTTCTTAGGAACATGATTTCTTGATATGTCAGTCAGCTTATCTTTTTTTATGTGATTTTGCTATACTTCTAAGGTAGTTCAGAAATCATGCTCTTCCTTGGTAACAAGTCTAAAGCACATGTCCTTTCTAACAGAAAGCCAGCAGTACAATCTTATATTCAAAGTACCAGTTTTAAAAGAAGAAAATCAAGAACAGAAAAATTTTGCTTTGAAAATTACTTGCTCTATTCATGAATAATAATAGATCAAGTAAAGTTGTAATGTAAATTCTAAAGAACTTTCAGAACTTTTTTTGGAAAAAGATGGGTTGATTTTTTTCTTCACCCTTTGAAATCCTTTCCTTAAAAAGTCCACACATGCCAGAAGTTTCTAAGTGCTATTTTTATCTAAAATTTTCAATGGCTTCCTATTTCCAACTATATCCAATACTAATTCTGCCTCCCAGTTCCTCCTGTTATTTCCCATCACTTCTCAATACATATGCTTCAGATGGGGTAGTCTCTCCATATCTACAGTGGCCTCATTTTTTAATTTTAAAATAAAAATTTAAAAATTATCTTAAAGATACATTAAAAAATACTATGCCATATCATTTTATAGGCTAACTTACAGAAGAGAACTGCTATGTAAATTGTGTTCATGCCAACTGAAGCCAACAATATCCATGTTCTGTACAAATGAAGATTTCATTGTAGTTTGAAAAGTGACCTGCTAAGCAAGTTATTTGGTGGTACTTGGCAGTTACTTACTTCTTAAATACTTCTTAAGTCTGTGCTGCTCAAGTAGACTTACTGAATCCTATTTCCACCTGTATAGAGGCAGCAGATAACTAATAGTACAATAGTTTCCATACTAGGGAAAATGTTTCTGTTTACAGTTCTCTTATTTATCAGATTAGATACCTGTTTGATTCAGATATCAGTTAACATACTACATTATTAACTCTGACTGGAACACTATGGTTTTATAAAGTCATCTACTGATAAATTGTCATTCTTAGATTGCTCTTTGCAGTACTTTGGTTAATTGTGAGGCCTGATTATCCTGAACCAACCTCAAAGTTAATGTTTTATGTAATTGTGAACAAGCATTCTTTCTAACTAGTATTAAAAATACAGAAAATTAAATCCGGAAGTGTACATGAGTCTACAGCTTTATACAGTAAAACAAATGTGAGAAATTTACTTTTAACAAACTTTAAAGTGATATTATTAATTTGAATTTTATGGCTTTTAATATTTGCTTTTATTTTCTTTAAAAATTAACCTTGAGGGGGAGTTTCCTAGCAGTCCAAAGGCAGAACTGCTCTCTTTCACTGACGAGGGGCCAGGTTCAATCTCTGGTCTGAAAACTAAGATAATCCCGCAGGCCGTGCAGCACAGCCAAAAAAAAGAGACTGTAGAAATTCACTTCGATTTAAAATTAAGGGCTATGACAATAAGGCATTTACTTCTACTAATTTTATATTTATATGTATTTAAGTAACATAAAATTAAGTGTTCACTGAAGGTCCCTGATATTGTAAAGAGAGGCCACTGATCTGTGCCACATTGAGTAGTGCTTAATTCTTACCAAGCTTACTTTGAATTTAAAATTCCCTGGATTTTGATGAAGAAAATTGAGTTCACAAAATAAGTTATCATAGAACTACTAAGATGATGTAGAAACCAAACTGAAGTGCCAGGGAAAATGGGGTGTAATAAAGAGCCCAGAGACTTGGCTCCTTACTAATCAGGCACATGACTTCATAAATTGTTTACTTGTATATTAGTCTTATTTCATTCTTCACAACTAAAATCCTTCTTTAAACATCTTTATTTCAGCTTGCCTGAGAAATACTAAAGTCTGAGGTTGGATGTAGTGCTAATTCACTGTAATTGAAGGAAGTTACTTGACACATAAACCAAGCTTGTGCCTGCCTTAGAATTGGAGTGCAGATTTTTATTAAGGTGGTTTATTATTTTTAAAAATATATGCACAGTTGATGTTGAGGGGGAGAGGTAAAGGGGGTAAATAGGAGTAATGTAGAAATTGTTTTGAAAAATATGAAATAATGACTGCCTAAAATTATAATTTAGGTCATCACCTAGCTTTCAGCTCTCGACTTTATCCCTACTATTAACAAGTAACAGTCAGCATGCATCAATATAGTGTAGGATATCTTACATTTTAGACCTTTATTGTGACAATCTAGTATAATAAAGCTTAAGGGCTTTTGAAGGGCTTAAATTTGTAGTTTTTCAGTTCAGTTCAGTTCAATTGCTCAGTTGTGTCTGACTCTTTGCGACCCCATGAATTGCAGCATGGTAGGCCTCCCTGTCCATCACCAACTCCCGGAGTTCACTCAGACTCATGTGCATCAAGTCAGTGATGCCATCCAGCCATCTCATCCTCTGTCATCCCCTTCTCCTCCTGCCCCCAATCCCTCCCAGCATCAGGGTCTTTTCCAATGAATCAACTCTTCACATGAGGTGGCCAAAATACTGGAGTTTCAGCTTCAGCATCAGCCCTTCCAATGAACACCCAGGACTGGTCTCCTTCAGAATGGACTGGTTGGATCTCCTTGCAGTCCAAGGGACTCTCAAGAGTCTTCTCCAACACCACAGTTCAAAAGCATCAGTTCTTCGGCACTCAGCTTTCTTCACAGTCCAACTCTCACGTCCATATATGACCACTGGAAAAACAAAAGGTAAAAATCACTATTCATACAAAGCTTATTTTGCTAACATTCCATCACTATCTTGTGTATATTAAGAAGATTATATGAATAATGATGGGATACTGTTCAGTGACCTCTATAACGGGCGCCTTAGATTTTTTTTGGGGGGGAGGGGGGCATCCCTGAATGGGCATGCCATAGATTTTTTTTAAAGAAAGGCCATGGAAAAAAGCTCCCTCCTCCACACACATATACCTGGACTTTTATTGCATGTGAAATAATATTTTTAATATTTAAGAAGCTTAATCTACAATTAAAATTTAGTATGGTGATTGCTCTTGTTCTATCTTGCCGAGCTTTCCAGTGGCTACCATGAATTTTTATGTTTATAGGGTGCACCCCAGTAAAGGTTCAGTGTAGTGATCACCAGTAGCTTCCCTATATCATGTACAGGGGAAATAACAGATTTGCCTGTAACAGTAGCAGCAATAACAGCTGACTATTACTGTATATTCAGTATATTCAGTACTTTGCTGTACAGTACTTGGATTTTTCCCCTTGAGCCTCATAACAGCACTGTGAGGTATAGATACCCTTTTGTCTTTTTTTTTTCCCTCTTGTCTATTCATTTTACAGATAAGAGCCTCGTTACTTAAAATACTAAGGTCTCTGACTCTCGGCTCATGCTTCTCCTCTGTCATCCTGCCTCTCTAAGATTGTATAAAGATACTTGTTCAGTGCCCTCCACAATATATATAGCTGACTTAGAATACAACTTTAATGTCATTGAAATGTGTTGGTGACTGGGAAAAGGAAACCTTATTGCTTTTTTGCCTCAAAAATACGTTTCTAGAGTGTGCAGTCTATTCTGGTATGCATCCTCAAAAGTAGATAGCTATTTTATTTCTTGAGGGTGATAGTGACTTTTATTGTTCCCAAGTTATTGAGAACCAAAACTGATGAAAAATAATAATTTTGGTTTTAAAGAGTATAGCTGATACTAAAGTAATAAAAAAGACTTTTGTGTTGAGTCATAAATTCATGCTAGAGACATTTCCAAAGGAGGAATTAAATGTTTTTCTAGCCATCAGTAATATTAATGAGCTTATCTCCTCTTAGCATAAAGCAGTAGTTGCCATTCTTAAAGCAGAAATCACCCAATAGCTTAAAAGCATGCAATAAAAACAGTAGGGAAGAAGGGTTCGAGAGTTTCATGTTTGCAAAGACAGTTATTTTTTTGAGTAATTTCAATATAAAAATATTTGATAGCTGTAAGTATAAACATGAAGCCTAAAGCTCAGTAGGCAAATTTACATCTGTTTTTGCTTAATCTTTTGGCTTTTCCTTATCATCATCAGGCTTCCCTGGTGGCTCAGTTGGTAAAGAATCCTCCTGCAATGCAGGAGACCTGGGTTCGATCCCTGGAGAAGGAAAACAGCTACCCACTCCAGATTCTTGCCTGGAGAATCCCACAGACAGAGGAGCCTGGCAGGCTGCAAGTCCATGGGGTCGCAAAGACTCGGACATGACTGAGCGACTTTCACTTCACTTCACTTAGCAGCAGCAGCACTGCCACACAGGGCATTTTACATGTTCTTTTCACTCTTGTAAGAAATAAAACGCAGTCACTCAACAAAGCACCTATGTGATATATGGAACTGATGGGGAAATTAAACCACACTCAGAATCTAAAATAAGAATTTATCCTTTACCAAGATTCTGGACTCGGGAAGGAAATGAAAGAGTTTAACTGGGTAACTAATGCTGTTCCTTAACATATTAGCCCTTTGTAACATACTTGTACTGATAGGATTGCTCTGCTGTCAGCAAGGGACGAGGTCTTGGACATTGTGCTATGGGTGTCCTTTTGGGTTAACTTTTTGTAGAGTGGTGCTAATAGTCAGTTCTGTTGTTGTAATAAATACTTTCCTAAAAATCACCATGCTATGCAAAATTATGCAATAAAAACCTCAAGATTTGTGCAGAAAATAGGTATACAGCACAGCAATCAAAAACATCAGTGATACAGTTTTATAAAAAGAACGTACCATAAAATAGTTTTATACATTTTGAATGTTGAGAATTACATAAATATTTCACTTTATCTTTAAAAAGCCTCACTGTTTCTGAGTGGAAGTAGATATCAGAAGAGTTGCAGCTAAATTGTTGTGTAATGGTACAAGAAAGGCTGTCTGAAGCCAGAAAGAAAGTTAGACTAGCTGATGTGAATGAGTGTGGCTTGTAACACAGGTAGATGATCGAGGCGTGTGTGTTTTATGTATTCCTGTTTGGCTAAGTTCACCTTAGTACAGTTTCTGCATTGACCTAGTATTTCTCATTGATGAAATCTGGCATTGGCAAACACAAGTTCTCATTATTCTCAGATTGATATTTAATACATCAGTTGTACATTGCATGTGTGCTCAGACGCATCCGACTCTTTGCAATCCTAGGGACTATAGCCTGCCAGGCCCTTCTGTCCATGATATTGTCTAGGCAAGAATACGGAGTGGGCTGCTGTTTCCTCCTCCTCCAGGATCAGTGGCACCCCCCCCAGTACTCTTGCCTGGAAAATCCAATGGACGGAGTAGCCTGGTGGGCTGCAGTCCATGGGATCGCTAACAGTCGGACAGACTGAGCGACTTCACTTTCACTTTTCTCTTTCATGCATTGGAGAAGGAAATGGCAACCCACTCCAGTATTCTTGCCTGGAGAATCCCAGGGATGGCGGAGCCTGGTGGGCTGCCGTCTATGGGGTCGCACAGAGTCGGACACGACTGAAGTGACTTAGCAGTAGCAGCCAGGATCTTCCCAACCCAGGAATGGAACCCTCAAATCCTGTGTCTCTTGCATTGCAGGAGGATTCTTTACCACTGAGCCACCGGGGAAATCCCAGTACATCAATTGGTTAGGATTAATTCACGTTTTCAAAACAAGTGTTAAAGCAAAACTATACTCTTAAAAGAGATAATAATGCTTGCACAGTGAGTGGGTCCAAATGTAAGAATCTTATCTGTTTGCTGCTGCTTATGTGTGGAGGTAAGGAAAAGAAAGAAGTGGAAAATGGCTTCAAAGTTTCTAGTTTGAGAAACTATATGGAAAAAACACCATCAGTCTGGAAACAATTCCCAGGGTGGGCTGGGACTAAAACACAATTCACTCTTCAGAGCTGGGATGGGCTCACCTTCCCTTAGAACACCTGGCCAGGTAAAGGTGAAAACTGAGCTGGGTGGGGCTCAGTTAGCAGTGAACAAGGGGAGAGGGATTTGGACAGTGTCTCCTAAACTTGCTTAGATGATGTTGAGGTAATTGGAGAGAAGTTCCAGCCTTTTGAGTTCATGAAAGCCAAAGATTGAAGTGGATTGTTTTACTGAAACCATTTTCTTTTTCTGGCTTGATAGAATTCTGTTCCTCCTATTCCAAGTCATTGTCTCATTTTAAATGTTTTCAAGTGACTACCATATGGACAGAGTTGGCCTTGAAATTTCTTACTTTTCCTCCACCATCTTTACCATTGCTTCACTTTAATAACTCACTACTGTGGCCACAGGCTTGATTTTGCTTGTTAGAATTTTGTTTTAAACTCCAGTATCTGTTCTCTGTGTGCGTTTCCCAGATGACTCAGTGATAAGAATTCACCCGCCAATGCAAGGAGACACAGGAGACACGGGTTCAGTCCCTGGGTCAGGAAGATACCCTGGAGGAGGAAAATCTCCCCACTTTCTTCCAGTTTTTTCTGTCCTCTTTTGACCCCAGTTCCATTCCTGGAACTACTTTCACTGCATCCTTATCCACTGTTCTCTTTGTTTCTTTTGCCCTGCACATTCTTTACTAACTTCGTGTCCCATATATTACTGTTGCCATAATCTAACACCAGGCTTAAAGACTGTATTGTGTGTTTATGGCTGAAGAATTGATTTTCCTCAGCTGGGCCTAGGAGACTATATTCTACTTTATAATGAAAGTAGAGGTTTATAGGTTGCCTCTGTTTTCATTATTTCACTGAACTCTTCAGGATTTCATTCCTCTTTATCCCTTGTTTCTGAGTATAACTATAATAAGAAAATAAAAATTTGGAAAATTCTGTGGGTTCGATTGCTGAATATATTATTCTCTATGTTAGGCGCTTAGTCTTGTCTGACTCTTTCCGATTCCATGGACTGTGGCCTGCCAGCCTCCTCTGTCCATGGGATTCTCCAGGCAAGAATACTGGAGTAGGTTGCCATGCCCTTCTCCAGAGGATCTTCCCAACCCAGGGATTGAACTTGGGTCTCCCACATTGCAGGCAGATTCTTTACCTTTTGACCTACCAGGGAAGCCCCAATATATTATGAGCCTTCTGTTATGACTGAAAACATAATAGTAGCAACATATAAATTTTAATGGATTCTGATACATATTTAAATAAAAAATCCTTATAGATTTTTTTGCTTTAGATATTTGAGGATCAGTGAAGCATGAGGTAATTCAAATGAATATTTAGTAACATTCACTTTGGCAGACTAGCAGTTTAGTTAGTAAGCCAACTAAAGATCTGCTAGAAGCTATAGTTTGGAAAATAGCATAGCAGAAAATATGCTCATGAGAAAAAGGCCATTTCTAATCCCTATTTAATTTTCATTCTTAGATTTTTATATTAAATGCTTGTAATTATCTTTAGTACACGGGGAGTGCCTAAGGACTGTTTATTTATTCTCAAGGTGTTTCCATCTTGAATACTGCAAAGATACTGGACATTTAAAACATGTGAACTCCCACACAAAAAAGTGGGAGAAAAATGGTATTTATATGTTAATTCCATGAGGCCCTACATTTAACTCTATTCCCTGTGGCCATATACCAGGTGGAAAAAAGCAAGGACTCCACTATTAAAAATATCAAATCAGATTGTTCCAGCTGGGGTTTCCTAATCATTTAAAAGGCAAACTATGAGGTCACTTTTAATATCTTAAGTAGATAACTATCTTAGCATTTACTTAAGATATTAAATCTTAGGTGCTTATTTTCGCCTTACTGACTAGATTGTACCACTAGCAGTTTCTAGCGTTTTAGTGTTTTCCTTAAGAGCAACATTAACAATATGGGGTCAGTTGTTTTACCCATATTATCTTTCCTGGGAATATCCAATTCATCAATATACTGATCCAAAAAGTTGACTCATTAATTGGATTTAAGTGTCACAGGACTCTTCAACACATTATTTTAATCACTTTGTTGGAAGGATCAATTTTCTCATGGTTGAATGCATATAGAAATGAAACAACTAAATGAGTTATATAGGAAGGTTGGCACATCTCATTCCCTAGAGGTCTTTAAGAACAGGTTCTTAATTGTGTATCCAAAATGGTTTGAGATCTTTAAATGAAATTTATCTGGAAGCAGGAAGATGGGATACCCATCTAAGCCAATGTTTCTGGATCCCCATCTTAGGTTGACATTAATGTCCTAATATTTAGTAGCTGGAGTTAGAACTGCGGCAAGTCATCCCTTTTTTTCTTTTTAAAACTACTGTTTATTTAGTGACATTTTAAAATAATGAAAGAGTAATCTGTATTAGTTATGACTGAGTCTTGTAAAGGCAAGTTTTTTTAAAGGCAGCCCTGTAGGCCTTTTTGTATTGACTGCTTTTAACAACTGGAGTAAATGTAAACACAGGTTTTTGAAGTTTAAAATTAAAATCATAGTGACTCAGTACAGAAGCCTACAGTTCATTTAAAGAACAGATGTTAAAAATTCTATTTTGCTATTTATGTTTATGTAACCCACCAGCAGCATAGAGATGTTTGGATTCTGGGGAAAAAAAAAAAGTCGAATTTTCAGGCTGTAATATTTGTTTAAAAAATGTGTATGTTTTATTTTCTTTTTCTTCGTATTAGTCATTGTGGTTAGGTTATTTATTGGTAGCTGGTGAGTCACAAGTGTGTTTCTCATTCTCTAGTGAGTCACCTAGCTACTTAGAAGTTTGATTATTTTCTTTCCTTTCTAGATCTTTCACCTGAAAATAACTATTTTACTTAGTTAATAAGCTAAATCTTCAGTTTGCACATTAATTTTTAGAACTATAAATAGCAAAATAATACTCAGAAGAAGGTTCATTGATTTAGAAATTTTACCTCTGCTCTGGTCCAGGCATTCTGCTGGGCTTTAGTTATTTAGTGACACTAAATAACACATAATAGTCACGTAAGGAGTTTAGGGAGAGGACAAAAAATAAACAACTTCATGAAGAGACATGTTACAGGTCCTGTGATGAAAGTATTTCTATACATCATCTAAGTTGAGGCCCAGACACTGGTGGGCATTTGGGTACCTCTTGAGCATCATGTGGATTAATTGATGAACATAGGCTGGGTTGCACACTGTTCTAGATTGCAGCCCTTTGAACAACTGTACTTAGATGGTTTATACCTCTTCGTTGGAATGAGGTACTTATCTGTTGGATCAGAAACAGACCTTCTATATCTAGTCCTGTCCAGCTCAAAATTTGTATTGAAAACCTTGATAAATAAGTGCTTTAAAAGTAGGTTAAAAATCTGGTGTCACTAGATCCCAGTTTATGGGATTAATTCTTCTAAGTTATTAAGTAATAACTTAATGTTGTCTTATACAAAGATTCTGATGAATATATGTTGAGGCTGGCAACAGCAGGACCTCAGGACACATCAGCATTACCAGAAAAGGCAGCATGACTCTTGGGCATTTTGAAAACTATTTGTGAAGGGCATGTTATTTCCACTTTCTTTCACACAAGCTATAAAGGAATCTGGCAGCTCATGAGCTTCTAAGAATGAGAATGAATTATTTCAAAGTGAGCTGACAATGCATTCTGGAGTATTTAAATTTGGAGGCTGATATGTGAGTCTGTAACAGAACTGTTTAATGTACCTGATCTTACTAGCTGCATGATCTTGGGCTAATTACTTGACCTTTCAGTCTCAGTTTTTTCAACTATAAAATGGTAGTATACCTACCTTGTAGGCCTTTGTGAGGTTTAAGCAAGATGATATATGTGTAAAGCACTTCACATGGGAACTAGAACATAAACAGAAGTTGCTAATAATGGAACTAATGGAAATAATAATTTCCATGGAAATAATACTATATTAGGTATTTATATGTATTAAGATCAGTTGCATTTAAGCTGTAGAAATAAAACTGCTTCTTCAAACTAAAAAAAATACGGAGATAATGAACAAAACTACTGTAGATGCATTATATATTTTTTGTAAATGAGAAACAATGTAGAGAAGTATAGAAAGCAGTGATTAGAGGAAGAGGGAGTTCAGTATATGATAGGGAACCTAAATTTTTAAATTTACACATTATTGAACATTGCAGTTTTTAACAGTAAGTATATTCTTTTCTATATAGAAATAATATTTAAAAAATAACTTAAAACTATAAGAGCAAACCCTGCCATTTCCCCATCCCTTGCTGGTGAGAGGCATTGTGAATCGAGGGTGATTCTTTTTCTGTTCTCCAAAAAGATTTGCCAGAACCAGCACCTCACAGTGGGACCCAGCAACAAAAAAATGGGTGAAGTACTTCTTTACCAGATCTATTTCTCCATTATTTATATGCAAGATCAGGATCTCTCTGACTCAATTGCTGCTGCTGCTGCTGCTAAGTCACTTCAGTTGTGTCCGACCCTGTGCGAGCCAATAGACGGCAGCCCACCAGGCTCCCCGGTCCCTGGGATTCTCCAGGCAAGAACACTGGAGTGGGTTGCCATTTCCTTCTTCAGTGCGTGAAAGTGAAGTCGCTCAGTGTGTCCTGACTCCTGGCAACCCCATGGACTGCAGCCCACCAGGCTCCTCTGCCCATGGGATTTGCCAGGCAAGAGTACTGGAGTGGGTTGCCATTTTCTTCTCCGTTTGACTCAGTTACGTGCTATTAAATACATTTTCACTTGCAAATCATTTACCTGCTCCAACAGCCTTTTCTCAGTTGTGATTCTTGTATCCTATCCCAGTGACCTCCAAAGTGTGATTTGCTCAAAATTACCCACTAAAGGAAAGAAAATAATCCTTTCCTTCCTTTCTTTTTTATCTAAGAGTTATAGGAAAAATTTACGTTTTTCTAATAATTTATTGATAAACACTGGATCTGTCACTTGGATTGCACCTCATGAGGTCACACACGTCACCTCTAGCATGTGAAATCTCTAAAGGAAGACTGCAAGATTCCAGGAACACAGAGGAGCAAACAGTGGTGCCCCAACTCTCTGGTTCACTTTCAGCATATTACATTTACTGTGTCTGGTTAAATGGTTTGGGAGATTATATTTATTTATATTTATTAAGATAATAAACTGACCATCATGCAGTAGACAAGTGGCTTAAAATGATTTCTTCCAAGAGACTCTGTTCAGCTCAGTTGCTCAGTCGTGTTCGACTCTTTGTGACCCCAGGGACTGCAGCATGCCAGGCTTCCCTGTCTGTCACCAATTCCCGGAGCTTACTCAAACTCAAGTTCATTGAGTTGGTGATGCCTTCCAACCGTCTCATCCTCTGTCGTCCCCTACTCCTCCTGCCTTCAGTCTTTCCCAGCATCAGGATCTTTTCCAGTGAGTCATTTCTTCTCATCAGTTGGCCAAAGTATTGGAGTTTCAGCTTTAGCATCAGTCCTTCCAGTGAATATTCAGGGCTAATTTCCTTTAGGATTGACTGGTTGATCTCCTTGAAGTCCAAGGGACTCTCAAGAATCTTCTCCAATACCACAGTTCAAAAGCATCAGTTCTTCAGCACAAGTGTTAATGTTGACACTTCTACTGATAATGGGAAATCTTTGTATCAGCCTCATGATGAAGCTTTTTTTTTTTTTTTTTTTTGTGATAATCCAATCATATCTGACAAGATTTTCATACTCCCCTAGCTAGATAGAAATTATCAGGAAACTATGTGAAGTATGGATTTGCTGCTATGAATTATGGATCACTGTTGTTAATTATGTATCTCACCCTAAATTTATGTTTGCCTAAAGATAGCATATTGAAAAGCAGAGACATTACTTTGCCAACAAAGGTCCGTCTAGTCAAGGCTATGGTTTTTCCAGTGGTCATGTATGGATGTGAGAGTTGGACTGTGAAGAAAGCTGAGTGCCGAAGAATCGATGCTTTTGAACTGTGGTGTTGGAGAAGACTCTTGAGAGTCCCTTGGACTGCAAGGAGATCCAACCCGTCCCTTCTAAAGGAGATCAACCCTGGGATTTCTTTGGAAGGAATGATGCTAAAGCTGAAACTCCAGTACTTTGGCCACCTCGTGCGAAGAGTTGACTCATTGGAAAAGACTCTGATGCTGGGAGGGATTAGGGGCAGGAGGAGAAGGGGACGACAGAGGATGAGATGGCTGGATGGCATCACGGATTCGATGGACGTGAGTCTGAGTGAACTCTGAGAGATGGTGATGGATAGGGAGGCCTGGCGTGCTGCGATTCATGGGGTCGCAAAGAGTCAGACACGACTGAGCGACTGAACTTTGTATGTAGTAGTGTGTATATGTCAATCCTAGAGCTTCCCCGGTGGCTTGGGGGTAAAGAATCTGCCTGCCAGTGCAGGAGATGCAGGGTCAACCCCTGGGTCAGGCAGATCCCCTGGAGAAGGAAATGGTAACCCACTCCAAGTATTCTTGCCTGGGAGATCTCATGGACAGAGGCGCCTGGTGCTCTATATTCCATGGGGTCTGACAAATTCAGCAAGAGTCTGACATGATTTAGCAACTAACCAACAAGAACAACAGCATATATGAGCCCTAATCTCCCAGTTTACTCCTCCCCCAAATGGTAACCATAAGTTTGTTTTCCTTTTTTTCCCCCAAATGTCTCAAAGTTTACTAAGATCCTTTATAAACATATTTGTTTGCTACTGAAAATTAAAACGGCGCATCAAAAATTTTTATTATAATTCAGCACACTGTTCTAACAGTGCTCTGGACAAGCCCCCCCGTGTTTTCTTTATATTCTTTCCACAAGTTTGTTTGTTTCATTTGTTTCAAATTCTTGATGTTGGGTTTTATCTTACAGGGAGCTACTTAATAGTACTTCTTTATCTGATGTCACCATGAAGGGACTGAGTGCTTCTCTAGATAATACCAGACCACCTAACCTGCTTCTTGACAAATCTGTATGCAGGTCAGGAAGCAACAGTTAGAACTGCACATGGAACAACAGACAGGTTCCAAATAGGAAAAGGAGTATGTCAAGGCTGTATATTGTCACCCTGCTTATTTAACTTATATGCAGAGTACATCATGAGAAACTCTGGGCTGGAAGAAACACAAGCTGGAATCACGATTGCTGGGAGAAATATCAATAACCTCAGATATGCAGATGACACCACCCTTATGGCAGAAAGTGAGGAGGAGCTAAAAAGCCTCTTGATGAAAGTGAAAGAGGAGAGTGAAAAAGTTGGCTTAAAGCTCAACATTCAGAAAACGAAGATCATGGCATCCGGTCCCATCACTTCATGAGAAATAGATGGGGAAACAGTGGAAACAATGTCAGACTTTATTTTTTGGGCTCCAAAATCACTGCAGATGTTGACTGCAGCCATGAAATTAAAAGACACTTACTCCTTGGAAGAAAAGTTATGACCAACATGGATAGTATATTCAAAAGCAGAGACATTACTTTGCCGACTAAGGTC
>SJYX01001840.1:112612-167007 GCA_006410675.1 Oreotragus oreotragus | reverse complement strand
TAGTCAAGGCTATGGTTTTTCCAGTGGTCATGTATGGATGTGAGAGTTGGACTGTGAAGAAAGCTGAGTGCCGAAGAATCGATGCTTTTGAACTGTGGTATTGGAGAAGACTCTTGAGAGTCCCTTGGACTGCAAGGAGATCGAACCACTCCATTCTGAAGGAGATCAGCCCTGGGTGTTCTTTGGAAGCAGTGATGTTAAAGCTGAAACTCCAGTACTTTGGCCACCTCATGTGAAGAGTTGACTCATTGGAAAAGACCCTGATGCTGGGAGGGATTGGGGGAAGGAGGAGAAGGGGACGACAGGATGAGATGGCTGGATGGCATCACTGACTCAATGGACATGAGTCTGAGTGAACTCTGGGAGTTGGTGATGGACAGGGAGGCCTGGCGTGCTGCGATTCATGGGGTCGCAAAGAGTCGGACACGACTGAACTGAACTGAACTGAAAGGTAATAACTTACATTTAGAGTTACATGTATATAGTTTTTTTAATAAATAGAATATTTACATATTAGGGAACATACTTACCACTTTTTTACTGATAGAGTAAGTCAAATTATCGAAAGTGTTTGGAGAGAGCTACTCAACCCTATAGTAGTTATATTAACTACCTATAGCTATCTGTATTAAGCTTATAATGAGGTTAATGTCTAGCTGTTAACCCTATAGCTTATATATTTAAATAGTCTCTCCTTTTTGAAACACGTTACATCCTTGCACCTCTAATGCCATTCAGTTATTTTGTTTTGTTTGTTAAGTCTCTTCTCTACCCCCTAGAGTTTTATTATGATCTTTAGCATTTCTGAAACAAGAGGGATAAGTGAGACTTGCCCCCAAAAAACTGATGGGTGTGACAGAACCAAAACATAATTCCAGATAAGTTGTTTTAAGGTTGTTTTAGGCTGTTCTGATTTTGAAATGTGTTTATAACCCCTCCCTCTCTCCCCTGAGCAGTCATTTTGAAGAGGCCACTATTCACTTGCATGGATAAATTCTACTGTACACAATCCTAATGCTTCATAGTCAAATTTTGTGTATCTGCTTTTTTAAAAATCGCTTTACAGTGCATAATACCCACCATAGGTTTGCAAAGTGTATGTGATGATACACAACATTAAAGAATAAGGCATAACTCAGTAGTGCATTATTTTAGACTATGAAGCTTACTTCTTCCTTCAAGTACTAGGAACCTTAACCTTCAAGTACTTGACAACCTTAACAGAATGGTTGAAGCATATTTTATGCATTCTTCATGTTTAACTTTTTCTTAATGACACAGGGCCATTAGTCTGAACTTCAGTTACTGTGCAGGGTTATAAGATGTTGTTTGGTGCTTTCATGGCTTTGTTTGTTTTTTAATATATTTTCTCCAGTAGTCCGTTGTTAACACGACAGTTGTGCCTACTTCTAATCGTTCCAACAGGCTTTTTTTAGTTTGTTGCTTCTTGTGTAATGTGGTTTTAGTTCCTGAGTCAAGTCCGACTCTTGCGACCCCATGGACTGTAACCCACCAGGCTCCTCTGTCCATGGGGTTTCCCAGGCAAGAATGCAGGAGTGGGCAGCCACCATTCCCTTCTCCAGGGGATCATCCCAACCCAGGAATCAAACCCAGGTCTCCTGCATTGCAGGCAGATTCTTTACCAACAGTGAAGCCCCAGTATCATATAATGTAGACATGACAACTTATAATCACAAATGATAGAACTGTGGGTAATGAGGGTATTCCTATGGCTGATGCGGAGGCCCTAAATAACAAACTGCATGACAGTCATGTTGGAAAGATAGGATTTTATTCCTTCAGATAACTGAGTACTATTTGTTTTTTTCCACAAGCTGTGTTCTATAATTGAGTTACCCATACATTATATCATTTGTTTAAAAAAAAAAACTTGAAAAAACTCACAAAACTTGATGCACTTGTTTTAGTCACTCAGTTGTGTCCGACTCTTTGCGACCCCAAGGACTGTAGCCGACTAGGCTCTCTCCATGGAATTCTTGAGGCAGGAATACTGGAGTGAATTGCCATTCACTTCTCCAGGGAAACTACCCATCCCAGGGATGGAACCCAAGTCTCCTGCATTGCAGGCAGATTCTTTACCATCTCAGCCACCCATAGTCCACCTAAAATATTTTTATAAAACATTTATATGAAGAATGGCGATTTTTACAATTTTTTTTTTCTAAAGACAGTTTAAATTAGAAGTTCAGGTCCTGGATTAAAGGAGTTAGAAGTAAATTAATTGAATGGTTGACAGTTCCTAATGCATGTCATAAAGTCTGTTCTGCCTGTTAAGGTATTTCTAATATCAAGGCTCTATTAATTTTATTTGTAGAGTGATTCCCTATATTCTGGGGCAGAAGGGTGTTGGAAAATGAAGTATAAAAATAAATGTTGTGATAGTGGGTTTTGGGAGGTGTTGGTAATAATAAAAAAATAGCTGACTTAGCTCTTGAAAAGATTTATTTAATTTACTTCATCTATTTCTCCTATAATCAAGTAGTTCCCAGGAGTTCCTCTGCTTCCATGCTTGCCATATGCTTTATAAAAACCAAGGCTTTTAGTTGCCTGTTAGACATAACGCTCTTTCAGAGTACAAAACACAGTTTCAAAATGTAAAGCAAACTTTAATAGGATCTCTTTATGGCAGCAGTCAAGCTGTAGTTTATATACAAGATAGTATTAAGCCATCTTAATACACAGTGTCAGATGAAATCATGTTAAATAGACTTTTTCTACAAAGTGGAATATTGCAATTAACTTGTTCAAGTGTTCCAGTCCCTCTTGTATTGACTCTATACATACAATACACATCAGTTCAGCTTAGCTCAGTTCAGTCACTCAGTCGTGTCCAACTCTGCGACCACATGGACTGCAGCACGCCAGGCCTCCCTGTCCATCACCGACTCCCAGAGTTTACTCAGACTCATGTCCATTGAGTTGGTGATGCCATCCAACCATCTCCTCCTCTGTCGTCCCCTTCTCCTACCTTCAATTTTTCCCAGCATCAGGGTCTTTTCATATGAGTCAGCTCTTTGCATCAGGTGGCCAAAGTACTGGGAGTTTCAGCTTCAACATCAGTCCTTCCAGTGAACACCCAGGACTAATTTCCTTTAGGATGGACTGGTTGGATCTCCTTGCTGTCCAAGGGACTCTCCAGAGTCTTCTCCAACACCACAGTTCAAAAGCATCAATTCTTCAGCACTCAGCTTTCTTTATCATCCAACTCTCACATCCCTACATGACTACTAGAAAAACCATAGCCTTGACTAGACGGACCTTTGTTGGTAAAGATGTCTCTGCTTTTTAATATGCTGTCTAGGTTGGTCATAACTTTTCTACCAAGGAGTAAGCGTCTTTTTATTTCATGGCTACAGTCACCATCTGCAGTGATTTTAGAGCCCCCAAAAATAAAGTCTGCCACTATTTCCACCGTTTCCCCATCTATTTGCCATGAAGTGATAGGACCAGATGCGATGATCTTAATTTTCTGAATGTTGAGCTTTAAGCCAACTTTTTCACTCTCTTCTTTCATTTTCATCAAGAGGCTCTTTAGTTCTTCTTCGCTTTCTGCCTTAAGGGTAGTGTCATCTGCATATCTGAGGTTATTGGTATTTCTCCCAGCAGTCTTGATTCCAGCTTGTTCTTTATCCAGCCCAGCATTTCTCACTATGTACTCTGCATATAAGTTAAATAAACAGGGTGACAATATACAGCCTTGACGTACTCCTTTTCCTATTTGGAACCAGCCTGTTGTTCCATGTCCAGTTCTAACTGTTGCTTCCTGACCTGCTTACAGATTTCTTGAGAGGCAGGTCATGTGGTCTGGTATTCCCATCTCTTTCAGAATTTTCCACAGTTTATTGTGATCCACACAGTCAAAGGCTTTGGCATAGTCAATAAAGCAGAAATAGATGTTTTTCTGGAACTCTCTTGCTTTTTCCATGATCCAGCGGATGTTGGCAATTTGATCTCTGGTTCCTCTGCCTGTTCTAAAACCAGCTTGAACATCAGGGAGTTCACGGTTCACATATTGCTGAAGCCTGGCTTGGAGAATTTTGAGCATTACTTTACTAGCGTGTGAGATGAGTGCAATTGTGTGGTAGTTTGAGCATTCTTTGGCATTGCCTTTCTTTGGAATTGGAATGAAAACTGACCTTTTCCAGTCCTGTGGCCATTGCTGAGCTTTCCAAATTTGCTGGCATATTGAGTGCAGCACTTTCACAGCATCATCTTTCAGGATTTGAAATAGCTCATCTGGAATTCCATCACCTCCACTAGCTTTGTTCATAGTAATGCTTTCTAAGGCCCACTTGATTTCACATTCCAGGGTGTCTAGCTCTAGGTGAGTGATCCCACCATCGTGATTATCTGGGTCATGATGATCTTTTTTGTATAGTTGTTCTGTGTATTCTTGCCACCCCTCTTAATATCTTCTGCTTCTGTTAGGTCCCTACCATTTCTTTCCTTTATTGAGCCCATCTTTGAATGAAATGTTCCCTTGGAATCTCTAATTTTTTTGAAGAGATACTTAGTCTTTCCCATTCTAAGCCCTCATATAAGCTTTTACTAGTTTTAACTAGAAAGTTCTAGTCTGACCCTTTCTGACAAATTTGACTCTTCTTTTAGTTTTGTTTTAATGTTTATTCTGAATTTATTCATGTGCATGAGTAAATAGGGACGGATAGATATAGATAAGGCCATAGAGATATTAGAATGGAATTATTTTACTAATATCCAAGTCTGCTCTTCTAGCACATAAGTACTAGAAATAAAGGAAGGGCAAAAAAAGTTTATTATGAGAATCTTCTATATGTAGTTAATCCTACCTTCTTTCTCATTTATTCAGTAGACCAATTTGTGGCAGAAGTTTAGCTTTGGCCCTAGTTTAGAAATAGGTTAGGTTTTCAGAGTTCTTTTATCAGTTGCTTTTTACTAGAAATGATGTTTAAATGGTGATAGTTTTCTAGTCTAGATGATCAAATATTTTAGCACATAACACTGTTGAGTCAATGAACTAAAGGTAGTCCTAATTTCAGGTCCTGGATAAAAGGGATCATCTGGTTACTTTTCAGAGAGAGAAAGAAGAGAAAACTGTTTTCTTTGATCAGACCTTTAGCTAGCCTTGGGCAGAGTGTATTTGACCACATTCCAGCTTCTTTTTGGAAGGACACTCACTTAGTGCTCAATCCTTAAGAGTAGATGTGTTTAACTTGGCTTGAAGAAAACATCCTGATAATGGAATGCCTCCTACTAGGGAGTTGAAGGTGGTGAGGTAAGAGAACCAGATGAGCCAGGGCCATCGCACACTGTCTCAGGGTAGGGTACTAGTTGGGGCAGGTCAGGTTATTCCATGACGCAGTTCACTGATGAATAAGGAAGAGAGAACCTACCCCGTAGTAGCATGTAAGAGAAGCAACAGACTTCTCACAAGCTCTGAGTTATATACTCAGGTATCAAGTTAACCCATTGTGAACAAATAAAGCAATGGTAGGTGGCAGTCACATGATAGAAAGATTTCAGTGATCCTAGATTGTCAGTATTATGAACCCTTTTATTAATAAACTGAGGCCTCTCTATCCCTTCTTTTCTCAAAGGAGTCTTATCTTAGTTCACCAACTACTTCTTTTACCATAATAAGTTTTTTTAGTTTCTTCAGTATACAAGATGTTTACTATAGATATTAGGTGATAGGTCTAGTGCAGGAGATTTATGAAAGAGTGTAAAAGATATATATATATATATATATATGTTGATATTTTTAAGGTAGTTGATAACAGACATTATAAAATTCTAGGTAGTGCAGCAAAGTGAATTGGAAAGTTTTCTTACTTCACGACACTTAATCTATTATATGATCCTTTTCCAACCCAAATGTTTGTTGAAATGGTTTGTAATATAAGTTGTTAGATTTCTAGAATCTTGTCAGATAGCTCCATAACTAATAAGGATCTAGTTCCTTATCCAAATGAATAGACTTTTTCTTATGAAGGTTAAATCTTTTTATTGTTGTTTTGCTTTGTTTAGATTCTGGTCATCCGTCTTGCAGAATTTTGTATAGGGGACTTGAGCCATGAGACTATAATACAAAAACTAACTGGAGCTTATGATAGCAGATAAACAGGGAGTCCAGGACAGATTTTCCTAATCCATTTTTGCCCTTTCTATTATGCGGGCTGCCCCAGGAAATCTACTATCTGTCAGTTGTCACTTTGGCATTTTTCTTCTTTCCTTCTCTTTTCTACTCACTTCTGTAGCTTCAGTTACCACCTGAGAGTTTTAGCTGATAGATTTACATGGGAATTTGCATTCGGCCGGCTGAACTGCCATTGTACTGACGTCACTCACCAAGATCTGAAAGTTAAACTTTACCCTTTTCCACAAATGTAGAGTGACATGTTCTGTCAGTGCAAGAACATACACAGGAGGAGAGCTGATGCATTTTGTATGGGAACCACCATTTTAGATTCCACTTTTTTTCCCTTGGTTATATACAAGAGACCAAAAAATAATCAGTTGTCTCCAATTTTGAGTGTCTGGTATTCAAAATTCAAGTTTGTTATAGAATTAAATTGCTCAGGAGATATTTTTTTTTACTCATAGTTTATATTTAGGCATTCTTAAACAAAAGTACACAATCCAATAAGGTATCTGCCACAAATCCAGTGACAGTGTGTACTCAGAAACTTTAGGCAATGAAGATTTCATTGTAGCACTCTCAGTTCAGTTCAGTTCAGTCGCTCAGTCGTGTCTGACTCTTTGCGACCCCATGAATCGCAGCACGCCAGGCCTCCCTGTCCATCACCATCTCCCGGAGTTCACTCAGACTCACGTCCATCGAGTCCGTGATGCCATCCAGCCATCTCATCCTCGGTCGTCCCCTTCTCCTCCTGCCCCCAATCCCTCCCAGCATCAGAGTCTTTTCCAATGAGTCAACTCTTTGCATGAGGTGGCCAAAGTACTGGAGTTTCAGCTTTAGCATCATTCCTTCCAAAGAAATCCCAGGGTTGATCTTCAGAATGGACTGGTTGGATCTCCTTGCAGTCCAAGGGACTCTCAAGCACTCTAATGTCCTCTTATTGCCTTGAAATCTTTTCAGTTGACCTTCTTCTATTATTTAGTGTATTTCTACATTAATGTACTTTACTACATACCAATAACTGCATTTACTGAAGCCAGTGTTTCTCTTTACAGGAAATGCTGATCTTAGTAAATTTTAACTGTGGGTAGGGAGATATTCTTTCATAAATAACTGAAAGACTTTTTCACAGTTCAGTGCTGGTCCTGTTATCTGTTATATCTAGAGTATTTTATAAATGGTAACTAAATTATGGGGTCTGGAAAATCATCTCTTCAAGAAATTTCACAAGGTGTGCTACATGGTAGCTTATTATAAGTAGGTTAAAGCGACTGGCTTTATCTCAAGTGGCTTACTATGTTAAAGAAGAATTTAATATATTCAGCTTTCCTGGTGAAACACCGAACAAGTTCTGACACCTCTGACAAGATGATTAAAGTTGGGAATGTTTTTCTTTTGACAGCATCAACAAAGAGAGCATCGTCGATGTGGAAGGCGTTGTGAGAAAAGTGAATCAGAAAATTGGAAGCTGTTCACAACAAGATGTAGAGTTACATGTTCAAAAGGTAAGTTTTTTCAAAATATAAAATTGTGTTCAGAAATAGATTTAATAGTTCTTACAACTGTTGACATCAACTCTTGAATTAGAGTTGATATAAAATATTGAGATTTATAAATTGATTATTGACTCAACTAGTTTTTGTTATATAACAAACCACCTCAATACTTAGCGACTTAAAACAACAAACATTTATTATTTGTTCATGATTCTGTGCAGTAAGGGAGTTAGGGTCAGCATCTGGGATGCGTGAAGTGTACCATGTGATATATCAACTGGGCTCGCTGATGTTCCTGGGACATCTTTCCCTGTGACTCTCCTCATCCTGCAAGCTAGCCCAGGCTTGTTGACATGGTACATCTACCATAGCCATGTATGGGAAAGCATAAAACACATCTGAAAAGCTTTATTCACTATCATGAACCTGTTTTGCTGTCAGCTTCTTTGAATGAAGATTGATTCATTATACTATTATTAATCATTTTATTGCCTCATAATCATTGTATTTCTGGTATTTTACAGTGTAGAGAAGACAAAAGAGATAATACTGTATCGGGCTTAGATTCTAGCAATAACTTTTTCACATAAGATTTATCCCACATTTATTTTCTTAGACATACAAACTAAAAATGTTAAAAGTGAATTCACATATATTTAGTATTTTTGAAATAACCCTGCAATCTTGAACCTACAACCTACAGTCTCAGATCCAGACCTAGTTTGTATCCACACTATTCTTCATTGAATTTCTCTTATGGAATAGTCCTTTCCCACTCTAACCCATGTGTATGCTTGTGTGTGTGTGTGTGTGTGTGTGTGCATGTCAAATAGGTGGGCAAAAACAGATGGATGCAGAAAGACAGATTCATCCATACATGCTAATTTGGGAGTAGAGGTTGTATTTAATTGAAATTTATTGTCATGAAACTCTTTAAAACTTAGGAAATCTTGAATTTTTTTACTGACCTAACTTGCCAAATTACTTTGTTCTCTTTTTGTACGTCTTATTTCAAACTAACCNCCCCGCAGTAACTGAGACCCAAGGAATTACAACAACTTTCCTCAGTCAAGTAATAAGTTAGTAACAGAGCAGAAATACTCAAAGACTATAATGGTTAAAGTCTTGATTTTCAACAAGAGAAAGAAGAGGTTCCAAGAAGATAATGAAAGAATGCTAGATTTATAGCAGAGATGTGTATAAGAGACAGACTTTGTTCTCTTTTTGTACGTCTTATTTCAAACTAACCGCACCAGGAAGTCTATAACCTAATATAGGCAAACTGATCTAAAGGTATACTGACCGGAGGGCCGGGGGTCAGGGCGGGGGGGAACATATCTTCCAAGCAACATCTTTTTCAATACTTCAATAAGATATTAGTCACTAGAGCAAGTAAATGTATTTCTAAAATATTTTAATTACCTAGGATCCAATTCAACCTTAATAAACGTTAAATATAAAGCCTAAAGTGCTTGCAGACAAATTTTGCCTTAAGAAAAATAATTATAAAGTATCTCACAAACTATAAAACACACTGTATACTAAATAGAATCTTATAATAAGCAATGACTCTCTTATAATTTATTTATCTGGCCCGCAGTTACTGAGTAGTACCAAGCACTATGTGAAGTTCTGGGGATGAAAGTGGTCATAACCTAATGAAGGAGATTTTTCTGCTAGTTAGAAAAATGAAAGAGGTAGCTGTCCATATCTCCAGCTTTGCATTGGAGATGAAGTTTCTATTAACTAATCAAAGGGAAGCACAAAAACTTGAGTATAGGGGATAGCAACAAATAGTTCTATTTTACTACGACTAGGACTGGAGTATCCTTCTGATACTTTTTCTTGAATTGTCTGAGTTGAATGCTAAATGTGATTTTACCAACTGGAAGAATATAATTTCCTTTCTGTAATTAACTAAGTAAAGTCTGTTTTCCTCTTGTGCTTTAGCAGATTTTCCAGGAATAGTTGGGGAAAACTAATAGGGTCACATGCATTTAAGTGGCTGAAAAACCCAGTCTTCTTTATGACCTAACTGCTATTTAGCACTAAAATGTGCATTTTAGTTTGAATAAATATTGAGGGATTTTAACACCATAAAGAAACACCTTCTCCAGCAGCTCCCAACCAGGAGAGCAGCAGGAAGCGAGATATACTTGATACACTTGATGAAAGAAGGCAGTGAAGGGATATTTAGAAAATGAATGAGGAAAGGAAGGAGCAGTGAGTGCGGCAAAGTTGAGCTGACTTAGGTCCTGATAGTGGAAATGGCCAGATACTGTTAACAGTTACGATAACTAAGTGTTTTCTTATTCTTTATTCCATTTGATTCTTAACACCAACCTCATTTTACAGTAGAATATTGACGCTCTAGCTAAGGTAATTTGCCTGTGACAAGTTTCCTGTGACAAAAAGAGGCCTTAAGCCAGACCCCTCAACTCCAGTTATTACTTGTTTATGATACTGGTGGGCACCTTAGAGTTTACAAAGTCTTCATACATATGTTATCTCATTTGACTATTCCAGCAACACAGGGATGTAGACAAGAAATAACTATTAACCCCATCTTATAGGTGTAGAAACATGTGCCATCTTGTTTGATTTTAGCAAGTAGTTTCAGTTATGTATGCAAACAGTGTTTCTCATGTTAAGTCAACTGTAGATTCTTTTAAGCAAAAGATAACAGGTTTTGTGTGCTTCTTGATATTTTTGGTAATCTCTCACTTTCAGATTTATGTGATCAGTTCAGCTGAACCCCGCCTGCCCCTGCAGCTGGACGATGCTGTTCGGCCTGAAGTGGAAGGAGAAGAGGTGAAAACTATACTTTTGAAATAATGTGCTTCCTCTGTATATTCCACTGTTCTTTGTCAGCTTTTATTTGTTCCTTCTATTTTCAACTAGCAGGTAAACTCCAGGGATCAGTGATTGTGACAAAGCATTGAAAACTTGATGTCCTACTTTTATAAGAAGGGTACCTATGAATTGATTTGAGCTTCATTTTCATTAAAAACTATTCTTACATTAAAAGTTCTCAAAGTTTTTGCTCTCAGGATTCCTTTACATTTTTAAAAATAACTGACCCCACAAGCTTTTATTTTTATAGGTATGTCTACCACCATTTACAGTATTAGATACAATATTAGAAATTAAAACAAAAATTTTAATATTTATGACCTTATTAAAAATAATATAATTAGATTATGTGTCTGTGTATTCCTACATAAATAATAAAAACAATAACGTGAAATTTTTTTTTTAATGTCAAGAGTAACATTGTGTTACATGTCTATATTCTTGGTAATATCTGGCTCAGTACACAACGATTAGATTTTCATATCTGCCTCAGCATTCATTCTGTTGTATCTGCACACATCATTAAGCCTTTGGAAAACTTCTAAATATAGTCAGGAAAAAATGGGTGTTTGAAGATATTATTGTGAAAAATAGGTTTGACTTCACAGACTCTCTGAAAGTGTCTCACTGGTCCCCAAAACATACTTTGAGAACCACTGTTCTTTGTCAGCTTTTATTTGTTCCTTCCATTTTCAACTAGCAGTTAAACTCCAGGGATCAGTGATTGTGACAGTTGTTAATTATTCTGATATCCCAGTAATGAGTCAAAGGTTTGGGTATGGGAGGTGGATAAAAAGCATTTAGCTTAATTCATTCTCATTTCTCTTCTTTCAAGCTCTCTTTCTCTTAATAACTTCTCTCTGGCCCCACTTGTTTCTAGGATCTTTGATTAGGGGGTATAATGTGAACACACATGACTATACCTATTCTCATTAAAAAATTAACATGACTTTTACAAATGTTGTTTGTGTCCTTAAAAAAAGTAAATAAAATCTGGTTTTTTTAATCTTTTTTTTTAGGAAGGAAGAGCAACTGTTAACCAGGATACGAGATTAGACAACAGAGTCATTGATCTTAGGGTATGCCTCATTTGTTTATTTAGTGACATGATTGTGCTGAAATCAAGGTGGGCAAGAATACCATACCTGACTCAGGTTTATAGAAGTGATTGGCATTTGCCTATATGTAATATGATCATACAATAAGTAATTTACCTGACCCTTCCCCTGAAAAGAATTGCAGGCAATAAGGACAGTCAAGTAATAGTTCACAGGATACTGACTTGCTTTATTTTAAAATCACAAAGGAGTGTGAAGCTAATAAATGGGCTTACTACCTGTTTCAGACAAGATAGTCAGCAAGAAAAAACATAATTTTCACTACATAATTGTGAAAGAAGTTCTGTGCACGTTTTAGAATGATCAGGTAGAGATTAGCAGTTAATACCTCAATCCTTTGAATCTGATCTGAGCACAGAGTTCATAATAATGAAGCAGTTGGCTCTGGTGGTGTATATAGTAATCCTATACATAGGTCTTCTGTTTCCCTTTCTGGTTTGGTTGCAAGTGAAAGAGTTCAGTGGTTTCATCATCGTAGTAAAACCAATGTCATCTCTCTTTCTTAATATTTTGACCACATCTTCTTCCTCTTACTTAAATAATCTACCTAAAGCTTAAATGCTTTGTCACCTTAAGAGTTCTTTCTAACTTGTCTGACTTTATTGTACACTCATTTTTTCCCTAATTATTTGCTTTTTGCCTGCTTTTTACCTTTTCCATTTTCATTAACAGTATACAGAAAAGGTTAGCAGTAATCAAAAGTTCTCTTAATACTGCCTAGAAACCTCAGGTTTTTCATAATTTTGGCCACAATAGTTAGACATACTACTGTATTGGCTATTTGTTCACAGAGGTTATTGGTTGTGCCTCTAGCATTTGGCCTGAAAAGTATTTTTCTTCGATTGGAAATAAAGGAGCAAAATTGTAATTCTCCTTCTAGAATATGAAAAATTATAAAATATATTCCTATACTGATTGTCATGCACCTAGCTTTTCTCTCATATAATGAATTATTTTCTCTATGAAGTTTCCAGGCATGTGGCCTGATTAGAAAGTACTCTGTCTCAGTTAATGTGTCAGATTGATTTAATTAGATTTTATAATTGTCTTATAGACATCAACTAGTCAGGCAATCTTCCGTCTCCAGTCTGGCATCTGCCATCTCTTCCGAGAAACTTTAACTAACAAGGGTTTTGTGGAGATCCAAACTCCTAAAATTATCTCAGGTATGCTTTATTTCTCTTAATTTTTTAAAATACATAGGTTTCCCCGAAGTTGCTTCATATTAGATTTTTTATGGGGGATTTTTTTTCATTTGTTTTGTTTTTTAAGAATCCCAAATGTTCCTTAAGGTTTATTGCTATGAGACTGTTTTGAAGACTATGCTATATAGCAGCAATCAGATATCACTAACACTAGTAACACTAAATTCCCTATTTCAGGAGTCATTACATGATAATGATTATAAAGTAAGGCAGTAACACATAAAGCAAGATTTTTTTAATATAAGGTACATCAGAAACTACTTTCCTGATGTAGATTTCTTTCTAATTGGTATTACAATTTTGTTTTTTATAAACTGCAGTGTCAAATTATTAGATACAGATACTGCTAAGTCGCTTCAGTCGTGTCCGACTCTGTGTGACCCCATAGACGGCAGCCCATCAGGCTCCCCATCCCTGGAATTCTCCAGGCAAGAATACTGGAGTGGGTTGCCATTTCCTTCTCCAATGCATGAAAGAGAAAAGCGAAAGTGAAGTCGCTCAGTCTGTCCGACTGTTAGCGACCCCACGGACTGCAGCCCACCAGGCTACTCCGTCCATTGGATTTTCCAGGCAAGAGCACTGGGGTGGGGTGCCATTGCCTTCCCTGAAGATACAGATACTACACATGGGAAAACCTCATTAATTCTTATTCTTAATGAGAAGCTTATCTTAATCATTTTTAATCATTTAACTTTTTAGTTACTAAATAACATAAAATGTTATGAATGGATTTTAATTATGTTTAAAATTTGAAATTGCATTATTGATAATTAGGAAATTATTAAGAATATATCTTTTCTCCCATTTAAAAAAATTTTTTACAACTCGAGAGTAGCTTTAATAGATTTAAAATTGATGTAGAAAGAGAGCATATTTAGCCAAAGAAGTAAAATGGAGGTGTAGCCAAAGAAGTGAGTCTGTCCTAAAAGGAAACTGTTTAGAATCAGACATAAGACATATTAAGATGATAGTTTCTCTGCAGTTCTTGATTTTCTAGTTGTTTCTTTTAGTGAAATACTTGAACCAAAAGTATAAACTGTTTTTACTAGAAGTTTGCATTGGTAAGTTTACAATTACTTGTAATAACTTAAATGTTTACATTTCAGCCGCCAGTGAAGGAGGAGCCAATGTATTTACTGTGTCATATTTTAAAAATAATGCATACCTGGCTCAGTCTCCACAGCTGTACAAGCAAATGTGTATTTGTGCTGATTTTGAGAAGGTTTTCTGTATTGGGCCAGGTAAGGTTTTTGGCAGTTACGGTTTTCTCAAAATTCATTAATTGTACCGTAGTAATGGTTTTAGAAACACATAATACATGCAGACATTTTGAAAGCTTAAATCTTTTTATATGCTGACTACATAAACACTAGACTTTGAGGTAAAAAATGACAATGTACTTAGGTAGACCTTCCAAATAATAAATTTTGTTGTCCTTGATAGCCCCTTTACTACTCTTGAAGTTTACCAAGTGCTACCAATTTTATTCCAAAGTTGTTCTGTTTTACTCTTACTATTTGTACTGTTCTTAGTTCTTAGTATTGTTAATATGCTAAAGCCCATTAGAAATTAGTACAAATGTATGATATTTAGTAGCTTATAGTAACATAGTTTTTAAGATATAGTTGCTACAAGTCCAGTATGCACACATAATCGTGTGACAGATTCTTTTATGAGACTAATTCTAAGCAAAAACTAGCTTTACTTCATTCTTTAAAACTCACCAAATTATTTTGTATATGTAAGTTTTTGATGGCTTAATAAAAATTAAATACCTGCTAATAGAAAAACTGGCAAGATCATTAAGTTTTTTAGTTTCCTGAATCTATTAAGCAATTATATGTTGAACACCTACTGCATGTATACAGCCTTGCTCTGAGATACAGATACTACACATGGGAAAACCTCATTAATTCTTATTCTTAATGAGAAGCTTATCTTAATCATTTTTAATCATTTAACTTTTTAGTTACTAAATAACATAAAATGTTATGAATGGATTTTAATTATGTTTAAAATTTGAAATTGCATTATTGATAATTAGGAAATTATTAAGAATATATCTTTTCTCCCATTTAAAAAAATTTTTTACAACTCGAGAGTAGCTTTAATAGATTTAAAATTGATGTAGAAAGAGAGCATATTTAGCCAAAGAAGTAAAATGGAGGTGTAGCCAAAGAAGTGAGTCTGTCCTAAAAGGAAACTGTTTAGAATCAGACATAAGACATATTAAGATGATAGTTTCTCTGCAGTTCTTGATTTTCTAGTTGTTTCTTTTAGTGAAATACTTGAACCAAAAGTATAAACTGTTTTTACTAGAAGTTTGCATTGGTAAGTTTACAATTACTTGTAATAACTTAAATGTTTACATTTCAGCCGCCAGTGAAGGAGGAGCCAATGTATTTACTGTGTCATATTTTAAAAATAATGCATACCTGGCTCAGTCTCCACAGCTGTACAAGCAAATGTGTATTTGTGCTGATTTTGAGAAGGTTTTCTGTATTGGGCCAGGTAAGGTTTTTGGCAGTTACGGTTTTCTCAAAATTCATTAATTGTACCGTAGTAATGGTTTTAGAAACACATAATACATGCAGACATTTTGAAAGCTTAAATCTTTTTATATGCTGACTACATAAACACTAGACTTTGAGGTAAAAAATGACAATGTACTTAGGTAGACCTTCCAAATAATAAATTTTGTTGTCCTTGATAGCCCCTTTACTACTCTTGAAGTTTACCAAGTGCTACCAATTTTATTCCAAAGCTGTTCTGTTTTACTCTTACTATTTGTGCTGTTCTTAGTTCTTAGTATTGTTAATATGCTAAAGCCCATTAGAAATTAGTACAAATGTATGATATTTAGTAGCTTATAGTAACATAGTTTTTAAGATATAGTTGCTACAAGTCCAGTATGCACACATAATCGTGTGACAGATTCTTTTATGAGACTAATTCTAAGCAAAAACTAGCTTTACTTCATTCTTTAAAACTCACCAAATTATTTTGTATATGTAAGTTTTTGATGGCTTAATAAAAATTAAATACCTGCTAATAGAAAAACTGGCAAGATCATTAAGTTTTTTAGTTTCCTGAATCTATTAAGCAATTATATGTTGAACACCTACTGCATGTATACAGCCTTGCTCTGGGTTCCTTGTACATAAAAGAAGAATCAACCAGCACTTCTCAAATGTTAATGTGCACATGAGTCACCTGGGGACCTTGTTAAAATGCAGATTCTGACCAGTAGGTCGGGGGTGAGGCTTAAGATTCTGCAGTTCTCACATGTTCCCAGGTACTGCTGATGCTGCTGATTTGTAGACAGACCATGCTTTGTGAAAGGAAAATCATTCTCCCTGCTTTCAAGACAGAATAAGACATGTTATACATATAGCAGTCACAGGGAGTAATCAACTGATTTTCGCAGCAGATAATCAGATTGTGCTGTGCAGTCAGCAGATGGGTGTTAATTATATAGTATAGAGAGTGTAAAAAGGGGAAAAGATGGAATTTGCTAGAGTCACAATGAGAGAGAGTTCATACTGAAGTGGGCTCTAAGGACAGAGTAGGAGGTACAGACAGTGGGGATTGACGTTCTAGTCAGAGGAGGCGAGATGAGTTAAAGAGCATGGGAGGAGATAAAAATAAGACTAGTTAGTGTTAAGAAATGGGAAATACAGGATAAGACTAAATTATGAAGGCATGAAAGTTTTAAACATTTTGTCATTTTGTCTTACTACGGTAGTCATTTGGGAACCATTGTAAGTTACTGAGCAAGGATGAGTTATAGAATATATCAATCTTGCAGTGATACGAAAAATGGAGCAGAGTAGAGTCAGGAAGACTGGAGAGGAGGAAAGTGCAGTGAGGATAATAGCAACTGGACTGAGGTAATGGCTGGAGTGTGTAATGTTACTTCATCTGCACAGATTTCATTTAGCTTGACTCAAGTTTTAATAAAATTGAAAAGTCACTATATTGAATCTATTTTAATTATTGAGAAGGCACTTCAGAATCTTGCATTCCCTTGGGATTCTCATGAGTCTCATTTATTAATTTACATTTGTTACAGCTTTTACTACTATAGGAATTTGTAATGAACTTGCCATCCGTGAGAATGCTGAGACAGATGACTTATCAAAGATTTTTTTCCAACCCTATAATGATAATGAAATAGTGCCATTGGAGTACTAGTAAATAGAATTTTTGTATTTAAATCCCAATTTATCCAAAATTTAAAACACCATTTACTGTGCTGTGTAATATATGCCAAGTATGTATTTACATACTATGTAAACACCATTTACCATTTTCTTTTATTAATGTTAACAGTATTCAGAGCTGAAGACTCTAATACACACAGACATCTGACTGAATTTGTTGGCTTAGATATTGAAATGGCTTTTAATTACCATTACCATGAAGTTGTGGAAGAAATTGCAGACACTTTAGTGCAGATATTCAAAGGACTTCAGAAAAGGTAAAAATATATATATTTTATAACCTTAGATGAATCTAATTTTTAAAGCATTTAAGTTCTTCAAAATGAAGCAGTTCTTAAAACATGTAAACTAAGTTTTTATTGAAAAAAAAATATATATATATGAAGATTTGCCAGTTAGATTATCAGTTAATTAGTGGGAAAATCCACACTCAAAAGAGTGCTTCTGAGTCAGTTAGGGCTGCAGCCAGTTACCCTAGCTAGCTAATCTACCAGATTGTAGACAGCCTAACTATATTTGTTTTTTCCTCAATGTTTTACATCCTGAATTTCTTAGATATAGAGCCTATGTTACCTTTATAGCAGTTTATTATTTGAGAGGTAGTATGAGATAGTAGGACTTCCCAGGAGGCTCAGTGGTAAAGAATCTGCCTGCCAGTGCAGAAGACTCTGGAGACACAGGTTCAATTCCTGGGTGCGGAAGATCCCCTGGAAGAGGAAATGCAACCCACTCCAGTATTCTTGCCTGGAGAATCCCATGGACAGAGGAACCTGGCAGACTACAAGTCCTTGGGGTTTGCAAAGAATTGGACATGACTGAGCAACAGAGCACAGGGAGGGAACAGTATTTCAGAGCTTCAGCGCAGCTAGGTCCAGGTAGCCTGAGATCAGATCCCAAGTTTGCTATATATATCTTTGTGGCCATTTTGGAAGTTATATAACTCTGTGCCTCAGTTTCCTCTGCTGTTACAAGTGAAGATAAAGAGTCCCTTTAGTCTTTCAGTTTCTAATCTTGACTGAATCTGTGTAAGTTAAGCCTATGTTCAGTTCAGTTCAGTCGCTCAGTCATGTCCAACTCTTTGTGACCCCATGAATCGCAGCACAGCAGGCCTCCCTGTCCATCACCAACTTCCTGAGTTCACTCAGATTCATGTCCATTGAGTCAGTGATGCCATCCAGCCATCTCATCCTCTGTCGTCCCCTCCTCCTGCCCCCAACCCCTCCTAGCATCAAAGTCTTTTCCAGTGAGTCAGCTATTCGCATGAGGTAGCCAAAGTATTGGAGTTTCAGCTTTAGCATCATTCCTTACAAAGAAATCCCAGGGCTGATCTCCTTTAGAATGGACTGGTTGGATCTCGTTGCAGTCCAAGGGACTCTCAAGAGTCTTCTCCAACACCACAGTTCAAAAGCCTATGTTGGGACTGTTTAATTTTTCGATCAATTTATATTGCCAGTGAGTGCTCAGTAGAAATTAGAAACTAGTATACTGAAGGGACTAGTATACTAGTTATTTGGGCCTGGTGAATTGATACATTTATAGAAATTATTAGGCATGTTCTGGGTGTTCAGAAAATTGAGTTATGTAAAATGTTCACTTTCTGTACAACCTTTAAACTGGCAGATAGTTTCTGCCTTAAAAGGGCGTTAATAATTGTTTTCTTATGATAATGTTTAAAATAGAGAAAATAAGAAAAGACGGAAAGCTCGTTAACTAGGATCAAAAGTATCTTTTTTTCTCTTTTCTTTTCTCCATACTTTTGAGAGTACCCCGAGTATTAAGTTGTGTATGACAGATTTATCTAGTGCTTTGATAACTGATGAAGGATTATATTTAAATTTTCTGTTTGAAGACCATTTCTTTTCTCATGACATTTATTGTTTTCTTTCTGATTTTACAAGCAATACATGTTTATTGCAGACAGCTAAAAATAAAAGCATAAAATATTAACAATCCCCCATAATCCCACCCCCAAAGAATAACCATCATTAACATCTTGATACCTTTTTTTAATAGAGGTATAATTGACCTATCCACTATGTTGGTTCCATTGCACAACATGGTGATTCCACATTTCTCCAATATAATTGACTATATTTCTCATGCTGTACCTTTCATCCCCCTGACTTTTGGGGTTTTTTTGTAACTGGGAATGTCTTTTTCTTAATCCCCCTTATCTATTTCACTCATCACCCAACCCCCCTCTACTCTGGTAACTACTAGTTTGTTCTCTGTAATTCTGTATCTGTTTCTGTTTTATTATGTTTGTTAATTTGTTTTGTTAGATTCCACTTATAAGTAAAACCATATGGTGTTTCTCTTTCTCTGTCAGACTTATTTCACTTCATATAATACCCTCTCAGTTCAGTTCAGTTCAACNTTGTGTGTCTGTGTTGTTGTTTAGTTGCTCAGTTGTGTCCAACTCTTTGAAACCCCCTGGCCTGTAGCCCTCCAGGCTCCTCTGTCCATAGGATTTTCCGGTCTAGATACAGGAATGGGTTGCCATCTCCTTCTCCAGTGTGTCTGTGTGTCTGTGTGTGTGTGTGTGTGTACACACTACATCGTCTTTACTCCTCTATCAGTGGACACTTAGTGCTTCCATATCTTGACTGTTGAAATCATAATGCTGAAATGAACTTAGGTGTAAATATAAAAATATTTTCAAATTAGTTTTTTTTTTAATTTCTTCAAAAAATATCCAGAAGTGGAACTGCTAAATTGTATTATTTCTAATTTTTTGAGGATGTCTATACGGTTTTCCATGGTGGTTAATTACAACAGTACACAAGGTATGTTCTCTCTATACCTGTGTTGAGAGTTTTTATCATAAATGGCCATTGAATTTTGTCAAAAAGTTCTTTGTTGAGATGATAATATGATTTTTATTCCTGAGTTCGTTAATGTGGTGGATCACATTGATTAATTTGTGGGTGTTGAAACATCTTTGCATTCCTGGGACAGGTCCCAGTTGATCATGATGTATGATCCTTTAAATATATTATTGATTTCAGTTTGCTAATTTTTAAGGATTTTTGCATATCATTTCCTTTTTGTCTGGTTTTGGTATCAGTGTGATGCTGGTTTTATAGAATGAATTCAGAAGCATTTCTTCCTCTGGAACTTTTTTGAATAGGATGAGAAGTATGCCTGTTAATTCTTTAAATGTTGGTAGAATTCACCTCTGAAGCCATATGGTCTTGGACTTTTGTTTGTTGGGAGTATGTTTTTTTATTACTGATTCAACATCATTACTGTTAATTGTTCTATTCATATTTTCTATTTCTTCCTGATTCCATCTTAGGAGATTTCACATTTCTAGGAGTTTGTCCATTTCTTCTAGGTTGTTCCGTTTATTGGTATATATGTATTCATAATAATCTCTTATGACCCTTTATATTTCTGTGGTGTCAGTTGTAACTTATTTTTCATTTCTGATGCTACAAATTTGGGTTCTCTTTTCTTCTAGTCTATTTTATTTCTTTTTACTCTGATCATTATTACTTTTTTCCTTTTAGTAACATTGGGCTTTGCTTGTTTCTTTCTCATTCCTTTAAGTCAGGTTAGGTTGTTTGAGACTTTTCTTATCTCCTGAGGTAGGCTTTTATCACTGTAAACTTCCCTCTTAGAACTGTTTTTGGCACATCCTGCAAACTTTGGATTGATGTGTTTGTTTTCATTTGTCTCTTGGTTGTTTAGAACCATATTATTTAGCCTCTATGTGTTAGTGGTTTTTGCTGGGGTTTTTGTTTGTTTTTCACCTTGTAGTTAATTTCTAGTCTCTTTGAGTGTGGTCAGAAAAGATCCAGGATAGGATTTTAAGTTTACTGAGGCTTGTCTTGTGGCCTACTATGTGATCTATCTTGGAGAATGTTCCTTGTGTACTTGAAAATAATGTGCATCCTGCTGTTTTTGGACGGAATGGTGTGTGTGTGTGTGTGTGTGTGTCTGTTGGGTTCATTTCATCTAATGTGTTTTCGAGGCCAGTGTTTCCTTATTGATTTTCTGTCTTGGTGATCTGACTATGGATGTAAGTGGGGAGTTAAAAATCTTCTACTGTTTTGTGTTATTGTGTTATTCCTCCCTTATGTTTGTTAATATTTGCTTTTATTATTTAAGTGCTCCTATGTTGGGTATATTTATAGTTGTTAGATCTTCTTGTTGGATTGAGCCCTTTATCGTTATGTAATGTACTTCTCATTTCCATTTGCATGGAACGTTTGTTTCCATCCTCTTACTTTTGGTTGGAGTGTGTCTTTAGATCTGAGATGAGTCTTTTGCAGACAACATATGTATGGGCCTTGTTTGTTTAATCCATTCAGCCACTCTGTGTCATCTGGAGTATTTAGTCCATTTACTTGTAGTATGTTCTTGTTGCTGTTTTGTAAATTGCCTTCAGGTTTTTTATTTTTTGTTTCTCCTTTTTTCTTCTTATGACTTGATGGTTATCTTTAGTGTTAATATAAATTCCTTTCTCTTTTGTGTGTGTATCTATTATAGATTTTTGGCCTGTGGTTACCATGAGGTTTATATATAGCAACCTATATGTGTAGGTCCAGCTTGAGTGATTTCCATCGCTTGGTCTTCCAGTATACTAATCTGTTCCTCTGTATCATCTAATCTCCTTAGAGGAGTATCATCTAATCTCCTTACGGGAGTTCCCTTGTATGTAACCAGTTACTTTTCCCTTGCTGCTTTTAATATTCTCTGTCTTTAGTTTTTGCCTCATTACGGTGTGATAAGGAAGCTACAGGGCTTCCCCAGTAGCTCAGCTGGTAAAAGAATCCGCCTGCAATGCAGGAGACCCCAGTTTGATTCCTGAGTCAGAAAGATCCCCTGGAGAAGGAATAGGCTACCCACTCCAGTGTTCTTGGGCTTCCCTGGTAGCTCAGACAGTAAAGAATCTGCCTCTAATGCAGGAGACCTGGATTGGGAAGATCCCCTGGAGGAGGGCATGGCAACTCACTCCAGTGTTCTTGCCTGGAGAATTGCCGTGGACAGAGGAGCCTGGCGGGCTACAGTCCATGGCGCTGCAAAGAGTCAGACATGACTGAGTGCCTAAGCACGCACAGTCAACTTGTGGACTTCTTTGGGTTGATCTTATCTGGGACTCTTTGTACTTCCTGGGCCTGGATATCTTTTTCCTTTCCAAGGTTAAGGAAGTTTTCTGCTATTATGTCTTTAAATGCATTCTCTGCCCCTTTCTTTTCCTTCTTTGATTTGTATAATGTGAATGTCAGTGTGCTTGATGTCCCAGAGGTCACTTAAAATGTCCTCATTTGTTCGTTTGTTTCATTTTTATTGGAGTATATAGTTGATTTAGAATGTTATGTTAGTTTCTCCTGTACAGTTAAGAGAATCAGCTATATGTATACATATATCCTCTCCTTTTTGGATTACCTTCCCATTTAGGTCACCATAGAGCACTGAGTAGGGTTGCTTGAACCTCTACAGTATGTTCTCATTAGTTATCTATTTTATACATAGTATCAATAATATATATATGTCAATCCCTATCTCCCATTTCCTCCTGCACCCCTCCTCCCGCCTTGGTGTCCACACCTTTGTGCTCAACATCTTTGTCTCCATTTCAGTTGGGCAAAATTAATATCTGAACCATTTTTCTAGATTCTGCATATATGCATTAATATGCAATATTTGTTTTTCTGACTTCACTTTTTTCTTAACTTTTTATTTTGTATTGAGGTATAGCCAATTAACAATGTTATGATACTTTCAGGTGAACAGTGAAAGGACTCAGCCATATGTATACACGTATCCATTCTCCTTCAAAATCCCCTCCCATCTAGGCTGCCACATAACATTGAGCAAAGTTGCATGTGCTATACAGTAGGTCCTTATTGGTTATCCCTTTTAAATATAGCAGTGTATATATGTCCATCCCGAACTTCCTAATTATCCCTTCCCCCAACCTTCCCCCTGGCAACCATAAGCTCGTTCTCAGAGTCTCTGTTTTTGTTTTGTGAACTGTCCTCATTTTTAATTTTTCTTTTTATGTGTATTAGGTAGGTTAATTATGTTTCCTGGTCTTGGAGAAATGGCCTTATGTAGGAGACATCCTGTAGGGCCCAACGACACACTTGCCTTTGTTCAGCAGAGCAATATGTTCTACGGATGCCTGCTATACATGAGCTATGTAGGCCCTCCTGACAGGGCTGACTTCTGTGGGCATGCTGGTGGGCTTGGATGGCCCCCAGCCCAGTTGGTGGCCAAGTGCTGCCTAGTGCTGAGGCTTCTGGTTGCTGGTGGACAGGACAGGTCTTCCAGAACTGATGCCGGCCCACTGTTTGTTGGGACCCAATCCTGGGCCCTCTGTTGGACATGGCCAAATCCTGGAGTAGCTGAGGTGTTTTGAGCAGGGAGTCTACAGCGGCTACTGGCCTGATGGTGGGTGGCACTGTATCCCCATGTGACTGATTGCTTGGCCTGGGGCTTTCCCAGGACTAGTGCTAACTGGCTGGTAGGCTAGACCTAAAACTTGCTCCAATAGGCTAGAAGGAGAATTCCAAGATAGTGCTTGCCAGCAGCAGTGTCTTCGTGATAGAATGAGCTCCTCAAAATGGATGTTGCTAATGTCTGTCCCCAGGGGTAAATCTCAGTTGCCTCCTGCCTCTTTAGGAGGCTCTGCAAGATCAACAAGTGAATCTGACCCAGGCTCCTTTCAAATTACTGCTTCTGCCCCAGGTCTCGAGATTTTACATGTTCCCTTTAAGTGGATTCACTGTTTCCTACAGGCCTTCAATTCTCCCAAGTGCCTGCCCCACTGGCCTTCAAAGTCAGACCTTCTAGAGAGTGCTTGTCTTCCTGGTGCAGGATCCCTAGCCTAGGGAGCCCAGTATGAGACTCAGACCTCTCATTCCTTGGAGGGGATCTCTGCAGTTGTGATTATCCTCTCCTTTTTGGGTTGCCTGCCTGGGGATGTGAATATTGACTCTGCCACATCTCTGCTGCTCCTCCCTGTCTTGTTGCAGTTACTTCTTTATATCTTTGGCTGTAGAATATATTTTATGCTTGCCTTCAGGTCATTCTCATCGAGAGTTGCTCTGTAAATAGTTGTGATTTTGGTGTGCCCATGGGAAGAGGTAAATTCAAGGTCTTCCTATTCTATGATCTTGGCCACTCCTACCAACTTTTTTTTTTTTTTTACTCTTTTTTCTCTGAAACATTTCTGTACACTTTATTTTAAGCAACTTCTATTCAGATAGTCTATAGAACAACTAATGTCTCCCTGTAAAACAAAATATCTTTTGAAACTACAGTTAAGGAATAGGGCTTTTCTCATTATTTATTTACTATATTTTAAAATTTTATTTATTTGGCTGTACCTGGTCTTAGTTGCAGCACATGAGATCCTCCTTTTGGCAGGTGAGATCTTTAGTTGTGGTGCTGGGGGATCTAGTTCCCTGACCGGGGTTTGAACTGGGGCCGCCTGCATTGGAAGCCCATAGTCTTGAGCCATTGGACCACCAAGGAACTCCCTCATTTTTTTAACATTTTTATTTCATTTACATTTATAATTGAAGAAAGTTTATGAAACTCATTTATGTTAGGTATTGATATCTTCTCTACGTAATATTGGAAGTGGAATTTCTACTTTGGTTCTTGTAACAGAGCAAGCATGATTTGAGCAGTTGGGATTAATCAAATCTCTGCTTACAAATTAGAGATTCAGACACCATTATCACTGGGCTTAATGGGTAGGCTTAAGGTGGCAACTTGAAAATAAAAACCTTCTTCCTGTCTTCTATACATCATTTAGGAATTTTAGGTTTCTGTGTCAGTTGTAAATTGGGTTATTTGGTGGTTGTCTTATCCCTCTTGTGTTTATCATTAGTACTTATCTCTAACAGAAGAATAAACAAATGTATTTTAAAATATTGATATTTATATTTTTATTACCATTGATTAACATGAATAGGGGTTAATGTTCAAAGCAAAGCACTTTAAAAATTAATTCTTGGGGTCATTTTAACCCATCTTATGTCAAGATTTAAATAAATCAGTGATTTCTTCTGTTTTCATAGACTATAAACATACTGTTTTCAATTCTGTTGATTATGAAAAAATTTAAATATCATACAAAAAAAGGTAGACTAGCCTAATGAACCCCCATATACTTATCACCCAATTTCAACCATTGTCAATCCATGGCCAGTTTTGTTTTACGCATTTCCCTCCATACTCTGTTATTCTGAAGCAAGTCTCAGCTACCATTTCATCCATAAATACTTTAGTAAAACTACATTTTTAGTCTTACCATCCTCTACAGCAGCAGTTTAATGCAATGAACATTTGTTATATTTAGAAGGTAGACGATGGGGAAAGAAATAGGCGCTTTCCTAAACAAACTTATGGTATAATGGGTATAGGGGAAGACAAGACAATATTCATTAATTTGGTCTTCCTCAATGATGACAAATGTTGTTGAAGTATTAAAAATCAGATTTTTTTAGTGCCTCATAAAATGAGTATTTTATGTTTCTAGCAGTGTTAGTTGATATGAATTATAAAGGAAGTTTTTCATCCTGTAATGCCACTGCGGTGACAAATAATACAGGATTGAAAAATGATGTTAAATATTTTTTTAAGTATTTGCATTTAATTATTTAACTTAATTTCTTGGTAACAGTTTTTTTCTGATGCATACACTAATTCAAAGAATGACTTTATGTGACATAAACAGGGACTCAATACCTACTAGATATTTTTTTCTTAGCTGTTGTTTGTACTGCTAATGAGCTTGAAAGTCCCTGAGGCAATTTCTACACTGAGGCTGAACTTACAGGAAAGAGCTTTGCTCTAAAAGCATTTCCTTTTGTTATCTCTGAATTCAAAATAGTTACCAGTTGAAACATGGAAGAGTAGTGCAGTAGGCTCTTGAGTCCATGGCAACTGGCCTCTTGAGTACAGGCTCCCTCAACTTCCCTAGGAGGTCTGGCGATGAGTAGGGTGAGCAGAAAAAGGCATGTTTCCACCCTGGAACCTGCTCAGGTCACCCTTTTCTCATCACTGCACATGTAGTAATTCCTCTAAAATGTTAAAAATGTTTGTTTTGTTTTTTTTTTAATGTGTATCAAGTATGGAAGAGAAAAGCTGTATGTTCCTTACTTCAACAATATTGGTTAAAGTTTTTTCTTTAATTTATGTATTGCCACAGTGACCTCTTGTGTTAAAAACATTTATTTCATATTTTTATTAACTCTTGTACAAATAGGTTTCAAACTGAAATTCAGACGGTGAATAAACAGTTCCCATGTGAGCCATTCAAATTTTTGGAGCCAACTTTAAGACTGGAATATTGTGAAGCATTGGCTATGCTTAGGGAAGCTGGAATTGAAATGGGAGATGAAGAAGATCTAAGGTTTGTATTTGTGATTTTTAAAACTTTAGTAATTAGCTTTCAGATATGAAAGAATAAATATACTGATGAATGTTTTTCACCTACTTGGTAAACTTAAGTTTTATTAACTTTGGTTATATAGTATGATGCTATTTTGTTCAATGTGTGATCTGAAATAAACTGTTATGTTTAATGTGGTTTGCCTAAGCCTTAATATTTTTGTATGTTAAGGTGTGAAACTTTTAGCAGTCTCTAAAAGTTATCCAAGTCTCTGTTCTCTATTTGATATACTATATTTTATTATCTAAATTCAGATCAAATAACTTATAATTTTAAAATGATAGTGTAATAAAGATTGGAGATTTCTGTCTACTTATATTTTATTCAGGGATTCTTAAGTTAAAATACTTTAAGCCAACACAATGATTCATAATTGATATTGGAAGGAAGAGAGGATTATTATTAATTTTTTAGGGTTTTTTTTTTTTACATGTTTCACTCAAAACCCTCATTTACTTTTGTTTCAGGAATATATATATATGTGTGTATATGTATATACACACATATATGTATATTGTTTTAATCATCCTCTACATTGCTAGATGACAATTTAAGGAAAACCATAAATTCTATAATTTGGATGATATTTTTGTATTTATTTTGGAAATTTTTCTTAAATAGAATAGAACTTAAATTGGTTTATATATACACTGTTATATTTTACTTTGAAATACTGATTTTTCTTTTATAAACTTTTAATAAAGAGTAACAAAAAAGAGAAACCATTTTGCCATGCTGCTGCTGCTACTACTAAGTCGCTTCAGTCGTGTCCGACTGTGCGACCCCAGAGACAGCAGCCCACCAGGCTCCCCCGTCCCTGGGATTCTCCAGGCAAGAACACTGGAGTGGGTTGCCATTTCCTTCTCCAGTGCATGAAAGTGAAAAGTGAAAGTGAAGTCGCTCAGTCGTGTCCGACTCCTAGAGACCCCATGGACTGCAGCCCACCAGGCTCCTCCATCCATGGGATTTTTCCAGGCAAGAGTACTGGAGTGGGGTGCCATTGCCTTCTCCGCATTTTACCATAGAACCATTTTAATGGCAAGAGTAGTATATGTTGGTGTAGTAGACTGTCATTATATGTAATTGTAAGAAACTATTTCATCCATGTTATTTCTGAATCAGTGAATTGCTAAATTCTATTTATACTTTTATTTAAATATTATTGAGTAGCACCGACTAACTGTCCCAGGTATACCCATGAATGGTTTCCAGTAGTAGTTGACTTTTTTAAAAGGAGCAGAATAGACAGCTGTGTATTTTGGCTAAATTTTTCATTCTCTGAGAACTTGAAATAGAAGAGGTTCCTTGTAAGCTTAAAACTCTTTTAAGTCGCTGTTTGATCTTCAGACACCTGATTTCATGTTTCTTTTGCAGTACACCAAATGAAAAACTGTTGGGTCGTTTGGTAAAGGAAAAGGTAGGACTCTTATGCATGCTGGATTTCTTTTTCTAAATCTGAAACATATCTAAATTGTCAGATTAGTTAGAGAGGACCTCAAGGATTGAAATCATTTAGAAATGGTCTTCCCTGACTACCCTTGCTGACTTGTGGGACTAGAGGGTGAATGAATTTTTTTCTGCCTTTTACATGAAGGCTACTTTCCTATCTTATTTTTTATAAAACTCCAAAGAAGAGAAAAGCTAAACTTGGTGCAATCTTTAAAGAAATTATGAGAAATGTGTAATTGAATAAAAACAGTCCTTGAGCTCCTCCTGCTGGTTGCACTCAAAATGGTTCAACTGACTGGGGAACAAATCTGTCAAACTGCACAATACTGAGTTCATACCTTTAAAACACTATTTCAGTGGGGCCAGTTTCAGCACTGTTGACATTCCCTCTACACGCCAATTTTAGGAAAAATGTTTAACATCAAAACAGGTAAAACACAACTGTTTCTTTTGAATTAAATGTAGGTCCCACAGTAAATATTCTTTTTAACAAAGATATCATAATTTCATGTTAATGTTATTCATTTCAATTGTTTTCATTTGAGAAAAACTACTAAATTTATTTTAGACATCTTAGTGAAAATGTAAATCATTGGGGAAATAATCAAGGTTTTTTGAAGATAAAAGACGTCAGTTTTTCCCAAAATAATTTATAAATTTAATGTAGTTTTTGTAAAACCCAATGCGATTTAGGATAATTAAACAAAAAACAGTTTTAAAATACATCTAGAAAATTAAATGAGCTAGAATTGCAATGGAAAAAGGTGAAGATAAGTTTATCACAGCATAGTTTTCAGCGGAGGAGAAATTAAGAAGAGAGTACGTGTCCAAAAAGAGAAAAAGAAAAATGCTTATGTGAACTCTGATGGAAAAGTTCACAGCTCCTAAAAAGTAAATATATTGGAAGAATTTATAACATCATGACAAAATACTATAGGATACAGCTGTAGGAGGCAGAACAGTTATTGTATATAGAGTGTAATTACAGTAATTTTGAAGAACAAAACTTATGTATAGAAAAAATGGTAGCCTTCTTTTTATTTTCATTAAATGTCTTAAAAATCTATTTTAATCATATTTATTCTTTTTATAGTATGATACCGATTTTTATATTCTTGATAAATATCCATTGGCTGTAAGACCTTTCTATACCATGCCTGACCCACGAAATCCTGTAAGTAATTTGATTTTAAAAAACCTGTTTGGGGGAATTGTCACTGTGTCACATTATACAGTGGAAATAATGGTTTTCATTAATAACTTGCAGTTTTAAAAGACACATTACTATATGTATTACTACTAGTTTCTGTCAATTCAGGTCAAAGTGATATTGTAAAATTTGAATATGCTAGCAAATTAGTCCCCAAAACCTGTATTAAAAATAATTTTCATGTATCATTTTTAAAGATATATGAAGAAGAAATACTATATAAATAACAAATAGTATTAATAGACTTGAATACTTTATCAAATCATTTTACCATTGACCTTGAACTAAGAACTCACATTCTATCCTGGTGAAAGTGAAGTAGCTCAGTCATGTCCGACTCTCTGCAACCCTGTGGATTGTAGACTACCAGGCTCCTCCCTCCATGGGATTCTCCAGGCAAGAATACTGGAGTGGGTTGCCATTTCCTTCTCCAGGGGATCTTCCCAACCCAGGGATCGAACCTGGGTCTCCCGCATTGCAGGCAGCCACTATCCTGGTAGTTAATCCAAATAATGTTTTGTGGCCTTTCACTGGTTTTCCTTTGCATTGGTTCCCCAACTTTAGTGGGTATCATAATCACTCGGAGGGCCTTTAAAACACAGATTGGGGCTTCCCTGGTGGCTCAGTGGTAAAGAATCCACCTGCCAATGCAGGAGACACGGGTTCAATCCCTGATCTGGGAATGTCCCATGTGCACAAGTCTGTGCACCAGAGCCTGGGAGCTAAAATTATTGAGCACATGTGCAACAACTTGTGAAGCCCATGTTTTCGCAACAACAAAAGCCGCTTCAATGAGAAGCCTGCACGCCACAACTCAAGAGTAGCCCCCGCTCACCACAACTAGAGAAAAGCCCTTGTAGCAACGAAAACCCAGCACAGCCAAAAATAAATAAATAAATTTTTTAAAAAACTTTTTTTTAGGTGGAGCTTGATAATTGATATTTCTCATAAGGTAATAGGGAAACTATCAGTCCAGGAATCATACTTTGAGAACCATTGGTTTACTGAAAGATAGGGAAAATAAAACCTGATAAAGAATGAATTGAGCTATGGTAAATTTGATGTTCAGTTCACTTTCCTTAAAATAATAACTTTTAAAAATTAAAAAGACTAACACCTATTGATAATTTGAAGTTCCAAAAATGATCCCCAAATCATGTCACACTTAAAAACATTTCAGATGACAAAGTGAGATAAGAATCAGCACTACAGGGGTTTCCCGGGCAGTGTAGTGGCCAAGACTCTTTGCTCCCAATGCAGGGGGCTTGGGTTCGGTCCCTGGTCAGGGAACAAGATCCCACATGCTGCAGCTGAGACCTGGCACAGCCAGATACTTTTTTTAAAAAAAGAATCAACACTATGCTACTGCTGAAAAGAAGATGTATTGTTCTGATTTGTTTTTGGAAGGTGTGGGAGAAGGGGAGCATAAAATCTGATAGAAGTAAAGAAGAAGTTATTCAACCCTCACTAGTTTAATCCCATTTTAGAAAAGCAAATCATGTTTTTTGGAGCAGCTTGTATAATTAATTGTAGGGAAGAAATGATATTGTTCTTTATGCAACAGAGAGTGTTTTTCCACATATGTGTGATAGAAATAGGATAATAGCCTGTTGAGTGGTATTTTTGTTTGTTTTTCCTACAGAAACAATCCAACTCTTACGATATGTTCATGAGAGGAGAAGAAATACTGTCAGGAGCTCAAAGAATACATGACCCTCAGCTGCTAACAGAGAGAGCCTTACATCATGGAATTGGTAAACAATTTCAGTATATTGAGGAGGGTCATGTATATTCTGAAAGCAATACTTTTTAAAACCCTTTAAAAACTTTTCAGAAACACAGTCATTTGTTTTAATTTTCATTGCACGGTAACTGCTTTTGCAATTTTTTTTAAGCTAAATAAGACAATAAATTAAGTTTTTTTGTTTTATGTTTGTTTTGTAGATTTGGAGAAAATTAAGGCATACATTGATTCCTTCCGCTTTGGAGCCCCTCCTCATGCTGGTGGAGGCATTGGTAATATTCTTTTATATGATGACAGTATTTCCCACCCAAATTTCATTTGGCAGAGTGTTTCTTCAGTTCTAAATGTCCTCAGTATTAGACTCCAAAAAGTAAATTTTGTATTTTGTTATTACTTACAAATAAGTTTATAAATGTTAAATGTAATACAAATTTGAATTAAAAGAATTTTTAAGTGAGTTAATGACTAAATGAAATTTTTGAGTATCCTCTTTTCTCTCTGTATTCATGAGTTCATTCTGATTAGTCCAAATTAAAGCTGTCCCTCAAGTCAGTTCAGATGGTTGCTAAATGTTCTTGTTGAAAACATTTCATTGGCTTTTAGAACCATTTCTATAGAGTATGTGAAAGATACTGCTCTGTGATTTAAAACGAGTAAATATTTAACTCAACTTGGGAACGTTTGTATCAAAAATTCTTAAAAGGAATTCTGGGGCTTCTCTTGTGTCTCAGCGGTAAAGAATCCTCCTGCCAATGCAGGAGATGCAAGTTCGATCCCTGGTCCAGGATGATCCCACATGCCCTGGAGCAGCTAAGCTCTTGCGCCACAACTATTGAGTCTGTGCTAAAAAGAATTCTGAATTTATAGTTTTGTTGAAGGTTTGGTTGTATGTTTTGGGTTTTTTGGTAAACAGGTAATATACAAATTTCAAATTCAAAGCAAATAGAATAGTGTACATTCACCTCCCTACAGAAAACTATTGTTTCTAGTTTTCTCTTTACCTCTACAAAGATAATCTTTGCATATGCAAAAATATATAAAATATTTTTTACACCAATTGTAGTGTGCTGTATAAACCATTCAGTACCTTGCATTTTCGCTTAGTGTATTTTGTAAGTTGTTCCTTATCAACACTTAAAAAACTTAATTCTTTTCTTTTAATCACTGCATAGAATCCATTGAAAGAATTCATGGTAATCTTGGTAACCAGGTTCTATCAATAGGAACCTGGTTAAATATAATAGTAGGCTTATATTATATTTTTGAAAATATACTATAGTAGTAGGCTTATGAAAATAAATAGTAGGCTTATATTTTTGTTTGCTTAAATGATAAGTTTTGGATATTTACATAGATTTGTGATTCACATTTCACAGAATCATACAGCTTAAGGATATCCCATTTATCCTTCCCACATATAGCATCACCTGTTTCTGAGTCAGACCCGAAATGTTCCATTTTAAACTCATTTAAAATAATATAGAAGTCATTTCTTTTCTAACAAGGAAAAGCATTTTGTTGATCAGTGATGTTATTTTGGTAGTTTTCAATAAGTGCGACCCTGAATGATTAATTCTGAAAATGAATTAATGATTATTTTGTTTTCTCCAGGGTTGGAACGAGTAACTATGCTGTTTTTGGGCTTGCACAATGTTCGTCAAACCTCAATGTTTCCCCGTGATCCCAAAAGACTTACTCCTTAAAGAAAATGTTTTTTCATTCTTTCCAGTAACCTGCTATTAATCAGGCTGTACCTTAGGTACTTAAAATATGCAATAAAATAAATGTCTTATCCAAAGTGCCACAATTACTTTTGGACTAATTCAGTGTACGTTACTTTAAAAGAGAAAATTTTTATAACTTTGAACATGCTTCAGTAGGAAATGGTTAAACATTTTAATGAAAAATTAATATTATTATGTTAAAAGTTCATTTTGCATTACTACAATAAATGTTAACAATTTTAAACAGTTAATAATGTGTAAATTTTTTTTCCTATATTACAGTGGCTGTAATATTAATGTCTTAAATTTTCAATATTTGGTCTTTTTTAAAAATCTGACATCGAGGTAAGAATAATTTTAGGAAAGTATCGAGGTTTTAATGAATGTATAATTGGCATATCATGGAAAATTAGGCAGAAAATATCAATCCTTAATAATTGTGCCTGGAAATCATGTAAAGCAGGTGAGAATACTGGTTAGAAATGATACAACATAATATTATGTTAAATTGTTAACTAATTATACTTGAATTTCAATAAAATTTTAAAGCTAATTATGGATGTTTCTGTGTAACTTCATGGCAGTATGATTTTATAGCTGATTCTTGGCATTTATAATGTGGGGGGAGAGTAGACAACCAGTTTATGTAAATGCCTAAAAGCAAATGACTACTGATATATTCATAGCATCTATTAATCAAGAGATAAATTCAGATGAGTGTAAGGATACAGTTCTTAAAGCTGAAGGCTTAGGTTGCTTAATAGTTTATTTCATATAGATTAAAAAATATTGAAGAATTTTCTGTTTTTATTTTTAACTGGTAGGCATTTAGTGAATGTCACTAAAATGTACCCCGACTCCCTCCCAAAAAGAATTATAGTTAAATACACTTTTCCTCTAGATTATTAAATATATCCATGCTAATGTTATTTTTATGGTGAACCACACATAATACTTATGAACAAAACAATTTAATGCAGTTATTTTCCTACAGGAAAAAAAAATAATACAGAAAAGTAAGAAGTTCAGAAAGGTAGGATATTATCCCTGGTTCATAAGCATCTGCCCGTTATTTTTTAAAGTTAATTTATTTCACCATCCTAGATTATGAGTTCTTTGAGAGTACAGACTCAGTTTTAAATCTGTCTTTCATAACCCACCAAAGTATCTCCAGATAACTTTTGTTAGACACATCAGAAGTGTTAAATACATTTAAGCCACACCAAGACCTATTTTTTTCTGTATTGTATAATCCCCAAACCCCAAAATAGTATAATAATAGCCTTAGAGCTATTCTTCTCAAGTTCATAGAATTATAGCTCTTTCAAAATAAATTGTTTATAAAGTCTTAAGAATGATGTAATTTTTGTTTTTTTATGAAGTATTTCAGACATGTCAACCAGATTAGAGCATAATAAAAAAAGGACACCCCTGCACCTGCCACCAAGCGTTGGCAAATCTTAACACTGTCATATGTTTATTTTCTTTTTTAGGGAAAGAGTAGTGGATACAGTGAAGGCTTCCCANTTGCCATTTCCTTCTCCAGGGGATCTTCCCAACCCAGGGATCGAACCTGGGTCTCCCGCATTGCAGGCAGCCACTATCCTGGTAGTTAATCCAAATAATGTTTTGTGGCCTTTCACTGGTTTTCCTTTGCATTGGTTCCCCAACTTTAGTGGGTATCATAATCACTCGGAGGGCCTTTAAAACACAGATTGGGGCTTCCCTGGTGGCTCAGTGGTAAAGAATCCACCTGCCAATGCAGGAGACACGGGTTCAATCCCTGATCTGGGAATGTCCCATGTGCACAAGTCTGTGCACCAGAGCCTGGGAGCTAAAATTATTGAGCACATGTGCAACAACTTGTGAAGCCCATGTTTTCGCAACAACAAAAGCCGCTTCAATGAGAAGCCTGCACGCCACAACTCAAGAGTAGCCCCCGCTCACCACAACTAGAGAAAAGCCCTTGTAGCAACGAAAACCCAGCACAGCCAAAAATAAATAAATAAATTTTTTAAAAAACTTTTTTTTAGGTGGAGCTTGATAATTGATATTTCTCATAAGGTAATAGGGAAACTATCAGTCCAGGAATCATACTTTGAGAACCATTGGTTTACTGAAAGATAGGGAAAATAAAACCTGATAAAGAATGAATTGAGCTATGGTAAATTTGATGTTCAGTTCACTTTCCTTAAAATAATAACTTTTAAAAATTAAAAAGACTAACACCTATTGATAATTTGAAGTTCCAAAAATGATCCCCAAATCATGTCACACTTAAAAACATTTCAGATGACAAAGTGAGATAAGAATCAGCACTACAGGGGTTTCCCGGGCAGTGTAGTGGCCAAGACTCTTTGCTCCCAATGCAGGGGGCTTGGGTTCGGTCCCTGGTCAGGGAACAAGATCCCACATGCTGCAGCTGAGACCTGGCACAGCCAGATACTTTTTTTAAAAAAAGAATCAACACTATGCTACTGCTGAAAAGAAGATGTATTGTTCTGATTTGTTTTTGGAAGGTGTGGGAGAAGGGGAGCATAAAATCTGATAGAAGTAAAGAAGAAGTTATTCAACCCTCACTAGTTTAATCCCATTTTAGAAAAGCAAATCATGTTTTTTGGAGCAGCTTGTATAATTAATTGTAGGGAAGAAATGATATTGTTCTTTATGCAACAGAGAGTGTTTTTCCACATATGTGTGATAGAAATAGGATAATAGCCTGTTGAGTGGTATTTTTGTTTGTTTTTCCTACAGAAACAATCCAACTCTTACGATATGTTCATGAGAGGAGAAGAAATACTGTCAGGAGCTCAAAGAATACATGACCCTCAGCTGCTAACAGAGAGAGCCTTACATCATGGAATTGGTAAACAATTTCAGTATATTGAGGAGGGTCATGTATATTCTGAAAGCAATACTTTTTAAAACCCTTTAAAAACTTTTCAGAAACACAGTCATTTGTTTTAATTTTCATTGCACGGTAACTGCTTTTGCAATTTTTTTTAAGCTAAATAAGACAATAAATTACGTTTTTTTGTTTTATGTTTGTTTTGTAGATTTGGAGAAAATTAAGGCATACATTGATTCCTTCCGCTTTGGAGCCCCTCCTCATGCTGGTGGAGGCATTGGTAATATTCTTTTATATGATGACAGTATTTCCCACCCAAATTTCATTTGGCAGAGTGTTTCTTCAGTTCTAAATGTCCTCAGTATTAGACTCCAAAAAGTAAATTTTGTATTTTGTTATTACTTACAAATAAGTTTATAAATGTTAAATGTAATACAAATTTGAATTAAAAGAATTTTTAAGTGAGTTAATGACTAAATGAAATTTTTGAGTATCCTCTTTTCTCTCTGTATTCATGAGTTCATTCTGATTAGTCCAAATTAAAGCTGTCCCTCAAGTCAGTTCAGATGGTTGCTAAATGTTCTTGTTGAAAACATTTCATTGGCTTTTAGAACCATTTCTATAGAGTATGTGAAAGATACTGCTCTGTGATTTAAAACGAGTAAATATTTAACTCAACTTGGGAACATTTGTATCAAAAATTCTTAAAAGGAATTCTGGGGCTTCTCTTGTGTCTCAGCGGTAAAGAATCCTCCTGCCAATGCAGGAGATGCAAGTTCGATCCCTGGTCCAGGATGATCCCACATGCCCTGGAGCAGCTAAGCTCTTGCGCCACAACTATTGAGTCTGTGCTAAAAAGAATTCTGAATTTATAGTTTTGTTGAAGGTTTGGTTGTATGTTTTGGGTTTTTTGGTAAACAGGTAATATACAAATTTCAAATTCAAAGCAAATAGAATAGTGTACATTCACCTCCCTACAGAAAACTATTGTTTCTAGTTTTCTCTTTACCTCTACAAAGATAATCTTTGCATATGCAAAAATATATAAAATATTTTTTACACCAATTGTAGTGTGCTGTATAAACCATTCAGTACCTTGCATTTTCGCTTAGTGTATTTTGTAAGTTGTTCCTTATCAACACTTAAAAAACGTAATTCTTTTCTTTTAATCACTGCATAGAATCCATTGAAAGAATTCATGGTAATCTTGGTAACCAGGTTCTATCAATAGGAACCTGGTTAAATATAATAGTAGGCTTATATTATATTTTTGAAAATATACTATAGTAGTAGGCTTATGAAAATAAATAGTAGGCTTATATTTTTGTTTGCTTAAATGATAAGTTTTGGATATTTACATAGATTTGTGATTCACATTTCACAGAATCATACAGCTTAAGGATATCCCATTTATCCTTCCCACATATAGCATCACCTGTTTCTGAGTCAGACCCGAAATGTTCCATTTTAAACTCATTTAAAATAATATAGAAGTCATTTCTTTTCTAACAAGGAAAAGCATTTTGTTGATCAGTGATGTTATTTTGGTAGTTTTCAATAAGTGCGACCCTGAATGATTAATTCTGAAAATGAATTAATGATTATTTTGTTTTCTCCAGGGTTGGAACGAGTAACTATGCTGTTTTTGGGCTTGCACAATGTTCGTCAAACCTCAATGTTTCCCCGTGATCCCAAAAGACTTACTCCTTAAAGAAAATGTTTTTTCATTCTTTCCAGTAACCTGCTATTAATCAGGCTGTACCTTAGGTACTTAAAATATGCAATAAAATAAATGTCTTATCCAAAGTGCCACAATTACTTTTGGACTAATTCAGTGTACGTTACTTTAAAAGAGAAAATTTTTATAACTTTGAACATGCTTCAGTAGGAAATGGTTAAACATTTTAATGAAAAATTAATATTATTATGTTAAAAGTTCATTTTGCATTACTACAATAAATGTTAACAATTTTAAACAGTTAATAATGTGTAAATTTTTTTTCCTATATTACAGTGGCTGTAATATTAATGTCTTAAATTTTCAATATTTGGTCTTTTTTAAAAATCTGACATCGAGGTAAGAATAATTTTAGGAAAGTATCGAGGTTTTAATGAATGTATAATTGGCATATCATGGAAAATTAGGCAGAAAATATCAATCCTTAATAATTGTGCCTGGAAATCATGTAAAGCAGGTGAGAATACTGGTTAGAAATGATACAACATAATATTATGTTAAATTGTTAACTAATTATACTTGAATTTCAATAAAATTTTAAAGCTAATTATGGATGTTTCTGTGTAACTTCATGGCAGTATGATTTTATAGCTGATTCTTGGCATTTATAATGTGGGGGGAGAGTAGACAACCAGTTTATGTAAATGCCTAAAAGCAAATGACTACTGATATATTCATAGCATCTATTAATCAAGAGATAAATTCAGATGAGTGTAAGGATACAGTTCTTAAAGCTGAAGGCTTAGGTTGCTTAATAGTTTATTTCATATAGATTAAAAAATATTGAAGAATTTTCTGTTTTTATTTTTAACTGGTAGGCATTTAGTGAATGTCACTAAAATGTACCCCGACTCCCTCCCAAAAAGAATTATAGTTAAATACACTTTTCCTCTAGATTATTAAATATATCCATGCTAATGTTATTTTTATGGTGAACCACACATAATACTTATGAACAAAACAATTTAATGCAGTTATTTTCCTACAGGAAAAAAAAATAATACAGAAAAGTAAGAAGTTCAGAAAGGTAGGATATTATCCCTGGTTCATAAGCATCTGCCCGTTATTTTTTAAAGTTAATTTATTTCACCATCCTAGATTATGAGTTCTTTGAGAGTACAGACTCAGTTTTAAATCTGTCTTTCATAACCCACCAAAGTATCTCCAGATAACTTTTGTTAGACACATCAGAAGTGTTAAATACATTTAAGCCACACCAAGACCTATTTTTTTCTGTATTGTATAATCCCCAAACCCCAAAATAGTATAATAATAGCCTTAGAGCTATTCTTCTCAAGTTCATAGAATTATAGCTCTTTCAAAATAAATTGTTTATAAAGTCTTAAGAATGATGTAATTTTTGTTTTTTTATGAAGTATTTCAGACATGTCAACCAGATTAGAGCATAATAAAAAAAGGACACCCCTGCACCTGCCACCAAGCGTTGGCAAATCTTAACACTGTCATATGTTTATTTTCTTTTTTAGGGAAAGAGTAGTGGATACAGTGAAGGCTTCCCATTTAACCAACCTGATCCTATTCCTTCCTACCCTAGTGGTAACTACTATGTAAATTCCATGTTTTTTTAATTCCTTTCCATGCTTTTATATTGTACCTAAATATTTGTTTCTATGAACATTGTCTAGTATTATTTTACAGATTTATTTGATATGTATATTCTGGGATTTTGATGGAATTACCTTGAATTTATGAAAAAATTGGAAATTTTCAATCTCTTCAGTTAGTGAACATGGTATATCCCTTCCTTTTCTGGTATGTTTTCCTTAATTGTGATAAATATATTGGTGTTCTTTGATATCTTTCAAAATTACTTTTTAAGAATGCCTTGGCAGTTCAGTGGTTAGGACTCCATACTCTCACTGCTGAAGGCCTTCGTTTGATCCCTGTTTAGGAACTAAAATAACACCAGCTGCACAGTGCAACCAAAAATAAATAAATAAAGTAAATAAAATTACTTTTTAATTTTTCATTTATGCTAAAAAACCTTACCATTTTTTTTCTACTGGAAACAAGACTTTTAAGTATGGATTCTGTGGCTATTCCACCTGGATTAGAATTCTCATGTTGCTGTTTATCAGCTATGTAACCTTGGATAACTTGCTTCAACTTTTCTAATTTTCATAATCCTGTTTCGTGGGACTATTGTGGGGATTAAAAAGCATGAACCCCTAAGAACAACACAGAGAATAGTGTCAGGCAAATAAAAAGAATTTGATCTCTTCCTGTCTAATTTTCATGTCATATTTACGTATTAGTCAAGCTCTTCAGTGGAATGTTGAATAAAAGCAGTAATGGGAGCATGCTTTTGTTTCTGAATTAATCTTAAACACTCCTAAAGCCTCAAGATTAAGTGATAATTTCTGTAGGCTTTTGATAATTGCCCTTCAACAGGTTAATGAAGAGTCCCTTTGTTAAGAGTTCCTGTTAAGAATGATGTTGAATATGTCAAGTACTACTTCTGTATTTGCTGCAATTTTTTTTCCTTTAGTTTTGAATATGACAGATGATAGTAACAAATTCCTGATGCTTTTCTGAAATAAATACTGCTTGAATATGATGTATTATTAATATTTTATGTATGTACTACTGAATTCAACTTGCTAATACATACAAAAAAATTTGTTTTAAGTGTATAGTTTGATGTATTTTGGTTATTTTATATGGTTAGGTAATCTCCACCTTAACTACAGAACATTTCCATTGCCCTAGAAAGCTCCACAGTGCATTAATAGTTGCCATCTCCAGCAATGAAGATCTTTTCTAGAGTTTCATATAAATGGAACAGTATATAGTCTTTTGTGTTTAACTTCTTTCTTTAAGCATGATGTTTTGAGATTCATCATGGTGTTGCATATATTAATAGCATATTTATTAGTATTGATCAGTAGTATTCCACAGAATGGATATATAATAATTTGCTTATCTCTTCACCAGTTGATCTACATATAAGTAGCATTCAGTTTTTAGTCTGTAGTGAATAATGGTGCTAGGAACATTTGATTGCAAGTCTCTGCAGGCATGTTTTCATTTCTTTTAGGTAGATAGCTAGTAGTGAAATGTCTGTGAACTATGAGAAGTGTATATTTAACTTTAGGAAATAGTGCCATTTGTTTTTTCCAGAGTTGGTATTATCACCTTGCATTTCTACCAACAATTAGTGAGAGTTTAAGCTGCTCCACATCATCACCAACACTTAGAAATGTCAGCCTTTTTCATTTAAGCTCCTGTCATAGTTGTGGCTTTAATTTGTAGCCATGAAATTAAAAGACACTTACTCCTTGAAAGAAAAATTATGACCAACCTAGATAGCATATTCAAAGGCAGAGACATTACTTTGCCGACTAAGGTCCGTCCAGTTAAGGCTATGGTTTTTCCATTGGTCATGTATGGATGCGAGAGTTGGACTGTGAAGAAGGCTGAGCGCTGAAGAATTGATGCTTTTGAACTGTGGTGTTGGAGAAGACTCTTGAGAGTCCCTCGGACTGCAAGGAGATCCAACCAGTCCATTCTGAAGGAGATCAGCCCTGGGTGTTCTTTGGAAGGACTGATGCTAAAGCTGAAACTCCAGTACTTTGGCCACCTCATGTGAAGAGTGGACTCATTGGAAAAGACTGATGCTGGGAGGGAGTTGGGGCAGGAGGAAAAGGGGACGACAGAGGATGAGATGGCTGGATGGCATCACCGACTCGATGGACGTGAGTTTGAGTGAACTCCGGGAGATGGTGATGGACAGGGAGGCCTGGCGTGCTGCGATTCACAGGGTCGCAAAGAGTCAGACACGACTGAGCGACTGAACTGAACTGAATGATCAGTATCAATGATGCTAAGCATCTTTCCATGTGTTTATTGGCCATTTGTATTAATATATCTTTGGTGAAGTGCCTTCCTATCTCTTGCTCTTTTTTTAATTGGTTGATTGTCTTCTGCTTGATAAGGGCTTTTTATGTATTCTGAATATGAACGTATGTCAGATACATTTGGCAACTGGCTTCTCTCAGTCTGTGGCTTGCCTTTTGTTTTCCTTACTTGCCTTTCAAAGAGCAGAAGTTTTTGATTTTATGGTTGTGCTTCTGTGGTCTGTTTTAAGAAATCGCTGCTTAATCCAGTGTCACAAGTATTTTTTGTTCTCTTGTACAGCTTTAGTAACCATGATCCATTTCAAGTTAATTTTTGTCTGTGGTAAATGGTCAAGGTTTACACACACACACACACACCCCCATACCCATGTCGTCGATCCAGACCATTTGTTGAGAATACTTTCCATTCCCTTTTGAATTAACTTGGCACCTTTGTGGAAAAGAGTTAAGCATATAAATATGGGTCTGTTTCTAAACTCTGTTGTATTCCATCTATCTATATGTCTGTTCTTGCATCAATATCACAATGTCTTGATTTTCTCAGTTTTAAGTAAATCTTGAAATCGGAAAGTTTAAGTCCCCCAGTCTTGTTCCTCTTTTCAGGATTAGTTTAACTATTCTAAGTCCTGTGCTTTTCCATTTAAATTTTTATATCATCAATTTTGTGGGGTTTTTTTTAGTTTTCAGTGTACTAGTTCTGTGTACTAATTCATCATATCTTTATGTAAATCTAACCATGTGCTTTTGGAAAGAATGTGTTAGGTATCTACACTTTTAAAATTGTTATGTCTTCCTAATTAATTGACTATTTTATAAAATGCCACTTTATTACTCCAGTAATGCTCTCTTTTGAAATCGGTGTTATCTGATATTAATATAGCCATTCCCATCTTCCTGTGGTTACTGCTGGCATATATTTCTCCATAACTTACCTTCAGCCCACCTTTGTCTTTACATTTAATGAGTTTCTTATAGATAGCATATAGTTGGATCTTGTTTATCCATTCTTAGTCTCTACATTTTAGTTGGAGACTTTGTTCCAAAAGATTTAATGTCGTTAATTATATGGTAAGATTCGTATCTTCCATTTTTTTTGTTTCCTTTTTGCCTCTTCTGTTTGTTTTTTTTTAATCTGTTCTTTCCTGTCTTTTTTTTTGTTTTTCTGTTGGCATTTTCAGTAAACTTTCTATTGTTTTTTTAGTGATTGCTGTAACGATTGTAATATACATTCTTAACATTTACACTCATAGTTGCTGCTGCTGCTACTGCTGCTGCTAAGTCACTTCAGTCGTGTCCGACTCTGTGTGACCCCTTAGATTTCAGCCCACCAGGCTCCCCCGTCCCTGGGATTCTCCAGGCAAGAACACTGGAATGGGTTGCCATTTCCTTCTCCAATACACGAAAGTGAAAATTCAAAGTGAAGTAGCTCAGTCGTGTCCGACCCTCAGCGACCCCATGGACTGCAGCCTACCAGACTTCTCCATCCATGAGATTTTCCAGGCAAGAGTACTGGAGTGGGGTGCCATTGCCTTCTCCACAGAGTTGCTAACTTTATATAAAGATTTTGTATCTATGTTTATAGCCACTATTTTCTTTTCATGTTCTCGTTCAGTTTAGATATCTATGGCATATCAGTTTCTGTTTTTTGAAACAGTTTAAGAGTGAGTTGTTTTTCTTTCGTTGTTTGGCCATGCCATGTGGCTTGTGAGATCTTAGTTACCCCACTGGGAATCGAACCCTGACCCCCTGTACCGGAAATGCAGAATCCTAACCAGTGGACTTCCAGGGAATTCACGAGAGTTTTCTATTTAATGGGATAAGGTTCCCAGTATTCTCAGGTTTTTCTTTAAAATTAGTCTCATCTTTGTGTGCATTTTCTAACTTTTTAAAACTTCTTTTACTAGACAGTTATCTTTTAAATGTCTTAGTTAATTTTTTTAGCATTTGATTATATCAATCCTCTCTGTTTTGTTTTTAGTTCATTAATTTCTGCTCTTGCATCATTTTCCTCCTTTAGCTTTCTTTCAGGTTTTTTTTTCCATACTGTTAAATTCTCTTGTTGCCTATGAGCAGTTTGCTGTTAGTACTGTATAATTATTTTTCCTTTGTAGATAACCTGCCCTCTTTCCTTGGTAGGTAAAGCTGCTTCTTTATCTTTGATGCACTACTAATTCCTTATGGTGTTTGTTATTCATCTTGTTCATTAGTCAGTTTGCCTATGTCTAAGAACCCATGTCTTTTCAATTATGGAAAATTCTTAGCAACTCCCTCTTCAAATATTGCTTCTTTACTATTTTCTCCACTTTTTGGTATTTTTTTGAAACTCTTAATAGCTAAATTTGGGCCTCTAACCATTTTGTTATGTCTCATATTTCTCACCTTTGTCTCTGTTCTGTGTATGGATGAATTCCTTAGTCCTGTCTTCTAGTGTATTTAATTATTCTTCAAATATGCCTAGTCTAAAATTAACCTGATTTGTTGCATTTTTTATTTTGATGACTATTTTTTTCACATCTAAAGTTTCTAATTAGTTTTTATCTCATTTATGTCTATTTTTGTTCATTTTTTCGTGATTTCGTGACAATTATGCCAATGACATATGACAATGATCATTTATGCCTTTCAATAAATTTTTTATTACACTGTCTAACAAAATACTTTTGCCTATGTCTAGTTTTGTTTTTGTCTATTCTTGATGTGTTCACATAGAAGCGGTTGTCACATGTAAATTCATTGGACCATCTTGAGGAAGATGACTATGATATGAAAGAAGAAAATAATGCTTAAACAATGAGTAGATGCTATCTACTGGCACAGTAGTTTTGTGCTAAGCTGTTACCAGTTGACATTTGCAGAGGCTGAGTGTAGCAGGCTCCACAGGAAGTTCTGTCTAGCTATTGCATGGAGCACAAAGGGTTCTGCCAGAGTCAAATTTGTATTGAGGGTTTTGTCATAGACCATCTCTTGTATTGCATAACTTCCTGCGTTTCTTCTTTTTAACTTATTTATAGTAACAGTACTTTCTGAAGTATAACTTTTGTTAACTCAAGCTGAAACATGTTTAAGGCTTAAACAAATATTTTTCCTTTAAGTTACTGTTATATACCATACATTACTGTATAGATGGATGAGATAGGAATGTATTTTTCAACATAGAAGCTTCAGCATACTCTGGAAAGTTTAGGATTTTTTGTCTTCATTTTTTACCAGCCTTATTGAGATATAATTGACATATCTGGAAGCTTTAAAACCGTTAAAATAATCTTTTTTAAGAAAAACCCAACCTTTTTTATGAAAAAATTAAGTTTTTAATGTTTTAATAATTGACTTACAATGCTAGTTTCAGATGTACAACATACTGACTTGATATTTTTATATTTCACAAAATGATCACCAAGATCAGTCTAGTTACCATTTCCACCATAAAAAGTTATAATGTTATCAACTATATTACTCATGCTGTACATTTTATCTCCATGACTTACTCAGTTTATAACTGGAAGTGTAGACCTCTTAGTCTCCTTCACCTGCCTATTTCACTCATCTCTCCTTTGGCAACCCCCAGTTTGTTCTCTGTATCTATAAGTCTGTTTCTGTTTTGTTGTTTGTTCATTTATTTTGCTTTTTATAAGTTTTTGCTTTTTATTTCCACATACAAGTGAAATCTTTTGCTGTTTCAACTAGCATAATATCTTCTAGATACTCATGTTTTCATATAGGGCAAATTTTCATTCCTTTTTCTGGCTGATTAATATTCCATTAATATATATACCAAATCTTCATTCATATATGATGGACACTTAAGTTGCTTCCATATCTTCTTTATTATAAACAGTGCTACAGTGAACATGCTGCTGCTAAGTCGCTTCAGTTGTGTCCGACTCTGTGCGACCCCATAGACGGCAGCCCACCAGGCTCCCCCGTCCCTGGGATTCTCCAGGAAAGAACACTGGAGTGGGTTGCCATTTCCTTCTCCAATGCATGAAAGGGAAAAGTGAAAGTGAAGTCGCTCAGTCGTGTCTGACTCTTCGCGACCCCATGGACTGCAGCCCACCAGGCTCCTCTGTCCATGGGATTCTTCAAGCAAGAGTACTGGAGTGGGGTGCCATTGCCTTCTCCACAGTGAACATAGAGGTGCATATATCTCTTCAAATTGGTGTTTATGTTTCCTTTGAAAAAATACTCAGGAGTAGAATTGCTGGATCATGTAGTGCGTGCTAAGTAACTTCAGTTGTGTCTGATTCTTTGTGACGCTATGGACTGTAGCCCACCAGGCTCCTCTATCCATTACATTCTCCAGGCAAGAATGCTGGAGTGGGTTACCCTGCCCTCCGCAGGGGATCTTCCCGACCCAGGGACCGAACTGTGTCCTGTCTCCTGCACTGGCAGGCAGGCTCTTTACCACTAGCACCACCTAGGAAACCCTATGGTAGTTCTGGTTTTAATTTTTTTGAAGAACCTCTGTTCTTTCTACAGTGACTTGATTAGTTTGTAGTCCTACCAACTGTACACAAGGGTTCCATGTCCCCCACATCTTCACCAACGGTTGTTATTTATTACCTTTTTAATAACAGCCATCTGATAGGTATGAGATGTTATCTCGTGATTTTGATTTGTATTTCCTTGATGATTAACAATCTTGAGCATCTTTCCGTGTGTGGTGTCCATCTGTATGTCTTCCTTAGAAAAATGTCTAGTCAGATCCTCTGCCGATTTTTTAATTGGGTTTTTGTGGGGGGTTGTTTTGTTTGTCTGATGTTGAGTGGTATGAGTTCTTTTTATATTTTGGATGTCAACCCCTTATCAGATATATTAAATATCTTCTTCCATTCAGTAGGCAGCATTTCCATTTTGCTAATAGTTCCCTTTGCTGTAAAAAAGCTTTTTCATTTGATCTAATCCCATTTGTTTATTTTCATTTCCCTTGCCTGAGGAGACAGATCCAAATATATATATACATATACATATATATATATAGCTAAGGTCAGTGTCATTGAACATACTGCTTATGTTTTCTTCTAGGAGTTATGGTTTTTGGGTCTTACATTTAAGCTTTTAACCCAAGTTGTGTTTCTTTTTGTGTCTGATGTGAGGAAGTTCAGTTTGATTATTTTGGATGTAGCTGTCTACTTTTTCCACCACCATTTATTGAAGTGGTTGTCTGTCCCCACTGTATGTTCATGGCTCCTTTGTTGTAAATTAATTGACCATGTAAGTGTAGGTTTATTTCTGCGCTTTCTGTTCTGTTGCGTGGATCTTTGTGTCTGTTTCTGTGCCAGGACCATACTATTCTGACAATAGTAGCTTTTTAGTATAGTTTGAAGTCCAGAAGCATGATATTTCCACCTCTTAAGATTGTTTTGGGGACTCCCCTGGAAGTCCTGGCGGTCCAGTAGTTAAGACTCTATGCTTCCAATGCAAGGGGCACAGGTTCAATCCCTGGTTAGAGAACTAGGATTTCACATGCTGCTCAGGTCAGTCAAAAAATAAATGCATCCAAAAATAAGATGATAGGGGGATGGATAGATGAAGAGTTACATGATAAACAAGCTTAATAAAGATAGTTTTAGCTATTCAGGTTTTTTGTGTTGCCATACAAATCTTAGAATTATTTGTTCTGTGAAAAAGGCCATTGATGTTTTGCTAGGGATTGCATTGAATCTGTAGATTACCTTGAGTGTTGTGGTCATTTTAACAATATTAGTTCTTTCAATCCAACTTTCCATTTGTTTATGTCATCTTCAGTTCTTTGGGACACTAGCCCACCACTTCAGTCTGCTGGCCTTCCAAATCAAGTCACACTATTCCTTGCCCTACCCTGTCCCCAAAAATGTCATGTGTTTGATATTAGTTATAAGTTGATGGGTTTATTTTGGGAGTTCAGGGATGAAGCTGTTAATAATTAGTCCAAGGTAAAATGGAGTTTACACAGGAGTTTTACTTTTATATTCACATCTGAAAGTTTTCTGTATTCATTTAAATGTAACAATGTATTATATGTATATATTTAGTTAAATCGCCAAAGTGTTCCCCAAAGGCCTTCTTTAAAAATAAGTCATCCATAGGCTTCCCTGGGGCTTCCCTGGTAGCTCAGCTGGTAAAGAATCCACTTGCAATGCAGGAGACCCCAGTTCAGTTCCTGAGTCAAGAAGATCCCCTGGAGAAGGGATAGGCTACCCACTCCAGTAGTCATGGGTTTCCCTGGTGACTCAGATGGTAAAGAATCCGCCTGCAATGCAGAAGATCTGTGTTCAGTCCCTGGGTTGAGAAGATCCCCTGGAGGAGGGCATGGTGACCCACTCCAGTGTTCTGGCCTGGAGAGTTCCCGTGGACAGAGGACCCTGTTGGGCTACAATCCATGGGGTTGCAGAGTCTGACACGACTGAGCAACTAAGCGCAGCACAGCATAGGCTTCCCTGGTGGCTCAGTGGTAAAGAATCCACTGGCCAGCGCAGGAGACAGGTGTTCAGTCTCTGGTCAGGGACGATCTCATGCCATAGAGAAACAGCCTGTGTGCCACAACTATTGAACCTGCTGTCAGAGTTGGGGAGCTGCAGCTATTGGACCTCAACTGCTGAAGCGCGGGCCCCTTAGAGCCTGTGCTCCTCTAGAGAAACCAATGCCGTGAGAAGCCAGTGTACATCAATGAGGAGTAGCCCCTGCTCGCTGCAACTAGAAAAATGCCTGCACAGCAATGAAGACCCAGCACAGCCAAATATAAATAAGTAAAATTTTGAAAAAAAAATTAGCCCATCCATGACAAGGAGCCTAGATGAAGAAAATGGGACCTTAGTCCTACAACCCCAGGTAAATTATTTCTTCCCAAAACCTGGACAAGCTTTAATGTAGATGCCTCTCCAAGAGTTTTCAGAGAAGAGGCCAGCTTGGTTGATATCTTGGTTTCAGCCTTATGAGACTCTAAGCAGAGCACCTAGCCAAGCCCTCCTAGATTTTTGATCTATAGCAGGGGTCTCCAACCCTTTGGCTCTAATGCCTGACGATCTGAGGTAAACTGATATAATAGTAATAGAAATTAAACGCACAATAAATGTAATGAGCTTGAATCATCCCAAAACCATCCCCTAACTCCAAGAAAAAATTGTCTTCCACGAAATCAATCCCTGGTGCCAAAAAGGTTGGGGACCACTGATCTGCAGAATTGTGAGCTAACGAGTGGATGTTGCTTTAAGTTCCTAAATTTGTCATAAGTTGTTATATGGCAGAAGAAAACCAGTACACTGACTGACTTGTATTCAGATCTTAGTTTTGTCCTTTCTTCAATTTGTGATCATGTGCAAGTTACTTTATCTCTGTTTTCCCACGTGTAAATGGAGATATTAATGTGCAGCTCGGGACTTCCCTGGTGGTCTAGTGGTAAGAATCCCCAGGCCAATGCATGGTACTGGGGTTCAATCCCTGGTCCAGGAAGACCTCATGTGTTGTGGAGCAGCTAAGCCTGTGCACCTCAACTACTGAGCCTGCAACCCTGTAGAGTCCAAGAGCTGCAGCTACTGAAGCCCTTGCTCCACAACAAGAGAAGCCACCTCAATGGGAAGCCCGCACACTGCAATGAGGACCAGTGCAGCCGAACAATAATCATGATACACGGCCCAGAAAGCTGGGAGGACTGCAACTACCTGCACTCCCTCCTACTGGCACCTAGAAGCTGCTACTTGGGAGGAAGAATCAGAATAACCAGAATAGTCCCCCAAACCGGCCACCAGGCAGTGCCACCAAACAGGGATTGTTTTTTCGTTGTTCAGTCGCCAAGTCGTGTCCAGCTCTTTGTGACATCGTGGACTACAGAACACCAGGCTTCCCTGCCCTTTACTCTTTCCCAGAGTTTGTTCAAACTCACGTCCATTGAGTCGGTGATGCTATCTAACCATCTCATCCTCTGCTGCTCACTTCTTTTTTTAACGCCAAACAGGAATAGCTGAGTTTTTATCCTGAACCTCTGGCTGGACTAAATAGAGGGAAGCAGTGAAGTGGACGGTGGAAGTGAGGCTGGCTCTTTATACCTACAACTGTTTACAACTCAGCTGTACCGAATCAAGAGATTAAAGAGATAAACTTCAGAGAGATGCTCTGCAGTATGTGCAGAAGTTGTAATGATATACTTGGGCTTCCCTGGTGGCTCAATGGTAAAGAATCCGCCTGCCAACGCAGGAGGCACAGGTTTGACCCTTGGGTCAAGAAGATCCCTGGAGAAGGGAATGGCTACCCACTCCAGCATTCTTGCCTGGAGAAGCCCAGGGACAGAAAAGCCTAGCAGACCACAGTCCACGGGGTCACAAAAGAGTCAGACACGACTTAGTGACTAAAAAACCTAAGTCATTCCAAATGCATTTGAGGTAGTTTACAAAATAAAACTGGGCTTCCCAGGTGGCCCTGGTGGTAAAGAACCCACCTGCCAATCAGGTTAGATGTAAGAGACATGGGTTCAATCCCTGGGTCGAGAAGATCCTGTGGAAGAGGGCACAGCCACCCAATCCCATATTCTTACCTGGAGAATCCCATGGACAGAGGAGCCTGGCAGGCTGCAGTCCGTGGGGTGGCACAGAGCCGGACACGGCTAAAATAGCTTAGCATGCATGCATGCACAAAATAAAACCATACACCAAGATAATTGTTAGTGAGAAAACTGGGGAAAAGAAAGGGAAACTGGGGATATATAAGTGGTATAGTATTAAGATCTTTCACCCATGCTAAGGATGGTTTTTTACCTTCCCAGTAATCACTGAAAACAAGGACACAACGGTGGTATACAATTCACAGAGAAATGTGCTTAAAAAAAAAAAAGCAGAGACCTGGATCCTTACAAACCAGACACCACATCATATTGGGCAAGAGTTCTTGGAAGATACACCACAGACTTTTATATTTCTTTTCTAACATTTATGTCTGTGTGTGTGTGTCTTTTGCATATTTTTAATTCAGTTTTAGTGTTTTTCTTCATGGGCTTCCCTGGTGACTCAGATGGTAAAGAATATGGTTTGTATGGGTTTGTTACACATCTGTTGTCTATAATATTGCAACAAATACACCAAGAGTTAATATCATAAATGTACTTATTTAATTTTGTTATATTTTGACATGAGTGAGTTTTAAATTTTGATGTAGTCTTATAGGTATACATTTTTCCTTATATATGTGTGTGTAAGGAACATGTACACATATGTACCTATATATTATACAATATCCTATTACTTTATTACTAGAATGCATTTTTCCATCTAGAGACCAGCTAAATAATTACCTTTACTTTCTTCCCGTTCACTATGGTTTAATTTTTTAAAATTTTATTGCTAAAGACTACTGAATTTCAAAATGTAGCTGAGATTCAGGCCAGTGTTCATAAGCAGGAAGGCCAATGTTCAGTGGAATGTTCAGGTTCAATGTTCAGGCCAATGTTCACCGGAAGGACTTCGCTGGTGGTCCAGTGGTTAAGACTCTGCACTCTCAAAGCCAAGGGCCTGAGCCTGATCCCTGGTCAGGGAACTAGATCTCACATGCTGCAACTAAAACCCAGCGCATCCAAATAAATATCTTTTTTAAAAGAACTGGAATGGATAGTGTTCTTTATGCAAATAAAAAGGAAACTTTTTCTAAGAAAATAATTTTAAAATAATAAATTTTAAAAGATAAAAATGCCATCTGGCTAAGAGTAGTAGCTACTGGTTTGCAAGATCTTAACATTTTTTATATGCTCTGTCTTCAAATCATTGTTTGTTTGTACCTTGCTTAATTAAAATGAGCCAGACTATTAAGTGCTGCGCAGAAAGCTGGACTGGTGCTTGCTGCTGTTTCTTACAGATTAAGATGTCATCACGTCACTGGAGCAAGTAAATGCTCTGTCTATTTTCAGCATCAGTAATCTTTAGGGAACTCTTTTTCCAGATAACTTTTTAAAACCTTATCTCTTAAAGATGTTCAACATCCCTGGCAACCAAACTGAGACACCAGTGAGATATCAAACTGGCAGTGATGATAAGACATGCTTATTGTTTGCAACAGAATGGAGAACTGGAAACTTTGAGACCCTCTGGGTGGAGAATAACCTGGCCCTCAGCCTGCATTTCTGGAAGGCAGTTTAGCAGTACGTGTTCAGATGTGAATGTGCACAGCCTTTGACCCTGTAAACTCTCACTCTTAGAATTTATCCTAAGAATACAGGTACTCAAAAAAGATGTTACAGGGATGTTCCCTGGCCATCCAGTTGTTATAACGCCAGGCTTCCATTGTAGGGGCCATGAGTTCCATCCCTGGTCTGGGAATTACAATCCCATATGCCTCACTGTGCAGCCATTAAAAAGAAATGAAGAAGAAAATGGATATTATAAGGATATTTATTGCAGCATTATTTTATATCAGTGGTCAAAAATTATCAAATTTCCACTAATAGGTCATTAAATAATTTATACACTTTATAGAATGTTAATCAGTCCTTGAAGAGTACCACACAGGCTGTCCTTGTTTTGCATAGTTCTGCAGGACCCTAAAAATGATCATACAAACCTAAACTATGCAAAGTAATGTTAAGAATCAAAGGGGGAAAATATGATTGTTCTGTGACCTTTAAAATCTGTCAAATGCTAAAAGTTCTCTTAGTGTTGATTATAAGTATATAGGAAAGTAAAAAATAGCAAAATTAATATTTATTTAATTATATATTACAATTGAAAACATTAGAAACATTAAGAATTAAACAGTTTTTGTTCTTTGTTTTAACATTTTATTAAGAGTGTTTCCCTTCTTCTTGTTTTAAATGAAGACCATCTGTCCTATGCTTTGGTGAATTGTCATGCTACTTCTTAAGTTCAGATAAACTTCTGACACTTAACCCTTTGTACTTTCAATGTCATGAATATCTCCAGGAGTTCTTTAACTGTGAAGGTTTTTGCTCTTGTCACTTTTTCTGAAATATCTTCATCCTTTCCATCACAGCCACTTTCCTTGTTTGTGTTAAGTATTTCATCTGGCTGCATATCTTTTTTTAAATTTGTTTATTTATTTTAATTGGAGGCTAATTACTTTACATTATTGTAGTGGGTTTTGCCATACATTGACATGAATCAGCCATGGGTGTACCTGTGTCCCCCATCCTGAACTCCCCCCTCCCCATCCCATCCCTCAGGGTCATCCCAGTGCACCAGCCCTGAGTGCCCTGTCTCGTGCATTGAACCTGGACTGGCAATCTGTTTCACATATGGTAATATACAAGTTTCAACGCTATTCTCTCAAACCGTCCCACCCTTGCCTCTCCCACAGAGTGAAAAAGTTTGTTCTTTACATCTGTGTCTCTTCTGCTGTCTCACGTATAGAGTCATCGTTATCATCTTTCTAAATTCCATGTATATGCATTAATATACTGTGTTGGTATTTTTCTTTTTGACTTACTTCACTCTGTATAATAGGCTCCCGTTTCATCCATCTCATTAGAACTGATTCAAATTCATTCTTTTTAATAGCTGAGTAATATTCCATTGTGTATATGTACCACAGCTTTCTTATCCATTAGTTTGCCAATGGACATCTAGGTTGCTTCCATGTCCTGGCTATTGTAAACAGTGCTGCAGTGAACACTGGGGTACATGTATCTCTTTCAATTCTGGTTTCTTTGGTGTGTATGCCCAGCAGTGTGATTGCTGGGTAATATGGCAGTTTTATTTTCAGTTTTTTAAGGAATCTCCACAGTGTTCTCCATAGTAGCTGTACTAGTTTGCATTCCCACCAACAGTGTAAGAGGGTTCCCTTTTCTCCACACCCTCTCCAGCATTTATTGTTTGCAGACTTTTTGATAGCAGTCATTCTGACTAACATGAGATGGTACCTCATTGTGGTTTTGATTTGCATTTCTCTGAACCTAGATTGCATATTTAAAAGCAGAGACATTACCAACAAAGGTCCATCTAGTCAAGGCTATGGTTTTTCCAGTAGTCATGTATGGATGTGAGAGTTAGACTGTGAAGAAAGCTGAGCACCAAAGAATTGATGCTTTTGAACTGTGGTGTTGGAGAAGACTCTTGAGAGTCCCTTGGACTGCAAGGAGATAAAACCAGTCTATCCTAAAGAAGATCAGTCCTGGGTGTTTATTAGAAGGACTGATGTTGAAGCTGAAACTCCAATACTTTGGCCACTTCATGCGAAGAGTTGACTCATTGGAAAAGACCTTAACGTTGGGAAGGATTGGGGGCAGGAGGAGAAGGGGATGACAGAGGATGAGATGGCTGGATGGCATCACCGACTCGATGGGCATGGGTTTGGGTAGACTCCGAGAGTTAGTGATGGACAGGGAGGCCTGGCGTGCTGTGATTCATGGGGTCGCAAAGAGTCCAACACGACTGAGTGACTGAACTGAACTGAACTGATAATGAGTGATGTTGCTGGCTTCATATCCTGAGTTTCTTAAATGGTAGCAGTGTCAATACTCTCATATTCTTATTTCCTCTATGAATCCATTTATGTTAGATTCAAATTTTCCTTTTTGATTCTTTGCCACACTTTCATTTTGGTTGGACAATTCCCGCCTTTTTTTTTTTTCAATTTTTATTTATTTATTTTTGGCTGTGCTGGGGCTTTCTCTAGTTGCAGTGAGTGGGGGCTACTCTTTGATGCAGTGCACGGGCTTCTCATTGCAGTGGCTTCTCTTATGGAGCATGAGCTCTAGGCACACGGACTTCAGGAGTTGCAGCACGTGGGCTCAGTAGTTGTGGCGTACAAGCTTAGTTGCTCCAAGGGATGTTTGGTCTTCCCAAACCAAGCGAATCCATGTCCCCTGCATTGGCAGGCAAATTCGTAACTGCTGGACCACCAGGAAAGTCCAGTTCCCACTTTCAATGATCTATTTTTGTAAAACGTCACGAGTACGTCAGTAGATGATGTTATCTGTAGGAACTAACATGTGCAGTCATCAGTTACTGACACACTTTGTACGAAGTGATGTGATTGGTCACTAATCACGATGAATATCTGTTATTTATGGAGGGATCTGTAGACTGAAGAGCTAGCAATGACATTTGTATTTTCTGGTAACTGAAATCTGAACCATGTTGTTAGAGGACAGGTATAAATTTAACAAGATGGTAGAAACTGAAAATCGTATTTATCAGAACCATGTATATATATATGTATACATTGACATTGAAAACTCTTCATGTAAGCTGGATATTATTTCCCCCTTCACCTTTCTGCTGTTGGAAGGTCAGCTTCTGTGGACTACATCAACCAGGTTCAGTTCACTTCAGTCGCTCAGTCGTGTCCGACTCTTTGCGACCCCATGAATCGCAGCACGCCAGGCCTCCCTGTCCATCACCATCTCCCGGAGTTCACTCAGACTCACGTCCATCGAGTCC